>WFKH01007768.1:3356397-3396634 GCA_016163765.1 Magallana hongkongensis | reverse complement strand
CTGTGGTTTACTCCCTCTATTAACACAAACCTCGCTCCGTGTGTTTCCCGTTTGCTTCTTGGTTTCTCGGATTGCTTCAAAACTCCGTGGAACAAACCCTTGAGTGAATTTCTTTCGTAATCTTGCCGCTACACGCAATGATACTTGATTTCAATAAAATTCAGTTTTGGTGCAAAATGATTCAGTCCTCTGTGTTTAGCCTATAAAACATAGCAATCAGCGAAATGGAGGGTTAATATCTAATGTCAAGATGCGCCTTTGTTTGTATCCTTCGTGCCAAAATCTCAAGAGAAGTAAAAAATCTTCCTCTTAATCTTAATTGAAAAGTTTTTAAACATTGAGGGGAGGGATCGTGAATTAGAAACTGTGTTAAGGGTGTTGTAATTTATTGCCCCGTTTACTAAGAGTGAGTTCCGCCAAGAGTAGCATATTCTCCCTGTCAGTCAGATAGGTTTATGATGATGCGATGTCTAAATGTGAAGCTAAACGTTATTATTGTATTAAATGTTTTTGATGGCATCCACGATAACTTCTCTCTTGCGTTCAAGTCCCCTACATAAATAAAAGCTCTGGGAAAACTATAAGTGTCCTATAGATGATTGATTTTGTATATCATACATCAATTATTTCTGCATAGATACATAGATATAAATATAAGGAAATACGTAATACAATCCTAAGCACTTATCTGTCTCGGGTCTTCAATGTTCCTCGACTATGGTTTTTCTTCAAAGTTTCTAACCTGGTGCGAGTACATGTATCGAATACATGTATTTCATATTATATAATCATTTGTCGAAAACCACGGCCAGTGCTGCATTCGCTTACTTAGCATTACAGCTGTAGCTTTTTGTTAAACGATAGAAACATATTCTATCCACCAAGGACGAAGTCCGAGAACAGTATCAAGGTTTTGGTTGTATAAATACTGATCAGAAAATGCGACAAATACTAAATTATTATTTTCAGTATTGTCCTAAAATAAAAAAAAAACCTATAAATTTAAAATTAAATTTTAAGAATCTAATTTTTTGTAAAAGAAAGTATGCATAAGCACAGGTGTTCTTTTTTTTGTAACTTTGGAATTTTTATTATAACAATAAACTTAAGGCAAATAGCGAGTATCTCTTTAGTTCCATGGGTGATCAGATGCATTATCAGCAATAGTAAACGACTCATTGAAAATTTAACCAAATTTCACTTTTTCTACTAAAAAAATTTTTTAAAGGGACATTGTCGCGATTTTGGTCAAATTTTATTTTTCTATTTTTATTGTTTACAATGCTTTAGTAAAGCTTTCTAATGATCAACCACTATTTGAGTGTCAGTCGTAGAGTTATACTTGTAAGCAAGATACAGAGCTCACAACTCTTTGTCATGTAAACAAGGCTCGTGCCATGTTTTTTGTTTACATTGGTTCAATATACCAGTTAAAGTTATTTTTCAAGCTGATTTTCCTATCTGCTAATTCGTTTTGAACATTAATAAAAGTTCCTAGCGTTTGTCAGATTCATTTTAGTTTTAAACCTGGAATTTTCATGTCAACATTCAAAATGTAAACAAAAACGTTACCTGAGCTTTGCTCACATAACAAAGAATTGTGAGCTCTGTATCTCGCTAAAAACTCGACGACTGACACTCAAATTTTGGTTGACTATTAGAAATGTACGAAGTACGAATAGAGCCACATAAAAAATATTTCTGTCTCGTAATTACGAGAAAAGATCTCGTTATTACGAGAAAAGATGTCGTAATTACGAGAAAAGATCTCGTTATTACGAGAAAAGATCTATAAAAAATGGTGCGTTTCATTGTTCTACATGTACTCTCTGAGTCTCTTTATGTAAAATGGATTAACATATATTAAGAAATTCATTAAATTAGTGGGGAAAAAAATTCAAAAGAAGGAGCAAAGCAGATTGATTAATAAATTAATTGACCAATTTATAAATATGAAGGATAATTTGATTTCAGACCCCAAAATGTTAATATACAAAAACCATTATTTTCAGTATAGGTTGTGTATGAATATATAAAACACAATCTGGGGTAAATCTCGCATATTCATGATTGAAACTATATAGTTCTCTGTAACTAATGGAATTGTGTTTTTATGACTAGGACCACTTGGTATTTACTTCGGAGTGGGATTGTAATATACGTTGAAAAGTAAAATTACATGAAGTTCTTTCCACTTATTCATATAAGATTAAATATCAAATCCGATTATTTTATGTAGAAATCAATAAATTATGATCGTTGTTATTTTAAAATAATCAAAATTGAACTAACGTTTCTGGAAAAAATCCAAAATAGACTGAAAGGCTGAACCAATCGACTTGGAGGTATGGATCTGGTGAACGAGGAACACTTATTGTGTATGACTGTATTTTTTCACAGTAATAAATTGAATAACAACTACTATGTATTTTATTATAACAATATATTTTCTCGTAATAACGAGATAATCAACTCGTAATGAAGAGATAATTATCTCGTAATTACGAGATATTTTCTCGTAATAACGAGATAATTAACTCGTAATAACGAGATTTTTCTCGTAATTACCAGATCTTTTCTCGTAATAAAGAGATCTTTTCTCGTAATTACGAGATCTTTTCTCGTAATTACGAGATAGAAATATTTTTTATGTGGCTCTATTCGTCTTTCGTACATTTCTAATAGTCAACCAAAATTTGAGTGTCAGTCGTCGAGTTTTTAGCGAGATACAGATAATTAACTCGTAATAACGAGATCTTTTCTCGAAATTACGAGATAATTAACTCGTAAAAACGAGATCTTTTCTCGTAATTACGAGATAAAAAAAATTTATATGTGGCCCTATTCGTCTTTCGTAGAAATGCCTTATTGAAGCATTGTAAACATTAACAAGAGACCCATGGGGCCACATCGCTCACCTAAGCAACAATGATTTTATATGGGCGTTCAAAGGATATTATGCCATATGGCCCCTCGGTAGAATAACAAAAAAAAAAACCCCGTAAAGTATCCGAATTTTACACCTATTTTTGCATGCACTTAATCTTTGACATTGTGCCTTTATGGAATACCATTTTTACCGAAAATAAGAAGATCCTTTGTAAGATATAAAACTAAACTTTTGGTAGGGGTACATTGTTAACTTCCAATTCCCTTTATTTTCGTTCTGCCCCCCCCCCCCCCCCCCACTTTATAAAGCGATCAAAAATGAGAGCATATATAGGCAAATTTCTTCCTCAACTACTTACTAGTTATTGTATTTTTTTAAATATATTATACTAATTATTGTATTTTATTAAAAAATTACCTATATGTGAAAGAAGAAAATTGTCCCTCAATGCGCTCAATTCCTCAAATTAAAAATATTTAAAAATTTAATTGGTCTTCCCCATTATAAACGACTGTTGTTCACCTGGCGTGAACTCGTGTGACGTTTTATTACCTTACTCACTTGATCGATGAATACACTCGAATGAAAAATGTTGTCACGTGATATGTTAAAGAGATATTATAATCAATGTATTGACAGGTATATCACTCTATTTTACTAAGGCCCACCCATTATTTTCATCTTTATTCAAAAACAACAAAAGGCTACGAACCAGGATGATTTTCCGCTGTAATATTTTCTTAGGAATAGCGATAATGCCTTTATCCCCATAACAGAAATGTGTCAGAACTATGGAAACTGTTTTAACGGTGTTGTTTTTATTTACTCGTGTCTGAAAAACTATCAAAATTGATGTAGATTTCATATAATTCATCGTATAAGGAGGGGGCCCTAGAGAGTAGTTACAGCATTTCATTCTTTTAATTTTTTTGTACAAGTATTTCACGTTTAGCGAGACATTACTAATGATCAACCAAACTTTCAGCGTCAATCGTAGAATTATAAGCAAGATACAGAGCTCACAATTCTGCTAGCTTTGAGTCATTTTTTGTTCACATGAGTTTATCTCTTTTTGTCAGTTAGCGGAATAAGACTTGTCGAATTCCAATGCCTCATATCATCTCTCTTTTACCATAACATTGTTGGGGCGAATTCAAGACAAGGCAAAACCGTAAGTAGAAGCGAAAATATCACGGGGCGAAAATAACCCTGTATCAAGTATATACTAGTGGCAAAGCATGGAAACTGAAACCGATAAATCTTGCAATGATAGTAAAACGTTGCAAGATTACATGAGTCACGTTGAGCAACAGTCTCATGGTCGCACAACACACGAATAAACAGCTGCGGTTTATCTTACGATCTTTAAAAATCGTGCATCGCTCTTGCGAGTACACAAAACGTTGTAAAACGTTCGTTCTAATGTTCGTGCGTTGCAATGCAAAAATTTGGATCGCATTTGGTCGCGTCTGAATAGTGTGCATGTCCACTATTTTGAGGAGACTTGTTGCGACCACAAAAACGCATGCAACGAATGCGAGAGCTCTTGCAACGTATGCGATAGCTCGTGCGAAGCCAAAAAATTCCGATCGCAAAGTGTTGTAAAGTGGATCGCAAAGTGTTGTAAAGTGCTCGTGCGCCAATTGTGAAAGGGGCTTTAATTAATTGATGAGCGTCTTGAAAGATTACGGAACTACTTACTGAGATTTTGCCATTTCAATCAAACCTGATTCTCGTAACTCAGAGCAGGAAATCAATGCTGGGTGACTGGGAGAAATTTGTTCTGATCAGCTGGTGACGGGAATAAGTTACAATGTAGTCAATTATCAGATTGATTTTTCATTCCAAGAAGACTGCCACGGCTACACGTGTACGTCTTATTTAACCAAATCAGTTTCAACAGTAGAAAGTAGATAGCTGTTATATTATCGTGTCTTACGCTTGGTAAACTTTCATCCTTATTCTGTATACAGATATTGCTTAATACTTTTTTTTTATGTATGTGCTTGCGTGTATGCGTACATGTGTACATATTTCTCCTATAAATTTCTTGAGAAAACCGCTAAGCAGTTTCTTTTAACTATTCTGTAAACAGAAATGGACCTGATTAGTTTGATAAAAGACAATTTAAAAAGCAACGTTCCGATATAGACACAGATCAAATTGCCTTGGAGCAAACAAAACCTTTGCTAGTGATACGTTTGTTAAAAACTGTTTAAAAATTAAACCTTTTTTGTATATTTTTTTCAGGATGCTCACTACCTTTAATCCCGTACAATCCATCAAAGAAAGCAATTACTTACAAGAGAAAAAAAAATTATATCCTCGGATTTCTTCTAAGATCTTTTGAAGCGATGGCTTCAGGTTTGCGATAAAACTCATTAGGTGTTGAATTAGGAACGTTAGGGGCTTTCAATTTAATTGATAAGATAAGAAATATTCAATAAATGTTGATACTCATAAATTATACAAGATACCGTAAATACTGGGTTTATGATACATGGACTTTGATGTTGCTATTATATCTCAATATCGTACATGTCAAAGCCCGTATTATTTACAAACTATGTATTGCAAATCTAATTTTTGAATAGTTAAGTTTATACACTTCCAATTTTAAATAAAGTAAAGTTAATTAAATTATTTTTATCATGTTCACTTGACAAAAAAACAACTAATTATAATTATAATTATGCTTTGAAATATGGGTTGTCAAAAGCAGGTATAAGCATTTACTTAACCACACAATGTTGATTACCTTTTTATTCTGGTTTAAAAGCAAGTTAAGGTGGGGGGGGGGGCTAGACTTATCAGAAATCTTGACAAGCAAAAAAAAAAAAGGGTTATAGTTATATTGACAAAATGACTCGTGGCAAACAAGATAAACTGTTTCAATGTGTTCATAAATAATATATATTATCAACAGAAGAAAGCAACATTTGATTGAAACTTATACCAATAAAACACATATACAAAACAAAGAATTTCAAACTCTGTATCTTGCTTGTTACTCAATATTTGACTTTCAAATTTTGACGAAGCATTGAAAATACCCGTATTAACCATTCTAAACATTAAAAACGGAAAAATCAAATTTAATATTTTGAGCTCAAATCGTGACTAGGGCCCTTTAAAGCACGTTTAAAATTAGAAAAAGCGAACTCCCCACCATTTACTAGAGGCTGACATGATGAAGAACTCGTTTGTATTAAAAACTAATAAAATTAATTACTTTGACGTCACACCATCTTTTCTGGTCTACACATACAATGTACACAATGCTCTGGATTAAACACTGGTTTATGCCTTTCTGTTACTGAAGTAATCAACTGATAAAAATTGATAATGTTTATTAGGTACACATGTCAATCTAAAGAATAATTATGTATTAAACAGTAGGCCTACATTTTTATTGAATAACTAACAGCTGTTAATCTGTTAACATTGATATGCGGGTTTTATATATTGTTGATTTCATTAATTTTAAAAAAAAAACAATTCCACGATGCTGCAAACTTACAACTAACAATTTTAAGGATCTTAATTAAACACATTTGGCTTCAATATTTAATGTTGAAAAATGACCCCAGAGTGAATGTTCAATCCAAGTCAAAATTCTTCGCTACAACTGAAGAAGTTAATTGTTATCGGGATGTTTTAAAATTTACTCAGAATTTCCTAAATTCCGAATTATGTCGGAATAACGAAAGCAGACATTTTCTATTTCGTCAAAGGAACACGTTGTTTTGAAAAAGGCTTCTCTGAATTATCATTTTTCAGTAATATCTGTTTCGATGTTGATCGTTTTCTTTCTATTAAGTAGTGTATAATTTATACCTTAAAAGCGACATTGGAAATTTTAAAAAATAGTATGCGTGCAATTTACAAATGGGACTAAAATAAAGAAAAGCTCTTTATCATGTGACATCAATTCACAAGGGTTTACATCTGGTAAATTATAATCACAGCTATAGGCCACAAATTTCAACAAACCTTCTCTAAAACAAGAGGCCCATGAGCCTTATCGGTCACCTGAGTAACTGCATTGTGGCTTTTGCAATGTATATTCATGTGCATTATAATTACAGGGCTAATGAAATCATTTTTAATAATCCGGGATTGTTTAATCCAATAAGCTTTCTAAATTCTAAAAAAATCATTTAAAAAATTGTAGCATAACATACAGTGACATAATTGAACAAATCTTAAGTTCAAAATAAAATAATCGGTCGAAATTACACCACCCTACCCTATATAATCATTAAAGCCCTGCCCTAACACCAGAACCTCTGACCCAGGGCCCAGAAATTTATAATTTTGGAAGAGGCACTCTTCCTCATCATAACTATGTACTTAATTCATCGGATTAATACCCAGGAGCAGAGGAGAAGATTTTCAAAGAATTACTGCATTCATTTAGAGCCCGACCCTAACACAAGAACCCCTGACCCAGGGGCCATGAAATTCACAATTTTAGAAGAGGCACTCTTCCTCATCATAACTATGTACTTATAGTTCATCTGCTTAATATTCAGGAGCAAAGGAGAAGATTTTTAAAGAATTAATGCATTTTCACTATATAATCATTAGAGCCCCACCCTAACACAAGAACCCCCGACCCAGGGGCCATGAAATTCACAATTTTGGAAGAGGCATTCTTCCACATCATAACTATGTACGTAGTTCATTGGCTGAAACCCAGGAGCTGAGGAGAAGATTTTTAAAGAATTAATGCACTTTCACTATATAATCATTAGAGCCCCACCCTAGCGCCAGAACCCCTGACCCTGGGGCCATGAAATTCACAATTTTGGTAGAGAGCTTAATGCTTATTACAATCATGCCAGCAGTTTGACTGTTTGATGTCCAGCAGTAAAGAAGATTTTTTACAGATTGCATTAATTTTGATGGCTTTAGCCCCACCCCTCAGGCCCCAGGGGGGCAGGGGCCATGAAATTCATAATTTTTACTCCCCTTCACCCACAGATGCCAAATTTGGTTGAAGTTGGTTCAGTGGTTCCAGAGAAGAAGCTTAAAATGTTCAAAAGTTTACGACCGACAAATGACGACGGACAAAAACAGATAGCAAGAGGTCACCTGATTGACTCAGGTGACCTAAAAATTGGAATAGGGTTTTATTTATGGATTGGATTTTTAAAATTCTTTTTAAATTCACTTTTTGTTTTGGCTTACAGATGTGTACTTTGATAACAAAAGAATATTCCACTTCAGCCTGGCCCTGAGTATAAAGAGCCTAGATGCTAGAGATACGAATGTCAGCATATCACACAGTACGTCTTGTACTCCAACGAGGGACAACCAATTATCTACAAAAACAAAAAAGAGTTATTGAACTTGACATTACCAAATAACTGTTCAATATTTAAAAAAGAAAAAAAGTCAATGATTTTGCGGATAAACTATTCATCAGAATTAAATATGTATGTTTATAGCAATATTAAATAATTTTTCGCGATACAATCAATCACGTGATTTTACAATGGTAACTATGCACACCAGGAAGAATAAATATACGCCTACCTATAGTCGCCATGATAGACGTTCAAGGTTTGTACAGTTTGAGATCGTAAATGTTGCTGCTATCTGTATTTCCAAACGTTATTATCAACAACACATTTTATATTCCTATATTTTCATTAAAGATTAGATAGTTGTACATCTAAATGTGGATCATAAGATATTTCAGAAATGTGTAAATGAATTTATTAGAACTACAAAAAAGTGAATATTTACAGCTTATTAAGAGGACGATTTTCGTATTTGAACACAAAATGTATGCCAGGGATTCAAAATCTGTACACATGGTAACATATGTAAATTAAAAAACAATCATATTTTTTTCAGAATAAACACAAGTTCATTGTCTGATCATGGACGATCGTTGGGCCCAGGATGTGTTACGGTGTCGTCTCTGTGAGACTCCGGGCCCCCCTATGTACTGTGACATTTGTCACATACATCTGTGTAAAGCCTGTGTGGGGGAACATCTCTCTGATGAATCCACAGAACACAAAGTGGTGTCATTTAAAAATCGGGGATCTACTCCAAATTACCCAAAGTGTCATAGACATTCCACAAAACAATGTGAACTTCTCTGTAAACAATGTGACATCCCTATTTGCACACTCTGTATTTCTGAAGAACATTTAGGACATAAACCAGTTGACATTGTTAAACATATTGAAAGCAAAAAAGAACTTTTAAAGACAGAAATGCAAGAATTAGAGAAATCCATTTATCCTCAATATCAACAGATTGTCTCTAAAATCACACTTCAGAAAGCTAATATGAATGAAAACAGCCAGAAATTGACAACAGCCATCGATAAACATGGAGAAGACTTGCACAGAGAAATAGACACCATTATCCAGAAACTGAAATCTGATCTCAATGAAATGGACACCAAACACCTGGCTGTCTTAAATGAACAGGAAGTTGAAATCACATGCACCATTTCTGAAATCACACAGATCATTGCCTATCTGAAGAAGTTACTGGACTCCAATGATGTCAGCCTTGTCTCTGCCTACAAATCCAGGAATGCTGAATTCAGAAGATTGCCTCCTAAACTCACAGTGTCCTTACCAAGATTTACCCCTCAGAAGATCAACAAGAAACAGCTCTATCAACAGTTTGGTTCTCTGTCAGCGTTATCTATCAAAACAGAAGAACAAGTCTACACAATGGATTCTCCCGGTGCTGAGTCCTCTCCCCAGGACAGACCACCGATCATCACAGAGATAAAAACTGAGTATGGAGACTCTAATAGATTACTCAGTGTGTCCTGTCTGAGTAATGAAGAAATGTGGACGTGTGGTGAGGACAGCAAGATCCGACTCTACAACCTGCAGGGGAAACGAGTGAAGTCAGTCCAAACCAAGTCAGGGAACAGACCATGGGACATAGCAGTGACAAGCAGTGGGGATCTACTTCATACTGATGTCAATGATAGAACTGTGAACATAATGAAGAATAAAAAGATACAGACAGTGATCAGACTACTGGGGTGGATACCTCTCAATGTCTGTAGTACCTCCTCTGGTGACCTCCTGGTTGTCATGGACAGTGATGATGTTAAACAAACAAAAGTCGTGTGTTACTCTGGCTCCACAGTGAAACAAAGTATTCAGTACAATGACAAAGGACAACCTCTCTATTCATCTGGTCCTTACATTAGATACATCAGTGAGAACAGGAACCTAGACATCTGTGTGTCAGACAATAGAGCCGGTGCAGTAGTGGTGGTCAATCAGGACGGGAAACTCCGGTTTACCTACACTGGTCCTCCCTCTACTACCAAGGGATTATTTGATCCATACGGCATCTCGACAGACAGCCAGAGTCGGATCCTGACAGCAGACCATTACAACGACTGTATCCACATCCTGGATCAGGACGGACAGTTTCTCCGCTACATTGACAACTGTCATTTACAGCGTCCATGGGGTTTATGTGTGGACATCAGGAACAACCTCTTTGTGGCTCAGTGGGACACAGGTAAAATGAAGAGAATCCAGTATTAAATGTAAACAAACTTTGTTTATACCTACATATTTAAACAAACTGTGTGTATGTACATGTATTACATGTAAACAAACCAGGTATTCATACATAAAAAAACATGTGGATATGTTTTATTTTAATGAACTGCTAAAATATGCATGTATTACATGTATAGAAAACTGAATATATATATAATAATTTGTAAACAGACTGTGTGTTACTTCATATATACATATGTGTAAAAACAACTGTGTTTATAGATTCAATATAAACAAATTACATGTGTTAATATAACATTTGAATAAACTATGTTTAAATACTATATAGTAACATTTCTGTGTATGTGTGGCACAAAAACATATATATTTTATATGTACATATATTGTATGTGTATGTAACCAAACGTTATAGATTGTGTGAGTATGTAAACAAACTGTTACAGATTGTGTGTGTATGTAAACATACTATTATATATTGTGTATAATTATATTGCATGTATATAATGTTTTTTATTTCTTATTAATTAAGAGAGGAACAAAATGTTAAATAGTTCTTGGAGATATAAACTTGTTGGTCACATGATTAAATCCTGTGAAGTCTGAAGGAATCCTTAGAAGATTACATCATGTTTCAACCAACTTTATTCACGAGAACATTTGAACTTTATTATATATTTTCTTCTTGAGGTTTCAGAGAGAGAGAGAGAGAGAGAGAGAGAGAGAGAGAGAGAGAGAGAGAGATTATTCCACATCTGACCCTTAATAGTGTCTATCATACATACCAGGTTATATGCTCCATGTGACAAGCCGTCAGTTGACCACTGGACCCTTCAGAAGGTTCTACTGAATTTATCATTTCACCCTTCAATATATATATTCTATATACAAAATGTACATGTATTCTCATTTATAATTGTTTTTCATGTTAAATGATCAATAAAAAGAGATTGAACTTTACATTGAATATCATTTTGCTGTTAAATAAATGAAACAAAATAACTAATGCTAGAACATGTTACAGAATTTCACATGTAACATAAATGATTATCTTACCTAGTAGAATTTCTGAATTCCATCAGTTTCACGGCTTTAATTCCGTTTTAGTGCTGAAGTCTTAAAATAGAAGAAAGATATAAAAAAAGGGAGAGTACTTACTGAAAAGGCCCATGGGCCTCATAGCTAACCTGAGCAACACCATAAAACTTAACCAAATTTCAGTAGTTTAATAGTTAAACTAGCTACAATTACAATTTAAGTACTTTCATAAATTATAGCTTCCATTTTTAGTTTAAAACTTTCTTGACATTTTTATGTCAATACGAATTTGAGTTTTGCGTCAAAGGACTATATGTGATAAGAGCCTAAAACCTATAAAATGAACATCATATTTTTAGTGTAATTCTTTGTTTTCTTTGTACAGATATACATGTGAAATAACTTTTATTTATGCCCTCAATTTAGAAATATGACATCATAAATTTAACCTTTTCCCGCCGTTTGCGCATTTTTATGATAAAACGTCTTATTTTCAAGCAGGTTTTTTTTCCAGAAAACATTGAGGTAAGCCTTAAACAAAGAAAAAAATTTTGCTTGTCCAAGGCTGCCCTCTATATTTCCCATTCAAAAAAGATAAGAAAAATGCCAATTTAAATGATTTTTATTGAACTACAAAAATAGCGTCACTTCTGGCGTCATATACTGCCAGTGAGTGCAAAAAAATCAGATAAATAGATAAAAAAAAATGTATCTTATATTAACTCTTTATACCATCATTTTTAAAAATGACGAAATATGGGGGCCAACTTTGACTCATATCATGTACAGTTCTTTGATTAAAATAAATATAATTAAAATCAGATTGTAAAACTGTTCCTCTGTGATACGCTATTCAAGGTCTAACAACATCCCATAAGGGATAAGCTCACAAGGGACTTTTAAATTTTAAGCCAATTAAATACCTAATGCCAACATCTTAACTGGAATGCATGTAAGATTAGAATGCCTGATAGAACAGATTTTATTCACAATTTAACTAAAACAAACTTAAAATTGGAGTAATTTGGCCATTTAAGGTGGTATGGGACACCTCCATGTTGTGACTTATTATTTATCGAAATAAACAAGAAAATCAAGTATAATTTTGTAAACAGTTTTTTTCCCAAAATTGTCATCTAACAGCGTAGCGCAGTGGGTTAGAGGCTTAACTGCGGATCTGTAAGTCATGAGTTCGAATCCCGCTGGGGATTTTAAAATTTTTACCTATCCAAAAATTTTTAAAACGTATTTTTTGGGTTAAATATTGTCAAATTTGAAATACTAAACCGGTGAAAGAATTTTGATTATAATTTACTTTAATCAAGATTAATATCGACAGATGTCCCATACCACCTTAACTTAAACTGTTGAATTATCAATAGACTTGAATATAAATGCTTAAATCTGATTTACAAAATTTTTCATTTTTATTCATATTGAAGGAAATTGTTTATTGGTAGATCTTGTATATATAGTTTATCATAGTGGAGTCATTTAACAAGTCCAATTTAAATTAGATTAGGTTAAAATTGGTTACCTTGGTCTGAAGGAGACAGAAAATAGTCAATGTGCAACATGCTTCAAGACCATTATATGAGAATAGACATAAGTCTAAATTGTAACTTGTGGTATCATTTGAAAAAGTGTAAATAATTTGATGAATGGTTGGTAACAGGTTTGTACATATTACATATATACAGATGGAAAATTGCTTGCAATTCATGACTCGATCAAGTCAAGCAAATAAATCCAAAATACATTTTTTGATCCAAGTCTATTCTTAGTTAATGGTCATGTAGCCCTGTGATCAGAAAAGCTCTTTGGTCCAGGGAGTAAAAAATGCCCACAGCATGCATTGCTCGAACACCAGAAATCATTCTTCCCTGTTAATTCCAACGAAGAATTCTGCAACCCACTTTTGGTCTTATGAATAGTTAACGAAACACACAAATCAATTTACATAAAATAGCTCTATACCTTCTTGTTCAATAATGTAACATACAAAGGTTTTTATTATACCAGCAAAGATTAAACAATAAACCCAAATTTAATTCTCTTATCAGTGGATCCTCCTAAACAATTTTAGAAATTGATGTAGGCAGGATCTTGGCAATATAAAAAAAATTGTCAACTAAATCATGTTATTGGTCTTGAAACATCAATCAACTATAGATATAAACTGATAAACAACAAACAATCAATAAGTACTTTGCATTAAGTAACCTCAATCAGGTAACTTCAAGGAGGGTCTCACCTGAATTAGAGTCCAAACATATCAATGGAATCCATCAAAAGAGAGCATCACAAAATGTTCCTTCCTGTAACAATATGGGTTTTTATATAAATAAACAGAGCATTTGCTTTTATACTTAAAAAATAATAATATTATACATATAATTATTTTTCACTTCAAATGAGAGAAAATCAATATATTTTGCCGATTGCCTGAAAATCACCGTAAACAGACTGATTCCCTGCAAAAGTTGCGTCAGTTTGATAGACTGATACAATTCTATTCGGAACACTTAGCAATTCCAGTTCCCCTCGAGCAAGTCTGTATCCACAGCTTGTTCTTGGGGAACTGGAATCTTTCTGACCCTCAATGGTATTCTTTGATGAATGTGTTAAACCATAAACAGTTAGATCCACCTCTACATTCTGGTCCTTACTTGTCTGTACGAAATCCACTTTAGCTTGAAGTTTTACATTTATTAGGCCTATAAAGTATTTATACACAGAAAATAAATTAAATCTACATGCAACTATTTCATTAAGTACAAAACTCATAATGATTAGTTTCATTTTCTAGAAACATTTTGATTAAAAGCAGCTTCAACCTTTGTGAAATGTTTTTCCTGTTCAGTCTTTAGTTTGGGATCACATCTGTCACAGTAAATGATGGACAGGATGGTAGAGAAAAGACTTTTCACTGTTCAAAAGTCTCAAATTCTGAGAAGAATTCCAATGAACTTTTCATAAGCATTGCATGGTTATACCTTAACTGATTCATTTAACATTTCACGTTTCAGTCTGAGTGAAATTACCATAAAAATTCCCGCAAACTCAAAGTGATTAGCACACTATGTTCTGTGGGAGATAACAACCTCTATATGTGTAAATCATGTGACAGACTGGACTTACAAGTTACTTCACAATCGTACAACATTTCGACATTTCAGCATTTGGAGGGTCTAGTTCAGACGACAGTCTTGGTTTTCTTTTGTAGAACGAACCCGCCATTTAATAAAATTTTAAGAGAAACTGTTACAGAGTCTCGGATAACGAGGAGTCTGGTTTGTGGGGTAGGGGTTTATAGCTTATTTCACACCCTCTTTATATAGTAAATTGGATATAGTTTTCGAGATTCTACATTGAGATAGATATTAAATGTAGGCTATTAAATCCCGAATCGGTGAAACCGGGATGGGGGGGGGGGTATTATAATAGTCTTTATCGCTGTTTGTCAGTCCTCCGTCACAACTTCGTTTTTCAGACTTTTTAAATTTTCGTTACGGTTTGGCGAATTTTCTCACTTTTTCTATAATGATGCCGTGCGGCACAGGCGCTTGTTTCTTGACTAAAAGTTCACCCAGGTTTTTAACTCCGAATTCCGTGGAGAACCCCTTTCCGTGAATTGCAATCATTTCGCTTTCAGACAAAACACAATGGGTAAAAGCTTACTACCATTCTCTTCTACGATAATATACCTACAAAATCATAAATGTATATGGCATGCGTGCACTTAATTACTTTTATGCATGAACAGCGTCCAAACTTTGTCTTTGTTCGCCGAGTGGAAAAGTCGTTTCACCGAGTGTAGTGAAACTGGTGACGTGTGTGGTATTGCAAGATATATCCTACCTAAAGCACTGTATGAGTGATCTAAGAATTATTAAAGACTTAAAAGTACAATGTTTCTCCCTGCTATATACTACCAGTATCTCACTACAGCAAAACTCGAATATAACGAACACGAATATAACGAATTTACGGCTATTATGAATTCTTATTCATATCCCGGCAAAATTTTTATATAAACCTATAGAAAATTGCTGTATATGACGAACACGGCTATAACGAATTTACGGCTATAACGAAGTAATTTTAAGACCCTTGCTGGCAAAATTTTAACGTATTTTATTATTTTTATAACAAATATTTTCCATTTCATATTTCATTGAAGATACTTGCAATTTTAAGATGCATATATAAAATACTCAAATTCAAATAGTATACGGAATTTTTTTAAAAATTGAAAAGAAATGGTTATATTGACATTTTTTTGTATATGACGGTAATACTGATTTTATAACTAACGATAGTTTGAAAACTGTCAGCTGATTATTTTATAACGAATTCGCTGTAATATTTCTTACAAATTCGTTATAAACGTATTACGAATTAGGGCTATAACGAAGTTTTTTCTATGGTCCCTTGAAATTCGTTATTAACGAGTTTTGCTGTATAGTTTTCTCCTGCCAATCCTGGTTTTATCTTTGAGCTCTGTTCTTAACAAAATATCATAAGTAATTAAAGTTAAATTGCCTTTATTTTGATAAAAAAAAATTATGTAAAAGATCATAGTAATCAGAAAAATATTAACAATTCAATTTTTGATTCATGACAATAAAATTTATCCCAAATTAAATACGGACAGAATCAGCGTCAAACAAAAATGTTCCTGGAAACCTCACAGTGGTATAAACAGTAAGACTTCTCACACAGAAATTTTGTCATCGTTCAATTCCAAGTTGATAATGGAAATTCAGAATTGGTACAACATTAATTTGTTAACAAATGCTCCATGTAAGATTAGGGTGAGTTATCTCTGTACACACTGTAAGTCCTCTCTAGACCTCCAGTCTCTAGATCTCTTCTTCCTCTGGTCTCTAGATCCCCTGTCTCTAGATCTCCTCGTACACATCCTTTTCTAGCTCCTTCGCCTCCTCCTTCCTCTTGAGGTCCTGTTGGAGCTGACTGGCCAGTGACGCATTGATCACGTTCCTCAGTGCCTCCAAAGGTCAACATTAGTCGCGCGTCAAGTGAACATGATAAAAATAATTTGATAAACATTACTATGGCGTGTAAAACGTTGCTTTATTTGAAAATCTTGTAATGTATATTGAAAATCACGTGATGTATGTTCAGTATTTTGTGATGTATATTCGATAATCTTGTGATGTATGTTCCATATCTTGTGATGTATAGTCTACATTTCGTGATGTATATTCAAAATCTTGTGATTCTTCTTACTAGCGACATTCATACGAAGTTTATAAATGGGCTTTATTATCAAATATGTACATTTTAAAACAATGACTATTTGATAACTCCCTTGTTCTTCAATCCAAATCAATAATATTTCAAATTGACCGTGTAATTTCACCTAAAATTTAATATATTTTCAGTCCGTTTTATCTCTTTACTCTCATCTCAGGTTGTTTTGATGTTGTTTTTTTTCTGTTTCATAATACTCAATATACCCTATTTAAGTGGTGTGTGTACATTTAGAAGGGTGGGGTGAGACGGTTATAGTATCATATTTTTCCAGCGCCCTCTTTAAAGTTTCCTTTTTGGACAAGGTGACATATCAGAATATTTTTATCTGAGTTGTCCGTGTGCTAGGCAGTAGACTGCCCGTCATGGACTGACTACATATTTACAAAACATCATTGTAGGGCCTTTGATAATATTGGTCGCTTTTGTTACATCTAGTTTTTCTTACTCGTATAGCCTTTCTGATTTTAATTTCAAAATTGCCGACTTTGGTTTTTATTGTGCATGTTTTTGTACATTCTTGTAAAATATCGTTCATTTATACATTTTAAGAAATTGTTTAGATGTTATTTATAAAATTGAAAACAATAAAAAAGTACTGATAAGCATATTTTGAATTTTTCTATATAAATTTGTTTTTTAAACGTTTTATAAATAAATTAACGGCAATATCTGCTACCTAATTATATTTTGAGATAATCGCTTTCAAAAACCAGAAGATGGCATTATGTTTCTTACTAAAAGTACAAATTGATATTATTAATTACATACCACAATTTGACAAAAATGTCTATCGTAGTATTTTTATAATGTGATTCGCAGTGCGAAAAATTGCAATTTATTTTATATTCCTAAAGTAAATGTACGTGTATTTTTGAAGACTGCACCTTAAAAGAACCGGCCAGTATATATTCATTAAACTTCACAGGTACACTGTAGTTGGTGTTTGTTAAACATGGTTAAAAATGAATAGGCCTAGATATTTTTTATTTCAATGTTTGCGCAAAAAAAAACCCAACTCGGCCTCCTTAACTTGTAATGTGAACAATCGTGAAAACGTGAGGTTAAAGGTGTCATTTGGACAGCCTCTAAGAATTTTTTCGCAATATGAAAGATACGTACACATCTCTGTGAGCTGTTCAAAACAACTCCACCCTCACAATTCAAAACCTCAAACAGAATCACAATTTTTAAGCAAAAATAAATGGTCATCAACGTTGATACAAATTGAAAACTCTTCACATTCAATCAATCCGTGACTCATCCGAAAGGTATATTGTATTCACACTGTCACCTGCTTCCCTATAATCCATTAACATGAAAAACATTGTCTTGGGAATACGTTCTTTTGATAAAAGCTCCTCTAGAATGTCATTTTTCAGTAATGAGTATGAAGAGTCTAGATGCTAGATGCATGACTGAATGTCAATGTATTATACTCCAACGAGGGTCAACCAATGATTTACATAAACAAAAAGAGTTATTGAACTTGACATTACCCGAATGGACACAGACACTATTATTTTCCCTCTTATTCTTTTATACAAGAAAACATCATATAAAAAATTCCACTGGCTAAAATTAATTCAAATATAGCTGTAGTGTTTCTCAGTCACTATCACTGATAATCCGTGGGTATACCGCTGGACTTGCCGATTGCCTCGTTTAGCACATGTCCTACGTCTTCACTCGCTGGCTGCAGGCGGTAGAATGCTCCTCGTACAGATTCCCGCGTGTTGACGTCACGGGCTACTAGATAGCCCGTACGAGGAACGAGTCCACAAACAATACACTCCCCTCCGTTTTCCTTGAGGGGAGTAGGTCCACGCCTGGTACCAACGGGACCACCGAATAATAGGGGGCGTGGGAACACCATCCCAGGAACAGCCGGGATAACTTCCAGGGAACCCAGTCCCACCTGCAGGTGGGACCAGCAGTTGGCAAGGGGGCGCGGTAACGCCCATCCCGGCAACAGCCGGGATACTAAGACACTAGAGCAGGGACCGTCCAAATGACAAGGGCCTCCACACACAAAAAAGATAATCCCGGGACAGTCCAAGTCGTTGTTCCGGGTTGCTGGTCCAGTCCGGGGAGGGCAGCTCTACTACGTCTGGTCCACGAGACATGCCCTGCACAATCCAGATGGCGAAGATGGCATCTCCAGTGCATCCGTCACCCAAGTCTGGACACCAGAACGGGGATACTCCAAGTTTGGTGCTGCTCCTAATGGCTGTCCTCCTCCAACCGACTCCCAGGCAAGGGAGTTCCTAGTTGCAGGAACATGGACATCCTCCACCGCTGTCTCAAGACTGCTTCCTGGTATTTTCAGCTTGGCTGTACTGGCAGTCCGAGCTGCCATGACAAACAGATCATCCGAGACTGCCCCGTGGATCAGGGGCCAAGAGTCTTCCACTATGTCATCCTTGCCCTTGGCCTCAGGGCACCTGGATTCCGAAGGAGTCTCCTTGCTGCGCAGCACTTGCAGCCGACAATTACTGTCCACTGGATTAACTTCTTCTTCAGGGACATCAGGATCTCTGGAGAACGACTTCAGAAAGTTTGGCCTCCTGCGTCGCACCCTACGCCTACCACGCTTCCTCATGCTCCTTATGCTGGGACAAGGGGTATCCTTGCTGGAGTCACCGTCACCTGCAGGGTGCTTCCTCAAACTGGCCTCCTCATCCTGGGTCAGTAAGTACACAGTGTGAAGCTGCGCGCTGGGCGCTAGGCCGCAAGTCTTGGTCTCTTCATGGGCAACTGCTCGACAGGCACCACGACAAGGCAGGGAGTGATCTACAACCTCTCCAGCACTTCCTTCCGTCCTCCGTCTGGGGATAGCAGGACATTCTCTCCGAAACGCCCAGTGTTTCCGCATCTAAAACACTGACTTGTCCTTGGGCCAGGTTGCCATCTGAGGAAGCAAGTCGTCGGGATCCCAAGCCGGACCGAGTCGAGGACTTCCTTGAGGGTCTTCTCAAGATGCTGCACTCGGCTTTTCAACTTCTGTATCTTTCTCTCAGTTTTCCCATCTCCTTTACTCGACTCTTCACCTACAACCAAACTCCTCACTGCATGTAGCTAGCGCATGGGGGTCTGCTCCGTCGGGAATGCTGGTAGAACTGCATCCTGTCTATGGCCTCATCGACGGTCTTGGGCTGGCCATCCAGGGCATACAGGCCTGCCTCCCGGTCCTCTGCCCCGTAACACAGACGGGGTATAGCCTGAGTGTGAACATCCGGTAGCTGGGGGAAGGCGCGAGTAGCCAAGGTCAGTACTCGGTCTGACCACTGCCTCAAGGACTCACCGCTGTTTTGGACTGCGGACTGGAAGTTGAGCTGGTTGGCCAAATCAGGCGCTGCTGAGCCGAAGCGCTTGTCGAACTTCCTCAGGATGTCAGCGAAGCGCAAGTCAGGGCTGGTCTCCTGTAACAGAATGTAGTACTCGCTAGCAGTTCCTTCCAGGAAGAAGCAGAATTGGTCGTGTTGCTCAGTCTCTGTCCAGCGCTGGCTTCGTGACAGTCTATAAAACTTGTGCAAGAATGCCTTCCAGGTGGATCTCCCATCAAAATGCAGATCCTTATACCTCGGCCTACTCCAGGCTGTCGGATTGTGGTAGCTGGTGGGCGGTGCAACAAACTCTTGGAGGTTGTAGCGCGCTGCACATCTCCAGGTGAACCACAGGCTGCTGCTGGTCTCCACGAGTATTCCGAGGGATGGATATACGCTGCGGGTATCCGCGCGTAATCTGAGGGACATTGAGACGCTGCGGGAATCCGCGCGTGACTTACATTGAAAGGTCTTTCAGTGGTGGGGTGCTCATATGTACCGGTATGTGCCATTCTCCCCTCTCCTTCACCCCCCAAATGACAAGGGTGGGAGGGGACCTCAGGTATTGGTACAAGATAACTACTAGGCTGATGATCCAAACACCCGCCCATTTCAAACGGGCCTGGTGAATACCGATTATCTCAATGGCCACCACCGAGCTGAGACTGTGGATAAGCAGCTGCGGCAGGGGGGTTCTGGGTAGGTGGAACCACGGGCTTTAAATCAACTGCCTGAACTGGTCTATCATACTGCTGCCCCTGACCTACATCCATAGACTCTGGTGTAACCCCTTGTGAATAAACAGGTTGGCTATCTGAGGACTGGCATCCGGGCCGTGCAGGTCCAGTGGGAATTGGATTACTGGGGGGTGAATCCTGGGTAGCAAGGGGGTCAAAATCCAACAAATTTGGGGTTTGCCCCTGAGGATCAGGTGGGCATAAAGTGGTAGCCTCAGTACATCCCATTGGCTGTTTAGCAAAGGGTTTATCCCTGAAAGTAGGTGCTCCCCCAGGGGAATGGGCCACATGGGAACATTGTGACATGGGGACCACTACATAGTCACTAGGTGGAACAAAATCCCTAACACCAACTGGCGAAATTATACCCTTGGCTGACAAGCAAACAGGATCTATAGTATCACCCATCCCCCTCTCAATTCTTTCATGAGACTCAACCCAAACATGGGGAGGTCCTACATAATCACTTGGGGGTGCTCTCTCTCTGCATAGCCTACCCTAACATGACCTGTTGTGCCTAAGTATGTGGGTTGCTTAACAAAACCTACAAGATCTGGCCCGTACATACAGCCGGGCCTAATACCCCGTCACAACTCGTCCCTACCCTGAGCCAAAACATAAATCGGGGCAATCTCTCATCCAACCCCAAAGCAGACAGAGCCTCTTCAAATGACATGTTAAATCAAAACAAGTAGCACAAACGCAAAGTTTAAACTGACACAATGTTTACAAAAACTAACAGGAAAGCTGACCACGCGGTGGCCCCCAAAATGGCGGCCTCAACGCGATTTACTCAAACTCCCTAAACAAAATAATACAGGCTTACTCTACGGGAAATAAATTCCTGGAAATAACTGGCAAGTCCAGGGCCTCGAGTTGGGTGCCATTATAGTGTTTCTCAGTCACTATCACTGATAATCCGTGGGTATACCGTTGGACTTGCCGGTTGCCTCGTCTACACTCGCTGGCTGCAGGCGGTAGAATGCTCCTCGTGCAGATTCCCGCGTGGTGACGTCACTGGCTATTAGATAGCCCGTACGAGGAACGAGTCCACAAACACTACACTGCACACCTATAGAATGACACTAGTCCAAAAAACAAATCCAAACTACAGGAAAATCAGTCGAGAGAGGACTGAGATATGGCCCCTACAATAACTCCTACACTGCAAAATCCACTTTCACTTTGGAATATGTGTAAACATTGGCCTCTTTACACCCTTCCAATGGCGCCTTTATAGATATTTTTTTTACTTTTTCTAGATTGTATTTTTTTTTAGACCTTCCTCTTTCCATCCATGCCCTAACAAGAATCTAATTCGTCCATTTATCACCCCTTGGAATTTTTGAAAAATACATACATTTTTAGAATGGAACTACTTGCTTGGTCAATGAGCAAGGGATAAAAATAGTGGAATGTGACCAAATAACTGTCCATAACTTAAAAGAAAAACAGTCAATGATTTTACGGATATACTATTTGTTAGAATTACGTATGTACGTTTTTAACAAAATTAGATAATTTTTCTGGAGTAATACAATCAATCACGTGATCCTAAACAGGTCACCAAACCAGGAAGAGTAAATACCGGGAGTGGCCATGATAGACGTTTAAGGTTTGTACTGCTTGAGATCGTAAATGTTGCTGCTATCTGTATTTTACAACGTTATCAACAATTAATTTTTAAATTCCTTAATTACAAAAATCATTAAAGGTTAGATGGTTGTACATCTAAATGTGGATCATAAGATTTTTTCAGATACGTGTTATATGTTACATGTATGTGCATTAAAACAATTTTAAAATAAACTGAATATTTAAACAGTTGATTAAGGTGACGATTTCATACATAGACACAAAATAAATGTCACGGATTCAAAATCTGTACACATGATAACATGTCAATTGAAATATGATCATCAATATTTTTACAGAATCCACGCAAGTTCATTGCCTGACCATGGACGAGCGTTGGGCCCAGGATGTGTTACGGTGTCATCTCTGTGAGACCCCGTGTCCCCCTATGTACTGTGACATTTGTCACATACATCTGTGTAAAGCCTGTGTGGGGGAACATCTCTCAGATCCATCCAAAGAACACAAAGTGGTGTCATTTGAAAAGCGGGGATCTACTCCAATTTACCCTAAGTGTCATAAACATTCCACAAAACAATGTGAACTTCACTGTGAACAATGTGACATTCCTATTTGCACACTCTGTATTTCTGGACAACATTTTGGACATAAACCAGTTGATATTGTTAAACATATTGAACGCAAAAAAGAACTTTTAAAGTTAGAAATGCAAGAATTAGAGAAATCCATTTATCCTGAATTTCAACTGATTGCCTCTAACCTCACAGTTCAGAAAGCTGCTCTAAATAAAAACAGCCAGAAATTGACAACAGCTATTATCAAACATGGAGAAGACTTGCACAGAGAAATAGACACCATGATCCTGAAACTGAAATCTGATCTCAATGAAATGGACACCAAACACTTGGCTGTCTTAAATGAACAGGAAGATGAAATCACATACACCATTTCTGAAATCACACAGATCATTGCTGATCTAAAGAAGTTACTGGACTCCAATGATGTCAGCCTTGTTTCTGCCTACAAATCCAGGAATGCTGAATTCAGAAGATTGCCTCCTAAACTCACAGTTTCCTTACCAAGTTTTACCCCTCAGAAGATCAACAAGGAACAGCTTTATCAACAGTTTGGTTCTCTGTCAGCGTTATCCATCAAAACAGAAGAAAAAGTCTACACAATGGATTCTCCTGGTGCTGAGTCCTCTCCCCCAGACACAACCCTTATTGATGTACCACGGATCATCACAGAGATAAACACTGAGTATGAAGGCTCTAATAGATTGCGCAGTGTGTCCTGTCTGAGAGATAAAGAACTCTGGACGTGTGGTCAGGACAACAAGATGAGACTCTACAGTCTGCGGGGGGAACTAGTGAAGTCAGTCCAAACCAAGTCGAAGAACGAGCCATACGACATAGCAGTAACAAGGAGTGGGGATCTATTTTATACTGATGACGATGATAGAACTATAAACAAAGTGAAGAATAAAAAGATGAAGACAGTGATCAGACTACAGGGATGGCGACCTCTCAATGTCTGTAGTACCTCCTGTGGTGACCTCCTGGTTGTCATGGAGAGTGATGATGATGAACCAACAAAAGTTGTGCGTTACTCTGGCTCCAAAAAGAAACAAAGTATTCAGTTCGATGACAAAGGACAACCTCTCTATTCATCTGGTGGCATTAAATTCATCAGTGAGAACAGAAACCTAAATATCTGTGTGTCAGACCGTGACGCCGGTGCAGTAGTGGTTGTCAATCATGCCGGGAAACTCCGGTTTACCTACTCTGGTCCTCCCTCTACTACCATGGAACCATTTGATCCAGTCGGCATCACTACAGACAGCAAGAGTCAGATCCTGACAACAGACAACCACCGAATCCACATCCTGGATCAGGACGGACAGTTCCTCCGCTACATTGACAACTGTCATTTACAGATTCCATGGGGTTTATGTGTGGACACCAGAGACAACCTCTTTGTGGCTGAGTACTTCACAGGTAACGTGAAGAGAATCCAGTATTAAATGTAAACAAACTGTGTGAATACATACATATAAAAACATGTGGGTATGTTAACTTTAATGAACTGTTTATATATGCGTGTATTACATGTATACGAACTGAATAATTATACATAATAAAAACATGAAGGTATGTTTTTTAATAAACTGTTTATATAGGCGTGTATTACATGTATATAAACTGAATATATACAATAGTAGTATGTAAACAAACCTTGTATTACTACTTATATACATATGCGTAAAAAACTGTGTTGATAGATGAAATATAATCAAACTACATGTTTGTGTGAATATAACTTTGGAACAAACTATGTTTAAATACTATACATAAGAACATTTCTGTAAATATGTGCACAAATAAGACACACACACACACACACACACACACACACACACACACATTTCTTATTAATTTAAGAAAGTAATAAAAATGTTAAATAGTTTTATAGGATATAAACTTGTTGGTCACATGATTAAATCCTGTGAAGCCTGAAGGAATTTTCAGAAGATTACATCATGTTCCAACCACTTTATCCAAGACAACATTTTAACATTATTATAGATTTTCATCTTTAGGTTTCAGAAAGAGAGATCATTCCATATCATGACCTTTACTAGTGTTTACTTGCTGTCAAATAAATGAAACAAAAAAAAAACAAATGCTAGAACATGTTACAGATTTTATCTGTATAAAGATAAATAATTATCTTACATTGTAGAATATCTTAATACCATCAGTTTTACGGGATGTTTTTAATTCTATTTGTGTCCTTAATTAAGTGTCTAAAAATATTAGTAGTGCAGGATATGAAAAAGGGACAGTAATTACAGATGAGACTTATAGGCCTCATCGCTAACCTGAGCAACACCGTAAAACTTAACCAAATTTAGTTCAATAGTAAACTAGCTACAATTTAAGTACTTTCATATATTATAGCCTCTAATTTATTCACAATTTCTAGACAATTTAAGAATGTTATTTACTCAAGGTTTGAGTTGTCAAATTAAAATTGTTATAAAGTTCAATATCATGAGTAAAATTTGTTCTAAACAAAATAAGTATTTATAAAATGAATTATTATTAACATAACATTCGATATTTTACTATGATATGGAATTAGGCTCAAACAATGGAGTTGTAACAGAAGAGATTCGGACTAAATTTTTCAGATTTTGTTTTCCGGTAAAATATTTTTGGCAGTACTATGACATTAAAAGTTAGGATTTTTTTGTAAGTCAATATGAATTTGCATATTTTATGTTGGTTTTATCTCACTTATTCATTAAGACAATCATATGGCACGCAAAGCAAAAATATTGAAAAATGCTTAAAAACAATAAAAGACACCATATCTCAAAATTTTTATCGTTGACCTCATATAATTTTTGGGCCAGCAGAATAAGGTCGATATAAGAAGTTTAATACCATAAATGTTTTAGTATTATCATCAGTCTATTTTTTGTTAAATTGAATCAAAAATGGCTAGGGATTTGAAAACTGATAGAGGAAATTCAGACTGGAATATTTTTAAAAATTGATACTGAAAACCTAATGCCTTGTATCTATTTAGCTACACTGCTATTCATAAACTGTATTTCATTTTTAAAAGAGTTTAGTTATATGTAATATTTTCACAATTAAGAAAATCTCAATCATAGTGTAAAATATGAGGGATTTTTTTTAATTTTTCAAAAATTATTCACTGGCCATTAACTCAAAAAGTAGGTCATTGACCTACTTTTTTGAAAAACGAAAAATAACACTACAGTCAAAGGTCTATAACATACAATAGATGGTTTTTCATTATCATCAGTGGACTTTCTATTCATTCTGAGCAAGTCATCCTTAATGTAAAAACGGATCCGAGTTTTGCGTCAAAGGACTATGCATGATAAAGGCCTAAAATGGCCCGTTAAAATGAACATCATTTTACTGTAATACTTTGTTTTCTTGTACAAATATACATTTGAAGTTTTTTTTCATAAATTTCATTTTAATCCAAATGCCCTCAGTCTAGAAATATGACATCATAAAGTTAACCCATAAAACAGCTTATTTAAAAGCAGTTATTCTTTTAGAAAACATTGAGTGCAGGCTTGAACAAACCAAAAAAAATTTTGCTCGTTCAAAGTTGTGCTCTATATTTCGTATCCATACAAATTACAAAAATGGCATCACTTCCGACGTCATAAACTGCAAGTGAGTGCAAAATAATCGGATAAATAGATGAAAAATATATCTTAGATCCTAATTACCGGTATCTCCTCTTGAAAGTGGGCGTGGTCCTTCATTATAACAAACTTGAATCTCCTTTATCAGGTGAGCTAAAAAGATAAGAAAAATGTCAATTTTTGACTGATTTTGATTGATTCACAAAAAACAGGGTCATATACTGCCAGTGAGTGCACATAAATCAGATAGAAAGATAAAAAATAAATCTTATATCAACTCTTATCATAACATAAACAATTAAGCTACCCGAAACACTTTAAAAAATGACGAAATATTGGGGCCAAATTTGACTCATATCATATAAAGTTTTTTATTGAAATAAATCTAATTAAAATCAGATTGTAAAACTGTTCCTCTGTGATACACTATGCAATGTCCAACAATATCCCATAAGGGATCACCTCACAAGAAACCTTCTGATTAGCCAATTAAATACCCAATGCTAACATCTTTACTGGAATGCATGTAGGATTAGAATGCCTGATAGAACAGACTTTATTCACAATTTAATCAAAACCAAACTTAAAATTGAGAAAACTAGACAATTGAACATTAAACTTCATGAAAACTAAAGCTGTTGAATTATCTATAGACTTCAATATAGAGGCTTATATCTGCTTGGCCATTTTTTTCATTTTTATTCATATTGAAGGATATTCTTACAGGAAGATCATGTATATTGTTTATCATAGTGGAGTGATTTAACTAGATCATGTATATTGTTTATCATAGTGAAGTGATTTAACTAGATAATGTATATTGTTTATCATAGTGAAGTGATTTAACTAGATCATGTATATTGTTTATCATAATGCAGTGGTTTAACAAGTCCAATTTAAATTAGATTTGGTTAAAATTAATTGCAGTGGTCTGGAGGAGATAAGACAGAAAATAGTCAATGGACAACAGGCTTCAAGATCATAAACTGAGAATAGACATAATTTTAAATTGTAACTTGTGATATCTTTTGAAGAAATGTAAATAATTTGATGAATGTTTGGCTTCAGGCTTGAATATCAATTCAATTGTCAATTTATTTATCGACAGCACTATCATTCATTGGCATATAGTCATGAATACAACAAACAATTAACATACACATAAAACATACATGAAATAAAATATCATCCCAGTAAGCATATCAGTTATGTTGAAGTTTTTCTTTTCTTATATCATAGCACTTTTTCAGGAAGTTATACATACTCTTCTAGCAATTTTAATATTTGTAGGGTTGAAAATGAATACTAGTTTTCATTATAAAAAATAGAAACTAGATAACTAGTCTCACAACCAGTTTACAGTACGTAGTTAACGACAACAAGTAAAAATATGGCGAGTTATATATTAATTTGAACTTTTTTATGATTTATTGTTTGTTTCTGTATAATAGTCAAAGTAATACCACTGAGGGAGTCAGCAAGATTCCAGTTCCCAAGAGCAAGCTGGGGAATTATGCTTGCTTTTGGGGAACTGGAATCCTGCTGACTCCATCAATGGTGTACTTTAATGAATGTGTTAAACCATGAACAGTTAGATCCACCTCTACATTCTGGTCCTGGCTTGTCTATACAAAATCAACTTTAGCTTGAAGTTTTAGATTTATTATAAAGTATTTATACTCAGGAAATAAATTATATCTACATGCAACTACATGTATTTTCAAACTTCACATTTTAGTACAAAAATCATAATGATTAATTTCATTTTCTAGCAGCAGTTACTTTTTGATTAAAATTAAAGCAGCTTAATTCGCTTCCGTCTTTAGATTGGAATCACACCTGTCGCAGTAATTGAACATTGATGGTAAAGAAAAGACCTTTCATTGTTCAATAATAACAAATTCTGAGAAGAATTAATTCCAATGAACTTTTCATAAGCACCGCATAGTAATGTTTTAATTGCTTATATGAGAAAAATATTCTGTCAGTGACATCAAACATGTTTTAATCACTTCGATGTGTATAAAATTGAATTGGTGATCTGTAACCTCATAGTTGCACAGACATGCAGCTAGTAGACCTGCTTGAATCACCACGATGAAAATGTTTACAGCGAACTACGTAGAAGCGTTTAAAGCTGAACACCGCTCTATGCACTGTCCGCCATATTTCTCTTTCATCACTGCTGTCCCTACAATAAGGGACAGACCTCTAAACAGATCAAAGTACTTTGCTGTAGAGGTCTCACCTGTGTGGACGTTGTCGTATAATTAAAGGTCCGCCCCGTAAAATGGTCCGGGGCGGACCTTTAATGTTAACATTTAAGGTCCGCCTTTGCTCTAAAAGGGTCCGGCCCGTATAAGAAAAGGTCCGCCTAACATAAAAGGTCCGGGGTATATTTTCCATTTCTATCTTTTCAATTTCGAGTATTTTGTTACAAAATAAGTGGTATTGTAATTCGTTTAAAGGATACTTACCCGAAGTGAGTTCGTAAATATCCAGCATAGAGTGTAAATGAAAATACATACAGCTTGGTCAACACAAATAAATTACAATATTTATTACAGTTTAAAACTGTTTTTCATTTAACTTTAATTTTGCAGGGCGACCTTATATAAACAGGAAATGAAGCTAATTGGTGTCATTAATTAAACAATAGCTTGAACCAGGTGTTATATATACACACCACCCTGCAGGTGTGAAGGGTTCACACCTTCAGGTGTTTGACCGTTTGAAATTATCAAGTACTAGTAAACAATGGACATTTCACACGTCTTCTTTTTGCACATCTTTCCAATGGTATTGCGGAATCTATAAATAAACTGGATGGGCGGGTTACCACAATGGAGAGGAGGGTCGATCTTATTGAATCAAAAAATACATGTACAGAGTTTGAGAAAACTCAATGTTCTGTATTCGATACGTTTGTTCATAGTATTCTTTCGTATGCCTGTGAAATTTGGGGTTTCCACAAAGCACCCGATATAGAAAAGGTACATCTCAATTTTTGTAAGAGAATTCTTGGGGTCAATAAAAAAACTACAAATAATTTAGTGTATTGTGAACTGGGTAGATTGTCTTTGTATATTAGAAGAAAGTTACGAATTTTCAAATATTGGTTAAAAATTAAAAATACAAATAATATTATCTTGAAGGAGGCATACGAAAGCATGCTTGTCAATAACGATAACTGGATGGTTCCCATACAAAGCGAGTTGTCTAGCATGGGTCTAAAATATTTGTTTGACGAAACTTGTTTTAATCAATGTAAAACCTACAAGACAATTGAATGTAGAATATTAGATATTTATAAACAAAGTTTGATGTAATCTTTTTCGACATCTCCGAAGAGTATGTTATATCAACACCTTGTGGATAATTTTTGTTTGCAAACTTATCTTAGGAGACCGATTAATTATATTTCAAAAAATTTTATAAGTATTTTTCGAACTTCATCACACTCTTTAAATATTGAAAAAGGTCGACACAACAAGGTGCCAAGAAATGAAAGATTTTGCAATCATTGTAATAAAAAAGATTTAGAAGATGAGTTCCACTTTATACTCATATGTCCTTTTTACGTTGAATTACGAAAGAAATATATAAAGAGTTTTTATTACAAAAAACCAAGTGTTTTTAAACTAGTTAAACTTTTAAGTGTTAACAATATAAAGGAACTCAATAATTTAGGTAAATATTTGTCTAGCGCTTTCAAAATGAGAGCGCAGCATTGTAATAATACTACAGTTTAAGCTAATTAACATACATTTATGTTCATTCATATTTTATGATATGTACATGATTATATTGTCTTAGTATGTCCACTCACTTACTGCACATTGCACATTTGTTTATAATTTTATATGTATTATAATTTGTATTCCGATGAGTTGTAAAGCTCAAGGATAATAAATTGAATTGAATTGAATTGAATCCAATATGATACACGTTTGAAAACTTAAACCATTTTAAAATCAAATATTCTTCACAATTCAATTATAACGATACCTGCAAGCAGTATTATTGCTATTTTTTATTTGCACTATGCCACATGTGTAAGTTATGCTTATTATTATTATAGTTCCGTTCTTCGATCCTTCTTTTCCCTAATTATATTTTTGGATCGGACCTTTGCCTTTGTTATAATCAAAGAAGGGTAGTATTCAATTTTTTAAAGGAACTAATTTATATATATTAAGAAATTAAACACATGTAAGATAAGTAAAGAGCCCTATTCCTTCGGCTATATTAGCATTTTGCATCTGACAAAGAATATAGGGGGATTTTTTTTTTAAAAGAACATATTCGTGTGAAAAAGGAAAATGTTGACACCCCTGGTAAAGAAATTGGGCGCACAAGATTATAAGCTTGCAGGAATCATCGAAACGAATCAATAGTGATTTAAATGTCTATAACCTCGAAAGGCTATGTACAGATTTGAACCAAAATTAAATACTCAAACTATATCATGTTGAGAGTTGAAGTACATGTCTATTTCGGCTATTAAAAAAACAAGCTTTCAAAAATGGCAATGAGAGGGTAAACCGATAACTAGTTATATTGGAAATGTTAATGCATACATATTTTAATTCATTTATATCGTATAAACTAGTAATAAGAACAGAAAATAGTGTTCATACGGCAGAAACCAATAACGGCAAATTAAAATATACCGGTATTCTATGATTCAACATAATGTTATATCAACATACATTTAATTAAAAACAAAAAAGTTAAAAAAAATACAATGAAAAAGCAGTCACCGGTAGGATTTGAACCCCAAACACCGCATGTATGTATTCACTAATCCAGGACGAAACCATTGAGCTATGCGTGACCTCACAATATGCGGTATAAAGTAGTGTTTGAAACAACATTGTCATATCCATGGACTTTGTTTTTTATCCTCCCAAAAATATTTTGAAAAAGTACATAATTAGTCATCTCTGGGTCATCTCTCCATCTTTTTTTAAAAAGCGACATCTTTAATGTTGAAATATGTCATCTTTGCACGTTTCAAATTTGTAGAGAGAAGACCCAGAGACAATAAAATCATTTAAAAACAGCTGTAAATAGGTATGATTTTGCATGAATTGCATCGTGTTGCTATATTTAGACCCATATTATGATAAAACTTTTTGCATTACAAACATTTTTCTACCCATTCCACGTCCAGCAGAAACCAAATAACGGTTATAATTCGGAAAATGTGCAAAATTAATTGATGAAATTTCCACTCTCCTTGTGCGCCCAGATTCCTGCCGAATCTACATCTTAAGCGCCCACTTTCTTTTATTATTCTAGATTCCTGCCTGTTACACTCACATATAGCGTTAATTAATTTTTTCACAAATATCATATAAACATCATGACATGCATTTCTTGGCCCCACCCCCAATAAAAAAAAATAAGAAGGTCATTAGATAAAAAACAATACCGTTTGACAAATATGACAAATCTACCTTATTTTGTGATTATTTCAACGAGACGGACAATCGTTTGCATAGGATTCCAGGCCTTTGTCACCTTTTTAAAAAATCGTCGGATAAAACTCAATTATAAATATGTTTTCACTTCTTTTACTTAACATTACACTAATTTAACGGTCTTTTTAGGGATACAATACATGTACCGGGGGTCTCAATTCTTTAAATGAAATATTTTACGATAAAAATCAATTATGTAAATATTATTATAAATAATGTGTAACTACTCTGAATACATTTTTTAAAAAAAAACTACGCTAAAGTCAATTTCATGTCCACTCCAACTTTAAGATCAACTGATAAATATCATTACAAGAACCTATATTAAACTCACTACATCCATGTATGTATGTAAGTATGACCAGTACTTTGAACGAGGGGGGACCTTTTCTTGGGCTATAATATTGGGTCCTACCTCTGAAATATAAGGTCATCGGGTTAAAATACTGTGAATTATTTGCATACAGCATTTCAATGGGGCGAACCTTTTCTTGTACTACGATATTGGGTCCTACCCCCCTGAATCAAAATGTAATTTAGATGAACATCAATACATGCATCAATATGTATTAACTACGAGTACTTGATTCCTTGTTTAACTACATGTATTAAAATATTTTTTCAACGAGTGGACCTTTTCTTAAGCAATAATATTAGGTCCTACCCCTAAATAAAAGATCATCGGGTTAAATCAAAACAAGTATCAATATGAATATTAATTATCTGCATCCAGTATTTCAACGAGGCATACCTTTTCTTGAACTATAATATTGAGTCCTAGCTACTGAATCAAAAGATCATCATTAGAATGAAAGTCAATACAAGTATCAATTTGTTTAACTATTTTCCTATTTAACCATTATACCAGTATTTCATCGGGGCAGATCTTATCTTGCGATATGAAATTAGGCCCCTCTCCAACACGGAAGAGAGAGAGAGAGAGAGAGAGAGAGAGAGAGAGATTCGAACTCGGGATGTACGGATCACAAGCCCGAAACTTTATCTACTTGGCTATGGAGTAAGTTACATGTTGCTGTCGATAAAATCCTTTTAATAAAACGAAATGTCGTTTCGATCAGAGGTCAGCCATTTTGTGATGATGTATTATTCCACTTTAATTAATTTGTAAAGTGTTATTTCCCGCGCTTGCGCGGGATGTCATCTAGTTATTTTTATATTAAGGGTTTTGATATCAATTACGTAAACTGCAAATATATTTTATATAAAGTTTCTGGTCCGCTTGTCAATATAAATACATGTATTTAAATACTTGTACTAGTACTCCGCTTTTAAATCTCATTAATCCAAAACCTATATAGTTGTCTTCAGTTTAGCACTCATGTGCATATGACAGCTTTGTAAAAGGATGTGCAAGACCGATTAAAAAAACTACTAATTACAAAAATAATCGCAGCAAAAATATTTGTTTTTCATTATTGAAATTTTTTTTGAATGAGTCTATTCATACAATGTTCATTCTATTGAGTTAACTTACCATTCGAAACCAATGCTTAATCAGAGAACTATGGGTACAGTAATATTATAAATACATGTATATGCTTCAAATTGCGCTACGCGTACAGTATGAAATAATAACTCATGATATTCTGAGGATTTTTTCTACTTTTATTTGCAATGACATCAAACTCCAGGTCAGATTACTCTCTTGAGGTATATATCTACCTCTACATGTCCCCTATTCAGTCGTAATGATTGCATTTCGTACATGATAATGATTTCAATTTTGGAATGTGACTGTTAAAATGTTCATTGAAAATCATGTTGCAAAAGGAATACAACTTTTTATACTTGTGCCAGTTTATTATCCGTAACGTATTGAATTAATAAGGAAGTTTTTTTTACATCCATTTATCAATTCATTTGATTAAAATCTTCGACTGTTCGCAGAGCTACGTCTTTTATTTGTTTATTCGCTTCGACAAACAGCGCTACTTAAAACTGTACACTTCCGTTCCTACACTGTGCATGGTACTATATTCATTTTTATAGCGCGAAGAATCAGTGGATCGGTAAATAAAGTTCCTTCCGTGATCTTGTCTTAAATTTGTTGACTTAATCTTTATAAGACACTTTAAACATTTAGATAAATTTCCTTCCATGATCTTGTCTTAATGTTTTTTACTTTTTCAGACACTTTAAACATTTTGTTTAGACATCATTTGTTTGAAGAAACTAAGATGTCGAGAGAGAGAGAGAGAGAGAGAGAGAGAGAGAGAGAGAGAGATTAACTTACCACATTATCAGACTTTTATTACTTTTTTAAACACTTTACCTGTAGTCAATTAAAACATGGTTTTCAATTATATGTACATGTATCATCTAATTAATTTCTTTTGTCTTTTCACACCCTTATAGTTACCACAGTTACGTATACACTATATTGTCAACGTATACCCTCTGTCCTGGTAATGCACATAAGCGACCTTTAATTAATTATCTTAAAATAATGATAAATCTACCTATAAATTGTTAGTATATTACCATACGATCCTGATCTACTGAAAATTGAACAAAGCACGAGGTAAAAAGACAATTTTAGTTGTGTAGAACACTATAGTGGAGACATTTTTTTCTTTCTCAGTTCAGGGGTGTATTCTGATTAGCACAGGTGTGAATGCCTGCAGGGCTTCATTTACCCTTGTTTACCTGTCGTGAAACCCTCTGCTAATCAGCTGCTAATACGTATACACCGGAATAGATTTAAAAACAATGGGACTAAATGGTGTGTGCAAATTATTGTCAAAGTACATGTACTCATGGTTTTCCTTTTTTCAGTTTCTTAAACAATTTGTCAAAATCTAATCCGCTATCAATATTTAATATTCCACAAAGTAATTTAGTAATACGGTCATACATGTACCATACGCAAATGGCCCATTGGATTATGTAAACAAAGACATCTACATGTCATTGAGCGAAAAGTAATAACTAATTTTAAATAAGTGACAACGGGTAGGACCTTTTCTTATAGGGGAAAGCCGGACCTTAAATGTTAACATTAAAGGTCCGGTCGGACCATTTTACGGGGCGGACCTTAAATTATACGACAACGTACATCTTGCCTCGCCGTGTTACTCGGTCGCGATGAAATTATAAAATTTTACGCACTTAATTTCTTCAAGTCAGGAGAATACTAACATCAAATAAATTGGTCAATGCATTATTTACAAACAGAATATGCACATAGAATAAGAAATAAATGCATAAAACCTAAAGACCACGAAAGGAATACTACATGTCGGCCACGAGTTTCAGGTGTGCGATCGGGTGTAACGAAATCGAAGGGTTTATATACCAGGTACCTGTGTGTGATGGGGGCTATTTACGAGCGGTGTTCAGCTTTTATAGGCGTTAACTCCAGAAAAGTTTCAACGTAATGGTTTGACTGACCCTTGTCCAATCAGATCGTAGAAGGCGGACTTGAGACAAAACCGCTCGTGACTTGAGAGAGAGAGAGAGAGAGAGAGAGAGAGAGAGAGAGAGAGAGAGTTTAATGGGTAAATTAGAAATGATCTTAATTTAAAACGCTTTAAAGTTACACCAATATAGAATATACATGTAATATATAGACCTTAATTAGTTTATTTGCCATTTTATAACTAATGATGGTTTCTTCATCTGCATCACCTCCATTAACTTTCTCTCTCTCTTCTCTCTCTTTCTCTCTCTCATTCAAGTCACGAGCGGTAATGTCTTAACTCCGCCCTACTACGATCTGATTGGACAAAGGTCAGTTAAAACATTACGTTGAAACTTTTTTGGAGTTACCGCCTAATATTTACATTTTTCAGTGTCTTTGCTTCTGCATATGCATATCATACGAAAAATTCACAAGACTATAATATACCTGTATGTAGACTGCAAATTTATAAATCATCATTTGTTCCAACTGTGGTCAACGAATGGAATTCCTTACCTTTGGATACCAGAGATTCGAGCTCTTTATCTTTATTCAAAAACAAAACTTCTGAATTCACCTTATTTCAGTTATGGGAAAAGACGTACTAATAATTTACACACAAGACTCCGTCATAACTGTGCGCTTAACATAGATCTTCATAGATGTAATATTATATCAAGCCCTCTCTGTTCATGTGGAATGATTGAAGACGCACATCACTTATTTTTCTCTTGTCCTAAGTATGCTACCGTTAGGGAAGAATTTTTTAATAATTTTTTTTACATTTGACAAAATTCATATTCTTGACTCACGTACTTTTCTTTGGGGAGACGACTCACTCAGCGTGGATGATAATAAATACCTTTTTTCAATTGTTCAAATTTATATTCAAGGTACTGGCAGATTTGAATAATCACAGATCTGAGTATTTTTGTTGGTAACATTTTGCTTATTCATTTTTTTTATTTAAGAAATGAAGATAATAATTTTTCTATTGATCGAATCGCGTCGTCAAAAACAATTGACCGGAAAACTTCATCAATGCGCATAGCGCATTGATGAAAAAGTTTTCCGGTCAATTTTTCCTTTGATACGTCGATCAATAAAAAAATTATTAAATTCATTTCTTAAATCAAAGAAATTTTTCGACCAATCAGAAGCGCCAATATCTCGTCAAACTAATAAATATTAAATGATATCTCGATATAATAAAATTTCATTCTTTGATCAATATTTTAAACTCAATTTTTTGTTTAGTCGATATTGCAGATAGCAATAATCTGATCAAATTCAATAAGGTGAGTAAAATTACATGTATGTAAAATCACAACATACAATATAATTGCATGAGTAAGTACGGAAACGCCTCGTGTTGTTGCGTTAAATGAGAACACCATATATTCACAAAAATATATTGTCATATATGATTGTTTCAGAGTTTAGCAATTTAATTATGTAATTTAGTGACACTTTTTTGACATGTTTTTGACGACTTAAGCACTTTAATCTATGAAAGTCGAATTCCGCAATGTCGCACTAAAATACTGCATACAAACTATACCGCCAAAATTAAATATCGCAGACCTTATTACAACATATTGTATATGATAAATTCACGTAAGCGACTTATCTAAAACAGAGAGGATTTTTCACTAAAGTTTGAACGACTAGAAAAATTAGTTTACTTAGAATGCTATGATGTGGAGGGGGAGGATAAACTCCCTAGATGCTTTGGGGTTTACGCGATTTGTGTGTGGGGGATACCCTTAAATTGAGTGAACAATCAAAGCTCTGGTTAAGGCCATCGTTACCGAATGAAATTAATTACTTTTTAAGGAATATGGAATTATTCTTTGTTATAATATATGGTATTACTTATAAACAAGCATCTTGACATTTGAAAATCTTTTTTTACAGGATTTATTTTACTACTTTGTCTAGATATTTTGTATATGACTCCATAAAGCTGATTTTATTATGGCTGTCGTTGCTCAGGTGAGCGATGTGGCCCATGGGCCTCTTGTTAAGAATTACAGCCACATCATGTAAAACACAAAAAAGAGAAAAATTAAACAGTCAAAAAATCGACGTAAAAGTTTGCATATGGTCAGACCTTTAAAAGGGAACCTTTAACAAAGGGGGGGGGGGGGATGCACATGCCTCACAAATTGTAGCAATGTAGTTCTCGAGAAAAGATTTTTAAACATTTTTCCTATTAACTTCTATGTTAAACTTTGAACCCCTCTTGAGGACCCAGTATTAGTCCGGGGGTCACAGTTTTACCAATTTAGAATCTACAATAGCCACGGATGCTTGCATAGTAATCCAACAAACTGTTGCACTGTAGTTCTTGAGAAGAAGATTTTCAAACATGTTCCCTATATATTTCTATGTTTACTTTGAACCCCGTCTGGGGCCCCAGTATTAGTCTGGGGGTCAAGGCTTTTACAATTTAGAATTTTCACTATTTGAGGAGAGGATCCTTGCATAGTAATCTCACAAACTGTTACATTGTAGTTCTCGAGAAGAAGATTTTTAAACATGTTTCCTTAATATTTCTATGTTAAACTTTGAACCTCTCTTGGTGCCCCAGTATTAGTCCGGGGGTCACGATTGTAACAATTTAGAATCTACAATAGCCAAGGATGTATGCATAGTAATATCCCAAACTGCCGCATTGTAGTTCTTGAGAATAAGATTTTTTAACATTTTCCTATATATGTAAAACTTTAAACCCCGCCTGGGGCCCAAGTTTTTTCCGAGAGCCACGATTTTTACAATTTAGAATCTTCACTTTATATACAAGCTTTTCTATAAGTATTGGCATTTCTGGTGCATTCTTGAGAAGAAGATTTTTAAACATTTTGCCTAAGTATTTCTATGTTAAACTTTGACCCCGCCTGGGGCTCCAGATTTGGTCCGGGAGTCACGATTTTTACAATTATAAATCTTCACCATATATACAAGCTTTTGTGTAAATATTTGCAGTTCTGGTGCAGTGGTTCTTGAGAAGAAGATTTTAAATCATTCTTCCTACGTATTTCTATGTTAAACTTTGAACCCCGCCTGGGGCCCTAGTTTTGGTCCGGGGGTCAAGATTTTTACAATTTAGAATCTTCACTATATATACAAGCTTTTTTGTAAATATTGGCATTTCTGGTGCAGTGGTTCTTGAGAAGAAGATTTTTAAACATTTTTTCTATGTTTTTCTATGTTAAATTTTGAACCCTGCCTGGTGCCCCTGTTTTGGTCCAAGAGCCACGATTTTTACAATTTAGAATCTTCACTATATATACAAGCTTTTGTGTAAATATTGGCATTTCTGGTTCAGTGGTTCTTGAGAAGAAGATTTTCAAACATTTTTCCTACGTATTTCTATGTTAAACTTTTAACCCTGCAAGGGGCCCCAGATTTGGTCCGAGCGTCACGATTTTTACAATTTAGAATCTTCACTATATATACAAGCTTTTATTTAAATATTGGCATTTCTGGTGCAGTGGTTCTTGAGAAGAAGATTTTTAAAGACACACACCCTATACTCACTGTTTTGCAATTATCTCCCCTTTAAACAGGGTTTAGCCCTTTATTTTAACAATTTAGAATCCCCTTTCCATAAGGATGCTTTGTACCAAGTTTATTTAAATTGGGCCCAGTAGTTTTAGAGAAGTCAAAAATGTGAAAAGTTAAAGACGGACACATGGACGACGGACAACAGGCGATCAGAAAAGCTCACTTGAAAACCTTTGGTTCAGGTGAGCTAAAAACAATTATACGCCTCAGCATATAAATTCAGAGTATAAGATAGCTAGGACACCTAGTTGCAAGTAATAAACAAGAGGCCCATGGGCCACATCGCTCACCTGAGCAACAATAGGCATGATAAAATCAGCTTAATGGAGATCGACATAATACAAAATATCTGGACAATGTAGTAATACATGTAGATATTCTTATGTTTATAATCAAGTCCCTTTTTTGACAGGATGATTTTATATTCATATCACATGTTGAGCATCGCAGTTCTCAACAAGATCCTAGACAATTGTTTATACATGGGATATAAACCTACATCAAACTCTGAACCCCTTGTGAGGCCCAAGAATCGTCCAGGGGCAAAAGTCTTAACAATTTTAAAGAATCACAAATTAACAAAATGTTTGCATATAAGTAAAACCATATATATTATAACATTTCAGTTTTTGTGAATTAAAAATGTTTTCCTTTGTAAAATTGGATCCTGAATGTGGCCCCACCCTACTCCTCAAGATTTTTATTTTAACGAATTTGAATCTACACTACCCAAGGTTGCTTTTACAAAAGTTACAGATTTTCTAGACAAATGGTTTTGTAGAAGATTTTTCTCCATATATTCCTATGTCAAAAATTTGTCTCCCTCCCCCCTCCCCGTTGTGACCCCATCCTACCCCCGGGGATCATGATTTGAACAAACTTAAATCTACCTAGTCCTTACCTGAGGATACTTCCACATAAGTTTCACCTTTCCTAGCTACTTAGTTTTAGAGATTTTAAAGATTTACTCTATATATTCCTATGTAAAAATTCGATCCCCATTGTGACCCCACCCTACCCCCAGGGGTCATGATTTTCACATCTTGATTCTACACTAGCTGAGGGTGCTTCCACATAAGTTTCAGCTTTCCTGGCTGATTAGTTTCTGAAAGGAAGATTTTTAAAGATTTACTCTATAAATTCCTATGTAAAAATTTGACCCCCCCCCCCCCCCCCCCCCC
>WFKH01007768.1:3297498-3340109 GCA_016163765.1 Magallana hongkongensis | reverse complement strand
TAGGCGATTTTGGTAATTTTTATTTGTTTAAAATCGGCTAAGGATTTGTTTCAAGGTATTTACAAAATTTTATTAGTTATCGGTGCACCGCCTCAAACGCTGATGTCGTCATTTTACTTCAAGTTCACACTTCGACTCGTCACAAAACGCGCTATAATATGTTTAAAAAAAATTTTATGACCAAATTATTTATAGGGTAAATAATAGAATAATTAACAAATCTAAAGTAATTTTTCATTGAATTTTTTAATTCTAAAAGTACTCATCCTCGCGATTTTCATTTCTTTATGTTGATTTTAACTTTTCCTTTTTGACATTGCGTCGCATGTCGAATTTATGAACGCTTATGCTTTCATTTTACTAATTTAATCTCATACAGTATTTGATATCAAAATATAAATTTAATGCAAATTACCTAAACCCTTTGTGGCACAAGTTTCATCTTCCTGTGTCTTCGATTAACTGAATAATGCAACTTGTCTACGCTATTTTGGGACAACCCTTGTATATAGCAAGTCTCTGGATTCATAGCAACTTGTGAAAATTATTCAGATATTCACAAAAAATACCAAGAAATTTCATACAATCATGTAAAGTGAAGTAAAATTATTCACATTCACGGTTAACCTTTAATCTTGCTTAAAACTTTGGATATAAAATGACAATAATAACCTTGTGAATGGACCACCTCCAAATGTACTAGCAGTAACATTACCAGTGTTGTATATAGAGGCTTGTGACATTAAATCTGTGGGCTGAAAGAGAAAAATATTTACAGGTCCTCACAACTGTCACTTTTGTTTAACAACAAGGTTAAAATTATATTTAACAACTTTCTAGTATTACATTCCAATTCCAATTTTTTTCTAAAAGCTGTGTTTTATGCATCAATGTTATTCTTATCTATCTGTGATGTCATACTGGAAAATAGCATGTTGACCAAATTAATGAACTTGCAAATAAGGTATATTTATAAGGTGTAATCTTGTGCTTTGCATCTGGACTCAGTCACACCTTTCACACATCATTAAAAAAGCTTCACAGAACTTACTGTTCCCGCTGAACTGTCTGCCAGAATGTTGCTCTGGTTTTTCTTCACAGCTGAGGGGTCTGAATGCAACAGAGGCAAGGGTGTCACATCATTGCCTGCTTCATCAAGTACCTAGGTGAAACCAGATATGAACATTAAAAATCAATTTGAACTAGTCATTTTCAATTATTAAATATCAATTAAAAGTATTGATGTGTATAAAACTTGCAGTAACAATGTAAAAAAAATGTTTACAAACCTGAACAGGAGGTTTTACAACAGCTTTTTCTGCCTGATTCACACTTCGTTTGCTTGCAGAGGACAAGATGTTTGACCTAGATCTAGCACTAGCATACATTGTCCCAGTTCCTCCATATTTGCTCCTATTGACCGAAGCAGCAACATTTCCTTTTCGTGCATTGGTACTTGCTGTCACTTGGCTTGCACTAAAAACGAATGTTTAATTAAATGGTTAAAAAAAATCATAGGTTTTTTTGTTTTTATCAATCAATCATGATATTAAAAAAAATAAAAACGTGTAGTTAAGCATAAAATAAGGGCAAAAAATAAACTTTCACATGTCTATAAATTTTGTAAACAACAGAGTAAATTCGAAAGTATCTAGCGTGACGTGTAAGCAACTTTGTTGCGTACTGTAACGTACATATAAAAATGTGACAATAAAAAGAACATTTCCTTTTATTTACCCTGGGTTAAGAAATTGACTTTTTCGAGATTTAGACGTTGACATTTTGTCTTAAGTTGATTTCTGAATACTTCCAAACACCTGCTAGAACGCCATATTAGAATGCAGCTGTGTTGCTATGAGTAACAAAGCATAATTCAAAGAAAGCTATTGATTGGTTAGGAGCTATGGACGTCAAATGTAAAATTTGCAAATTCCTCTGCATTGTAATCAATTACAAACAATTTAAACGACATCTATCTATACATAAGTTTTGAAGAAAGTGTAAAATAGTTATGAAAAAAGATGACAATCGTCTTTTATTTTATTCCTTATAAATAATCTAAGAAAACCACAAAAATTACACATCCAATCAACAGTTGCGATACAACTTATATCCACATCCGGTAGAATTCGCAGCCTCGTTTTAACTTGAAATAAAGCGTTTCCCATAATTTTTGATAAAGATGGCGGAGGTAACTTTTGAAATAATATGAAGTCTGTATGGATTCCCCTTAATTGAAAATAATTGAGATGATATTTCACTTCCATACATAAGTATTTATTGACATCGGACTTTCGTTTTTTTATTTAATTAATTTTGAGCCTTATTTTTGATTATTAGTATGTGAATTTACGTTTTTCACTGGCGCGAAATTGGATTTTCGGTCAGTGATTGGCGGTCACTTAGTTCACACAGGGCTTCCCCGGTGTTTATATATGTTACGAAATTAATTTTTAAAATATTTTCAGGCTGGTACAAGCGAGTCCAGCAGCCCAGGTAAGCTATATTATGTTACTTTTCTGACATATAATGGGATTTCTTATTTTTAGCGATTAATTCGTTCTTGAAATCAAAATCAAAACGTTGAATTTACTTCTATTTACAATTTTGTTACAAAAATAAACTTTTGAATGCAAAATGTTAAATGTTTGATTTAAGAGGCTTAGTTTAACTCTTAATTGTCACTATATATGAATCAATTTGATAAATTTTTTCTTAGAAGTAAACAAAATTATGTTTTTTATTTAAAAACAATTCAAGTATTCACTACATTAATCTGTTTCATGTACATGTTGATATGTTCATTAAATTTACAAGAAATACTTTTTGATACAAAATTTAGTATGCAAATGTTTGAATATAAGCAAAATTTATATTTGGTTTTAAATTACTATTTTCTTAAGGACAAGCAAGAGACATAGCAATTATAAATTAATTTGTATGTTTTCAATGATGTAGATACAGACAGAGAATTTGATCCATCAGCCGACATGCTGGTCCACGATTATGATGATGAACACACTTTAGAAGAGGAAGAGGCACTTAGTGGAGACAGCTGTAGTGATGAACTGGGGGATCTAGAGAAGGTAGGTCAAACAAAAACCTCAACAGGCCAAACCATCCCACACTAGAGGTCTAATGCTTTTGTTATTTAAGCTTATCTAAAGTTAAATAGTGTTGTATTCAAAGTTTGCCCCCCAAAAATTAAGATTATTCTTTGAAATCTAGATAATTTGATAGTGTAATCAATATTCTCTTTAATGTTTTCATTCTTCGTTTCTGTCAACTCTGAGGTGGCTGACTTACGTTGTTAAACTGGGTAAAAATGCTATATTTATAATACAAAGTCCTGCTGTAAGTAAATCTGTTGTTGATGTTTACAGGAGGGCGAAATGCCCCTTGAGGATCTGCTGGCTATGTATGGTTACGAGGGCCCAGGAGGATCAAGACCAGCAGTGGTGGACGAGAGACAGGACACTCGCTCGAGCAGCGAGGAGGAGATCCTGAGTAATCATGACCTGACCCTGGATAAGGATGAGATAGCTCGAGACATCCTGAAGACCAGCGATGATGATGATGACAAGGAGACCACGGCCCACGAACTCCTCAGCAGTGTGTCCTCCTCCCAGACAGCCCGCCTCCTCAGATGTGAGCAGCCCTTGTTTCTCTCTTTTTTTTTACATTACAAGTATTGTTCCTCCTCAGATGTAAGCAGCTATCTTTCCTCTTCGTGCCATATACAGTGTTTTTACATTACAAGTATTGACCCTTCTCAGATATAAGCAGCTCTTGTTTCCCTTAGTGTTATGTACAGGTTTTTACATTACAAGTATTGTCCCTTCTTAGATATAAGCAGCTTTTGTTTCTCTCTGTGTCATGTTCAGAATTTTTACTTTATTTTTGTTCAGTATTGTTCTCCAACATCCCTGTTAAAGGTTCATTTTTTTTTCATTATAGCTTATGTAAAAAAAATTTTGTGTCTGTAGACTATTTTACATTATTTGCTAATTGCTATTCAAAATTTTGAATGTAGCAAGCCTCTTGGGGTCTATGAAATGAAATTGTTTAACACTTAAAAAGAATCAATTTTTCTTTCTTTCTTCAAAAACTACAATTTTGATGGAATCTTATGATCATTACATGTATGGATGTAATCTGCTTGTGTTTCTGAGTAATAACTGTTTGTTTTTGGTTTTACAGCGAAGAGTCAGGAGGGCAGTGAGGGTGATTCCGAGTCTGAGGAGGACGTAGATTACACCCCCATAGAGCCCGTGGATGACTGGAAGAAGGTGGGCTTATTCAGCATGATCACAAAATGATCAAATAGACTTATGAAACACTAAGATTGAGGATTTCTAGAGTGTTGAGTAAATTTTCTTTGATCTTTGTTTCAGACAATTCAAGTGGGTTCTGACTATCAAGCCACTGTTCCAGACGGACTCTGTAAATATGGAGATGCTCCAGGTAATCACTCCTCTGTCGATATGATATACATTGCATGATGAATTCATAAACACTTTTGGGTAATTATTCACTGAATAAAGACAATAAACCTAATGGCATATTCATTTTTGGAGGAGCTCTTTGCTGAATCGTCCCTTGTTATATTAAGTACCATATAAGTTATGTGTAGAGATTTCCCTTTTCTATTTTGCATACATATGCAATATCAAAACATCTCTTGTTATGGAATCTCTTTGATTTAATGAATCAAATATAGAAGAATGTATATTAAACTACTTTTGTTGAAACTTATTTTGACTATTTGTCACAGCTTATGAAAATGAAGATCGTTTGCTGTGGGATCCATCAAAAATAGAGGACCCAGGAGGTAAATGAATCTAAATGCTTTATGTGAGAGACCAGGTAATATGTAATCATCTGAAGTGAGCAAATTGTTTGTCTAGATCTTAATCACAAAGTTTGTCTTGCAGCAGTAGAGAAGTATCTAGAAGAGGTGAAGAATCAGATCTTACAGAATGGGACGGGTGCCAGTGCTCTACCCACAGGGGCCCATGTCAGGGATGATGAACAGGTCAGTACAGCCTGGAATGTCCCGTACAGATGTACTACCAATCCCTATGTTTGAATAATGACTCAGTGATGTATCTATCTTTTAGGCTTTGAATATGCTGTATCTTATGATGTACATATTTTTGTATCTTAGGCTTTGTATATGCTGTTGCAATGTGGACACAACATAGAGGAGGCGCTCAGGAGACGGAAAATGCAAGCAGTTCCCCCAACAGGTAGTTCTTGCTCCTAAATTATCCTTGTTATTTATGCATAATATTGTCACATAGTTTTAGGGGTAAATTAAGGTTTCATCTTTTGTTTGATAAAATGAATAAATCTGTGAAAATGTATCTCTCTGCATGGCTCACATTTACTGAAATGAAGATCCCTCTCCTACTGTTGTAGATCCCATGAGTCTATGGTCAGAGGAAGAATGCCGAAACTTTGAGAATGGACTCCGAACATATGGAAAAGATTTCTACCTCATTCAGCAAAACAAGGTTGGTCAGACTTCTAACGGTCATTCATTTTCATAATGAAAAGTAATATCATGCCACCAAATCATCTAACATGGGGTGAGACTTTGTTTTAGTCAAATTTTTTCCAGTGACACCTTCAACTTTTGTAACGTTGCATTTTTTTTTGCAGGTCAAGACAAGGTCTGTTGGGGAATTGGTGCAATTTTACTATCTGTGGAAAAAAACTGAACGGCATGATGTATTTGCCAACAAAAACAGAATTGAGAAAAGGAAATATGTTTTACACCCTGGAATAACGTGAGTTTTAATTCATTTCATGTTCAAATTGGTCGTTAAAATTAATGAAAATGAAAACAGATGCAACTGAATATGGACATTGTTTTACATTAAGATCTATTTGCAGGGATTACATGGAGAGATTCCTGGATGACCAAGAGAGTCCTATTCCAGCCCCTACAAGGGAGCGGTCTGCCAGTCCGGTCACCTCCCTTATCTATGGAGACCCGAAACGAAATCACTTGAGGCCCCATTCAGAGGGAGAGGGGGCTTCCTCGGTTCGCATCGTGCCTGAGGAATTTGATGTCTCGGGGGCATCCCCAACGGTGGTGACCCTCAGTCCAAACGCGAAGCGCAAACATTCTGCTACAAGCTCCTCCTCCATCACAGTGAACGGTGCTCATGACTCAGAGGGAACCATCTCTAAAAAACTAAAAACTAATGGTGACAGTTCCCACTACCAGCTGCAGGAGTCGTACTCAGAGCGAGTGGAGCCACTGAACTGTGTCTCCTCCTCTGTATCGTCCAGTGCAGTGTCCAGTTCAAGTGACTCATCGCTCTCCCACAGTGCTGTTACCCACAGATCAAATGATAGCATCTCCTCATCCAAACATTTACCATCAGAATCTGTAGCCTCATAATTCATGTCAGGTCATCACTCATTTATTCATCGAGTTTTATGTAGATTTTTAAAAAAAATCATAAATCAATGATAAAAGTTAAATATGTATTTCATCATTTGGATGAAAAATGCAGTCATCTTTAGTTGTTTGCAATATTTGTCATCAATTTTTTATATGTTAGAAAAAGAGGGAACTGTAATTCTGTCCTGTTTGAATCATGTTTGGGATGTCATTGGCCAGTGAGAGTTTTTATATCAAAGATCTCAGCAATAATTAGTTGCCATGTTTTTCCGTGTGTTGTAGGAGATTTAGTTTGTACACTATCAGTTGCCAGAGTCTTGTTATGTGATATGTGAACTGCAGACTTGCATGATTAACAGGACATTAGAAACACACATCATGGATTTTTGAATGTTTTCCATTTATGAAATAAATGTGTTTAAACATTCAAAAAAGAAGTTAATACAAATTCCTAAAAATGTGTAATTGTCTCAGTGTAGCAAAGAAGGCCTTAAGTTGACTGGGTACTTAAGCTTTACCATGTGTACTGCAGTTAGTAGAGATCAGCTAAATGTGATAGTGTTTATTATTAACATATTGTACATAGTCCCAGCACTGTTTATACTAAAATTGTGGAGTGTAACTCATTTAACGTGCAGTTCTATAAAAAAAAATAAAAGTAACTCAATTATTTACAACTTTCAGATAAGTTTACATCAATTGTATATTGAAAAATGTTTTATTTTATAGAAGGTATAATTATACGAATATCAAGTTCTAAATTGTTAATTTTTTCTTTGTGTAATTGTTTTTATTTTGAAATACACCTGTGTACTCTATACTGTAATCATCTCTGTCTTTAACATTACTCCGTATGGCTGTGTTTTATAAGGGGATGTTCGCCTCTGTGAGATTGTTGTGTGTTATGACTGACTTTTCTCTATTGGGCCATGTGTAAGATTGTTGTGTTGTGTGATATGAATTAGGGACTATTTTCTACTTGGCCCATTGTGAGATTGTTGTGTTTTGTGACATTTTTTACTGGGCCCTGTTTATGAGAGTGGTATGTCATGTAATGAGGGACTATTTTCTCTGGGGCCCTGTGTGAGCAAGTCTGTTATTTCAGGTTTACCATGAAAGACTATATATTTTACTGCAGGGAAACCCATACCCATACCGGTAATAGGAAGATAAGAATTCCCAGGGAAGGGGAAGTCTGCCTGTCCATCACATTGTATATACCAACCAAAGGATCATCAGTGATCAGCTCACACTCATCTTCAAACTGTTTTAACATTGGCAAGGAAGTCATCACTGGGGCGGCTGGGGGAATCATTCAATTGTTAACAGATAGTAACATGATGGATTAATGCTAATCCTGTATGTAGTTTTGTTATGCATCCATTCAGAATGTTCATAGTTTATTTGTAACTATAATTTATTTCATGTATATATATAAGCATAGAATATATGAAATTCTATGTAAATAAATTTTTTACTTATACTATACGCAAGACTTAAGTTTTATTTAATCCTACAATGCATGAATAAGAAAACAGGTGGTTAAAAAACTCTTATTAAAACAAAGAAAAATAGAAAAATTTAAGAAATCAGATATGCTATTGACTTGAAAACTTGGTTCAAGGTCACTTTCCCTTAGGTATTATAACGGGGATACAAAACGTGCTCTGCAGAAGTTACGTGATGTCTGAAGGATAGACTAAACAAAATGTTTGATGATTGCAGTTGCGTATACATATATCTGGACATGACTGAATCATTTAACTAAGCCCCAAAGTCTCAACAAAGGTCTGTGATGCCAGCGTCCATCCTGGCAGGGTCTTCCGTGTTTCGCTTATCTTACATAGTTCCGGATAACGAATGTTTGTCAACTTTTATTAATTTTTTCTTAGCAGCTAGGACAATATTAAGTTTGATGATGGTCATCTTTTTCCATTCATTCATCTCTGATCGTTACAACTGCCCGATTTTTGATATGATGCATAACTTAAGCGAATAATTTTGTACAGCAGTTCTTGTAAAAAAAAAAAATTAATTGTAAATCGCGTTTTATTGTTGATTTTGAGTGAGGAAACGGTTATAATATTTAATGAAATAACATTGGCGAAATTAACGGGTTGAATGATGCGTCATGCTCTTTGCCAGCTAGGACCTACCTCGCAAGTAAAGACACTCTGGAAAAACTAGTATCTAATACCTTCATTTCAAATGAATGAGCGAGCTAGATATGTAGAAGAAGAATTAGGTTTATTACCAAGACTGCTAAATCAGAAAATAGTGAGTTATTTTTTTTACTACATGTTATGAAGAAGACACTATACAATCGAACATTCTGTTAATGTTCTGAACTTGCCTCTTCCATTTGACTATGGCTAAAGAGATTACCGAGAGAAGACCAAACCTTAGCTAGGACGAACTAATTATTATCATCTTTGCCTGCATATGAAGATAATCACCTCGGGGCTTTGCCTGACGAATAGTTATCAAGTATTCTGAAATATTTAAAAGTGCTCGGGGGCCCGTTTAAAATTTAAAAATTTGAATTAAAAATACTTGAGATATCCAAATTTTATGATTTTACTATATCTTACGGTTTATTCCAAATGGAATACAATAATCACATGCAGTGACAAGTAGGATTTAGAATGGAGAGATGTGGAACTTTTAAACTAAGTTTAAGGTGGTATGGGACACATGTCGATATTAATGTGGATACAAGTACATTATAATCAAAATACTTTAACCGGTTTATAATTTTCAAATTTTGCAATATATGACCAAAAAAAATAGATTTAAAAAATTTTTGGAATGGTAAAAATTATAAAAGGCTCTTCGGGATTCGAACTCGTGAGTTACAGATTCGTTAGGTTACACTCTAACCCACTGCGCCACGCTGTTAGAGAACTAATATGGGAAATGAAAGATTTATAAAATTATACTTTATTTTAGTGTTTATTTCGATAGGAAGTACGTCACAATATGGAAGTAACGCGTGTTTTCTTGTAATGGTTGACATAAGAATGGGATTTTTTTTAACAAAAAGAAACATCGCAAATAAATGCATCTCGGCTGATGGAGGAAGCGAGGATAAAAGGCAAAAGTCTCTGAATGAAAAGCATTCCCATGGATGATTTAGCATCGACATACCTAAACAACTTCCCGGTCACTCCTACCCCTCCCCCTCAAAAAAAAAAATCAAATGAACAACCCCTCTCCCCACCCCAAACAAAACACCTAAAATTTCTTTTGTAAAAGAAATGCTTATTTTGTTGAGGGATAGGACAAATAATCCAGTCATTCTGTAATTTAGTTTTAATTTAGTATTTATTCCTGTTTTTGTCAAGCTTAACTTAGTATATCAGTGATTCTCGGGCATGAATAATTTAATTATCATCAGTGCACTCACTAGCTAAAACAATACCCGCTACCCATCAGCGCGTGCGACCAGAGAAAAAAATTCATCTAAAAAAAGTCTACACCAAAGAAATTAATTGAAGAAATATATGTATATTTTGATAGTTCTAAAGTTTTCAGTTAAGAAGTAAAGTGAAAAAGTCTTAAAAATACGTGTATTCTAGTATTTTTGTTAAACTTTAATGTGAATGTAATTCAATTCAATATAAAATAAACAGTCGCCATGTTAAGTTTGTTCCTAAGACATCGATTTACCTGTCTGAAAGTTAAGACATAACTTAGGAATTTCATAAGATAAGACGGGCCCCCGTTTCACAAAGATTTCCTAAGATGTTTACTAAGATAGAACTTAAGATATGCTAAAGTTATAACTTAGGAAGTTCCTAAGATTTGTCATAGCTGTTTCACAAAACTTTCTTAGCGTTGACTTATCTTAAGACACATTGTACGCCACGCTTATATCATATTGTTAACAAATCAAGTTAATTCTTTTTAATATGACACAATAGTAAACTTTATAAGTGAATGTGAAAATTCATACCTTCATCCACCCGTATACACCTTAGAAAAGTAAAATCAGTAAATCGACGTGAAGTGTCTATCTGGTATAATATTCAACATTCACATAGATACATGAGAAGAATAATATACATCATATATCTGTATATTCTTTGAAAAGTGTTTTTTTTTAATTTGAGAGAGAATGCATTGATACTATTTTTTATTTGCTACAGATCTCTCTTTGTTCAAATATTATTTGGATTCATATGACCGCCTGAACAAATTAAACATTGGTCACTGCTAGAATTTCTGTTAGTTTTTATAAATGATCGAGTGCATTTTTTTGTCTAATTGGTCCATTTCAATATTATGTTAACATATACAAATATGTGCTTATTCCTAAATTATGAATGCGCTGTTGAATCCAAATTCTACAATTCAAGTTTATTCCAAATAGAATACAACAGTTACATGCAGTGACAAGTTAGACTTAAAAACATCGCAAACAAATGCACTTCAGCTGATAGAAGAATAAAGAATGGGGGATGAAAGGCAAACTCTGAACGAAGCAGCATTCCCATGGAGGATTTAGCATCGACATTCTTAAATCAAATGAAGGGAACAAGGAGTTTTTTTAGGGGGTTCCATCCCTAGTCCCTAAATCACATCCCGGCCATCCCATACCCCATCTCCAAAACAAAATTAAATAAAACATCCCATCCCATCCATTCCCCAAAGAAAACACCCATACAATTTCTCACAAATAAAAAGCTTATACCGTGGAGGAATATGACAAATCATTCATACATTCTGCGACTGAGTATTCATTCCTGTTTTTACCAAACTACGTAAGGGATTAATGATTCACAGACATTTATACTTTCAATTATATCAGTGCACTAGCTACAGTACAACTGTACCCCGTTCCTCATCTGCGCGTGGGACAAGATAATCACAAAAAATTGTAAATATTAATTGTCCGTATGCAATTAGTAATAACTAATAAATAAAGGTGTCTTAAGCCAATTACTTGAGTCTACACCATAGAATTAAATATAAGAAATGTACAGTATATATATTCTGTTAGTTTTAAAATTAAAGTGAAGAAAATTAAATGAAATATACATGTAGTATTATTTGTGTAACTTTAATGTGCATACAATTCATTACAGTCGCCATGTTAAGTTTGTTCTTAAGACATCGATTTACCTGTCTTAAAATTAAGACATAACTTAGGAAATGCATAAGATACGACTGTAATAGTGAAATGGATAAGTAATGAACTTAGGAAAAAGTTCTTTCCTAAGATATAACTTAGTCCTAAGTATGCTTTGTGAAACGGGCCCCTTAGCACTTTTAAATATTTCAGAATACTTGATAACTATTCGATATCTTTGCTGTTCTGCCTGGCCCAGATGAAAAAAGTCTACAACAAAAATAAATAAACTCGAGATAGGCTCAGCTCTCATGAAATCAAGAGGACCAGAATGGGTCAAGATACAGACATATCACAAAAAGTTTTCAATCACAAACCGGAGCTATGGAGAATACAATTTCCTCCTTCTACGAGAAGACATTCAATGAAAAAAAATGTTCGTGATTAATTTCATAGAAAAAGTTTCAACAGCAAGAGAATGTGTTTTCTCCAAATATTCACGTCCTTGAAAGTTACACCTGGGTCAAATTTGAGTCATGGCGGGGAAAGGAGATATTGCTGCAAAGACGAATTTCAAAATTGAAACTTTGGTTAATTAAAACAGTAAATAAACAAATAGATTGGGATGCGTTCATCTTACTATACCAGAATTAGTTTCGCCGCTGTACTACGGCAGAAATATATACTAGAATGTCGTCTCTCCAAAGAAATTTTACCATGATCCGTAGAAGATGAAATCCCAAAACATCAAAGAATTCATGTGAACCAAAAATTACATGATTGGATGATAAATTATAGGTATCGCTAAACCGTGATTTTTTGCATCTTAGATACTAACAAATGATGACAGCTTGGGTGGGCTAGAATCTTCCTTTAGATTGTCTTCCAAGACTTTTAAAAACTCATCAAGGATCAAACTCATACAAGGGTTGTCCAAAATGTTCGGGGAAACATGTGATTTCATTCTAAACAACGACGCCATTTTTAGGAAAGTGTTATATTTTAATATAGATAATAATGTTGTATATGTATAAAAATCAGAGCAATGTACGTTCATACATTGGAGTTATCATAATATATACATTACCTATACAGGCCGCACGGCCCAGTCTGACATTGAGTTATAACGTCGTAATCCTTGGTTTACCTGAGAGTAATATGCCGCATTCACCGTCTGGCAAGAGGGTACAATATCACACTTCATCAGAATATCACTTGTGCCCCTATTTAGATATGTGATCTCGAAATCTAATACCTGAACTACGAAGTTTGGACAATTTTTACTCTGGACCGTGTGTATGTTCCGCGACCTTATAATGCAGTAAAATATTAGTTTAATTTTAGGGAAAACATTCAAAACCACTATAGTTTAATTTAGAATTTTATGACAAACATTTCGGTATACAATATGTATATATATAAACCCATTCAAAATGGCGTAAACGCGATTGTCAGCCCTCGTATATAACGAATATGTAGAACGAATTTTATGTGATAAAAATAATTAAACTAATTTGTTGTAAAACTTACATCCTGAATCAGGGTGCGGACAACTGATTTCAGTGATTTGAATAAGACAATTTAGAGGGGTCATAGGAATTAAAATATCCAAGAAACCATTTTTCAGGTAAGCAATGCTGAATATTCTTGACGAATTAATCTTTATCTTATAATGTTTGTTTTGTAATCTTGAGTTTGAAGAACCTGGTTATCGATTAAGACCTCAAGAAGAACCGATAACTAGACGTTCCTGTCACATATCAAGGCGCATCGTCTCAAAGAACATGGATAAACTCGTGGTTCTAGTTACAGCATTTTGGAGTTGGCTATGGATCATTCAGGTATTAAAAATTGTAACTGTTTTTGTCATTACTGTCAAAAATGCAATAGTTCAGAAATGAAAATAATTTTGGAAATGTAGTTTATTTGATGTACATGTATTCAATATTAGTAAAGCGGTTTGGGATATTCCAGAAAAAAATAAGAATATATAAAGTGTATGTATGTTTGAAATTTTCATATATTATACAAGATCATATTCGTATATGTTAAAAAATACATAAAGTGAAATATTGTTTGAAATTAAGATACCGGTATATTAGATCAAATTCGTTTTCGATTGAATAAAACTTACATTTGTCAAAGTCAAACAGCCCCTTCTTAGATGGCTATCTACATGAAATATGCAAGCTTAGAAAGATTGCAAGATTATCATATTCCTTTCTTAAATTGAAAATTTTCTTACAGTTAATACAAAGAGTAAAAATGTAATAGTGTTCCACTTGTTTCCACTTATCACACTGTCTTTAAGAGCCTGCATGAACAGTATCTTTACACCAACGGCAGATCATTTTGTAAACCTACCAATGGCGTCATTTAAGCGACCAAAAATATCTCAGCTGTCATTATTGAAACTCTTGTCTTCTATCTTTATTATACTTGATATTTTATATTACTGTTCCTACTATTTCTGCAACAGTTATTCTTTGTGAAAATGCACGTTTTAGGATCATTTTAGATAGCAATGGGAGATTATGACGTATCGGTCTGGTTACTGGAGTACAACAGGGATCAGGACTGTGGCTGTGATACTGGATTTCTATGGGGAGGTTGTCATGAATGTGATGTCTACTTCCAGATCTGTCTACAACCTCTATCTCCGACACAGGGGTAAGATTATAACTTTTACTTATTTTTATATAAGAACAATGCCGTGGACATGAGAATCAACTTTATTAGTTGTGCATATTTATACATTTCATGATCTGCACATATGATATGGATGTACGTTTGTGATTTGATTATAGTATAGTGAATTTATGAGCAAATGATATTGCAAATAATTATTCGTCATTTGGCCTGTCACGATATTGATCAAATTTAATTTTTATTTTTTTATTGTTTACCATGCTATTGAAATGCATAGCGTTTAAAAAAAAACTTTTGCTAGGTTTTTGATAATAGTGCTGCAAAATTGTCTACTTAGATATTTTTGTCACAATGGCAAAACATGATTGGAGATAGTTTTTTATTAAAATTGCCCATGATAAACCTTGAAATATAGATAACTCACAATGAAGTTGATGTAAAAATGTTAAATTCTGTTTTCATAATTTTGAAGATTTAATGAATGTTTAATAATAATCTTCTCAGTCAGATTTGTCAGGGAAATAGTCAAGATGACCGGGTAGATGACACACATCACTTTCTGTTTGCTGATGCACTTAGGGGTTATGATACTTACACGTGGAGTAACGTTAACGGTCAGGTGAGAATTCCGTATACTAGTACATGTTATGATTCTGTTTTTATATTGCAAACTACCCCAGCTAAAACAATATTTCATATCTTGTAATATAAATGTAAATAACATTGCATATAATTGTATATAATATTGCATATTCATAACACAAAATGTAAACAATATCTGTTATGAATAAGCTAACAGAATCAGAGCACAGCGATAAAATATTAAGTCACCACAGCATAATCTGAGAAAAAGTAAAAAAAATTACATAAAAAGGCAAGCATTATCATTTATTAACCGGTATTTGTTTTTATAAGTTTGCCTTAACATTTACAGCCTATGTTTCAAATAGCGGTCCACGTCTTTGACTACAATTCTATCGGCGGTAACAATGACTTGGGTGTTACGAGCTACACATACAGAGATAACAGACCCACGGTACAGACCGTCACTACCAACCCTGGAAACAAGAACATGAGGTACGCCATAATAACCCTTGATAATTACTACATCATAGATAGCTACGACTGTCTAATTTAATACAAATGAGTATTTACACAAAACCAATAACCATTGACTGTTGAACTATAACATCAAATTTCATAAAAATTACATTCTGTCTTAGGCTAATGTTTCCGCCTCTTTGACGAAATTTAACAAAAATACACATACCTGTCGAAGAAAATTGGAAAATACTAATCATTGAGGTCAATAAAGTTGCCTGGTTCCTTCATTTAACAAAAACACGTTCTCTTTGCTGTTTTTTGAATTTCAGATTAAAACTTACAATGAATGTCAGATATTCATCTGCTCAAAGTGGAAGCACCACGACGTCGAAATCAAGCAGCTACAAAACAACAATCACCACACCGACATCAACAACCATCCCCTACAGAACAACAACAACCACACCAATAACAACTACCACCTACACAACAACAACCACAACACCATTTACAACAACCTTATACAGAAAAACAATCAATACACCAACAACAACAACACACTACTCCTCAACCAAACTAACAACTAGTAAGGTATGTTCTCAGACAGCAGGAGAGGATTATGACGTATCGGTGAGGTTACTGGAGTACAACAGGGATCAGGACTGTGGATGTGATTCTGGATATCCATGGGGAGGTTGTCACGAGTGCGATGTTTTCTTCCAGATCTGTCTACAACCTCTGTCTCCGACACAAGGGTAACTATTTTTCGCATAAGTTGACGAGAATATATCTTATAATTATATGTAAATTTGAATAACCTATACATAAATATGTTAGTTAATTGCAGATCTTTATTGATTGGAACTTAAAGCTTTATAAAATTTCAATTAATAACGAATAAAGATGAAATCGTTTACTATTATATAACTTGCCTGCATATTTGTTAGATTTTCAAGATGCATTAGAATTTTTTCAGTCAGATTTGTCAGGGAAGTAATCAAGATGACCGGGTAGGTGACACACATCACTTTATGTTCGCTGATGTTCTAAGCGGGCATGATACTTACACGTGGAGAAACCTTGGGGGTCAGGTAATACACTGTGTGCATTTAAGCTGTATTGTAAACATTTTACGGATTAGAATCATGTGGTAGTGTAAGACATGGTGGGGGGGAGGGGGGTTGCATGAGGGGGGAGGGGGGTTACTAGAAGGTAAAAGAGTGAAAAGAACGTAGATTGGGATCTATCAATAAAATTGTTTTTTTAATCAATCTACATCTAAATTTGAGAAATTTTGGTAAGTATGTTATTATAATTACTAACTCTAAGGACAAGTTACACTAAAGAAAAGATAAATTAAGATACGTAAAAATAATAACATGTCATATAACTTGCCTTTTAAAATAGCCAACATATTTGGAGGGGTTTCAATAGATTATGTTAAAACAATATTTAAGCATGCATGAAAAAGCAGTAGAAGCTCGATAACTAAACATTTGTCCTTGAGTCAGGTCGATAAAACTTGTTGTTTAGGCTTTAATGTGGTGGTTATAGGCTGACAAAAATAATGTATTTGGTTGTATTCTCTATTTTATAAAGACATATAAAAAGTAACAAATAAATTCAGGGAAAAAAGGACATTGTTATTCCTTAGTTGTAATATACTACTCACGTTAAATCCCAGGAAGAATAACCCAGCAACGTCTATTGAAGAACCGGAGGATAGTAAAGATGTTTTTATTCTATATTATGGAAATTTCTTCCTCCAAAATTACAGCTCTCGTTTCAAATATCTGTCCACGCCTTTGACTACGATTCTATCGGCGGTAACGACGATCTGGGTGTGACGAGCTACACATACAGAGGTAATAGACCCACGGTACAGACTGCGACCACCAACCCCGGGAACAAGAACATGAGGTATACAAGAGTGAAATAAGGGAAAGAGGAAAATTATTGCAATTAAACTGTTCTTATATTTAAAAAAAAAAGAAATGTTAAGTTATCTATCCAATCATTTTGCAAAGATATGTATGTAATGCAAAAGAAACTATGCAATCGCATTGCACCATCACCGTCACTTTTACTCTATCAGAACTACGCTTGATTTCGCCCTCATTATAAACCCATATATTTCATAACATTTACGCTGAATCTTTCTTGAAAGTAAATTTTACGCTATAAAGATATTAGTTGGTATGAATTCAGGACAATAGGATAGCTCTTTTTGAAAATATACATCTGATGATGAGATGATTATAATTTACCATTGGATGTAGATATTCTATTGAAAATGTATGTATTGTTTTAAAGGGGCAAGGTCACGATTTTGGCCAAATTCTATTTTTCTGTCTTAATTATTTACAATGCTTTAGGAATGCGTTTCTAATTATCAAATGTTTCAGTCATAGAGTTATAAGCAAGATACAGGGCTCACAATTCTTTGTCATGTAAACAAGGTTCGTGCCCTGTTTTTGTCTTTGTTATGTAGATAAGCTGAAGTCCCCCCCCCACCCCTGGAAAACTCAAATTTCTTAAATTTACATAGTAAACTTATCGAATATATGGCTCGGACCCCCACCACAACCACCACTCCACCCCTGGTTTTCTCCAGGCTACGATTTCTCCAGGATACGATTTCTCCTGATACCTCTTTGCACGCCATCTAGCGTTTATTAAGTGCATGACTTTTGGTTTTGCATCGGTGATCGTTTGTTTTGCATCGTTGTCTGTTGATTTTGCAAAAGAGGTTGTTGGTTTTGTTTTAAGCTGATCTGTTTCGTATTTTAACATGTTTTTAAAAATAAGTTGTTCGTTTTGCATTAACGTCTTTTTTACCCTTTCCGCCGCCCATAGTTATACGATAGTTTGTAGATCTTACAACATTATTTTTTTGATACAAGTTTTTGCAGGTTTTTCAACGTTAATTATTATCATATATTAATATTTTTTTTGTATTTAGAGTAAAGCTTTTACTCAACATTTCATGTTCCTCAAACAATGGTGGATTAACCTCCTCAACACCACCGACCGTTCACAGCCCACTTCTGTCAACGGAAACACAGAACATGACACGTGAGTTTAAGTCATCAATGACGTCGACGTCCAACTGTGCAGACCTACACGACAGTTGCGCCGAGTTTGACCTAGTTTATGGAATCTGTAATGCCACGCCTCATGACAGTCCTCTGTTGTATAAACAGGCCCTCGAGGAATGTAAGCGCACCTGCAGGTTCTGTTAAACTGTGTTCCCTGAACTACAATCAACCAAGTTTCTTGAAATATAATAAGACAGAATATCAGATATATTCTAGCTTTACATAAGCTAAATATAATATTTGTCTCAATTTGATGATATTGGGTTCATTCAGCTTCAATTTTTGTAATAAATGAATAAACATTCTTTAAAGGGCATATATCAACAATTTGATGAAAATTATAAGAAATGATTTTGTTTACTCAATAAATAATCGTTTGGAATTTCTTATACCCTGCCAAAAGCGACATGCCATTGTCTGTTTTAAACGGTATTACAATTTTGTCTTATGTAAAAAAAGGCTTTTGTTATGTCATATCGGATACTATGAATACTTGATATCAAATTACATATTTGAGAATATGAAGAGCACTGATATTGTTTGAAATTCTCACAGGCATGCGGGCACTGATTTAAAAATCCGTGTATAATATTAAATAATATTCATGTGTATGCACCCACAGATAAAATTAAACAATATAATATTTTAACAATATAATATGTTGTTTACATTTTAGAAATTAACAGCAAGTTAAAAAGTTCACCGGGCTATGATTTTGGTTGGTCACGTGATCAAATCCTGTGAAGCCCGAAGGGCTTCTCAGAAGATTTGATCACGCACCCACCAAGTTCATATCCCGGTGAACTTTTTAACATTGCTGTTTATTACTTATAGAGGGCTAAGCCCTCTCACGGGCGAAGATCTCCCTATAGACAACACGTGTAAATATGCCCAAATATGGAAATTACACTCTAAATTTATGAAGTTGAAAAACATTTCCAAGATGGAGGAAAAAAGAATCACTTCACGCGCAGTGACATCACCGGCATCCATGTTAAATATGAATCTCGTACTAAATTCACGTTTGGTGATAATTTATCAATATTGTTTAATAATTTGTGATAAATTATTACATATTAATAGAATTCAAATAACCCCCAAAAATGCAGCTAAAATCTTTCCCAAAGATTTTTTGCTTTATAATTAGTTATTCATAAATACCCCTACCTTCGCTAGCGACGGGTGTGTGCTCCGCAGGAGCGGCGCTGATCAGAAACCCATCAGGTATTCGGTACTGCATGGATGATGGATGTGGAGTTTTGATTTATCCGATTAAAGACGCTGAAGGTTAAGATAATTATCCACAGAAGGAAACAAAATGTGTACCACTTATAAATGCGCCTGTTATTATCATATAATAAAGCAGCTTAATTGATTCAACAATACGATGTTGTTTTGTCCTTTACTGTGTTAAAAGTTAAGGTATCAGATGTACAACTGACCAAAAAATGATGCCCGGTAAGGTATATATCATAAATACTCATTTGATAGGTTCTAAAAATAGAATTTTTCCCGCCAAATCACTTCGGGGAAGTAACTAGCGCTGCAAATCATGCACGGTAAAATACTATTTTTCTTTGACGAAAACATGTCTAATCATGATTAATATTTATGAAATAAAAATTGCCAACATATTTTAATAATAATAAAGTTGTGAAATAAAATTCTCTTTATTAATATCTTTTTTTTTTATTTTTGAGAATTTTTTTCCAATGACCATGACGACGTCACGCGATTTTAACCCCCTCGTCGGCCGTCGCAATCATAATTTAACGCATATTCCCGTAACCCGGTAATTCTACTGCTTTCTATTCCTTTACGATTGAGAACTTGTACTTTTGGAATTAAAAATCTAAATTGTTGATTTTTTTCATTCAGCGAAATGTTTGCACAAAAAATATTGTTACCATTACAACTAAGTCGTGAATTGCGGGTCACATCAGGCGTGTATAGCGTTACGAGCAAAGCGTTCGAGAACCGTGTGAAATGCCTCATCAGAATTTATTCCAAACCTTTAACTCGTATAAAACAATATACATAGTATTATCTTTTAATCAAAATTGTATTCTTTTTCAACAAACAAAAGAATAAGTCAGTTTTAAATGGAGACTGCCGATAAAGTCTATGATGTTTCCGTATCGGTACAACAGTGAAATACACAATACATCAACGTGCTTTATACATTTATAACAAAACATGACTTTTATAGAACAAAATTCCAAATCAAATAAAGTGACGCTGTGATGTAAGAAGCATGCATTTTTTACACGATAAAATTGTGTACAAATACCACACATAACATCGGACATCGGCTAACTAGCTAAACCTGTCAATCAATTTTCAGTATTTGATTTATGTCAACAGTCAATTGAAACGAATTGACTTTAAAACAGTCGGAATCAGTATTTAATAGTATAAGTTAAATGATGGAAAATTAAGCAATTAAAAAAATAGTGAATAATATACTGTTCATGCATATAATATGAAATGCGAGAGAAGAAATTTTTTTGGAATCCCGATGAAAAAAATACAATCAATGATTAGAAATTTCATTCTTTGACTCTTGTAAACTTCATTAACGGAAAATAACAAGCAGATGTTTAAACACAATAATTGCAATAAACGTGTACAAGCAATTTAACTAGGAAACCCGTATTCATGGTACTTATTAAAATAGTTAGTGGTAAATACGCCGTTATCCAAATGTTGGGTCCGAAACATTCTGTATGTATAATGAAATTAGGGATACAAAAAATTAAACAAATTAAATAGGGTCATGCAATTACCGGATTATCCCAAATTCAATTTATGCACAGTCACAAAATCTAGGAAATCAATTATTAAACCGACCTATTTTTCGACGGAATACGTGACTTACCCACTGCAAACTTAACTCTATAAATAAGAGTTTTTTTTCTTTACGTTATCGCAAGAGCGCCGCGGGAAAAAGAAATAACGTCATACAACGGCAAATGACGTAAAGCTGCTACAACATCATAATCAGCGTAAGAGTAAAAAGTTGAAATATTAGGGTGCTTTCCATTTAACCGGCATCGCCGGATTTGCCGGTGTTGCCTTCGTCGCCGATTGCTGGAACGCGCGTCGCCGGCGAGCTATTGTGGCAACGCAATATACCGTTGCCGATTAGGAAACAATATGGCGTCGAGGTTATCATATTCTACAAAACCAGTATTTCTAAAACTACAATTTGTCCTACTACATTGAAATACATTAAAACTGCAAATAGCCAAAATTTTTGGATCAAATTTTAAGATAAGTATCAGTTTTAAGCTGCAATCGTCATCGTTGGATCATTGTGACGTAGACAAAAAAAATTTCTTGATGAATCTGTAGGTTTAGCTCGTTCTCTTTCCCGCGGGCACTGGTTCTTGGAGGCAACGTTAATGGAAAGCGCCCTTAGCGAGCGAAGCGAGCTCTAAGAACCAGTGCCCGCGGGAAAGAGAACGAGCTAAACCTACAGATTCATCAAGAAAATTTTTTTGTCTACGTCCCATAATGCTCTCTAATGTTTTCTCCCGTAGTGCTATGCCAAAAATGGCTAACATTTAACTCGTAATTTACGGTGCCTTGAGGTTTGAATATACGTTTTAAGTATCGCACAAGCTTTGTTGAGACCCAAGACATTTTTTACATGTTTCCATTCCTTCATATTGAGTTGAGATACGTAAACAAATGATTCTATATTTTAACGTATGACGTAACAGTGTCTCGCGTTTTTCCAGCGATAAAAGAGGTGGATCAAACATCGGTAATGCGTCTACTAGCAATTTAAGTATAGACTGCGATACCTGCATTAGATGATGTTTTTAATTTTTTTTATATTCTTTTTTTTTTGGGGGGGGGGGGGGGGTTGATAGATAAATTATATATATACTAGCAAGAGCCATACTTTACTGTCATATCGCTCCAATTTTAAGCTAAATTGCATGCATGTACAGTAAGTATAAGTATAATAAAATTTAAAAAAATAGGTCATTTTGAACTGAATAAAAAAGAATAAAGAGAAAAAATAAACAGTTAAAAAATGTATACAGATATTGAATATTGCCAAACCATTAAATTAGAAAATAGGAAATTACACACCTACAAACAGGGACCGGGGGTGCGGATACAACGTATGTAATTAGAATGCAAAAATAAACAAACAAAAAATTATGAGCCAGTAAAAAAATAAAATTCAGATAACAACAAGGTACAAACAAAAAATAATAATACTGTATTTTTCGTTAACAATTTTGACCAAATTAAACACAAAATTCGTTTTACATACTGCCGGATCAATTCTCTCCAAAAATAAAGAACGGATTTAGGTGGAAGCAAGTCTATGTATTTTGTCTTATAAAAATCTTATAATTCTCTCTCTCTCTCTCTCTCTCTCTCTCTCTCTCTCTGTGTGTTTGTGTCTCTCTCTACTTTGTTCTCTCTGTCTGTATGTCTGTCTGTCTCTCTCTCTCTCTCTGTCTCTCTCTCTCTCTCTCTCTCAAAAATTCTTTGATGTTAGTTGATAACTGTCAATCTATCACTAAGTTGACAATGATGCAATGTAAATCTTGCTGCGCTCGCCACAACGGTAGCACCTTAAAACATATTCTGTTTTAAGATTAAGAAAAAAACCTTGCTTGACTTTATGCATCAATTGTTTATTCTTAACCTTTTATTATGTTTAATCAAAAATGGTTCGACATTTTGAAAATTTATTTCGATCTCCGTAATCTACCGAGCTCATCCCGGAAAATCCCGAGCTCTCATGCTCAATTGTACATCCGATACCTTAAACTCCCATGCAGGAGTACATACGGTACTTTGATTTGTAGGACGGATACACTGTATCCAATTCCTTTTGAACTAGAATTCCCTTAAAAATACACAATATCAATCTGGTACGATTTTTTTTAGATGAAACGTCAAATAATGATATCAAGTATGTCCTTAATTAGTTGATATCATTTTTAAAAAGCTCTTTGATTTCTTTTTGCATGAATTTAGCCCGAAAAATATGACTGCAACTATATGTAACCTGCACTAATCTGAAAAACCATTCATTTAATTATTTTAAATCTGAAAAGAAAATCTTAGGCCACATTCAGCGTGCAGAGAACATGATACTAAATGTAAGGCTATACTGAACATTTTTTTTCATAAAATTTTCATTTCTCCATAATTATTAAAAGGAACACTATATCCTCGTTTCAACAGTATAACATTTACGTGCATCATGGATACAGAAGTTCAAGAAACTACAAAGTACGGATATGATTGCCTATCGATCGAACTGAGCTACCAGCGGTCTGATTTAATGTGAAGCACTACCTTAAAAATCCTCCTCTAATTGTAGCAATTTATAAATTAATTGTTCAGAGTGAAAATACTAACTAATTTTTGAAATTCTCTGCTCTTGTTGTGCTATCATGGCAAGTATTTGTTATATTATAAAAGTTCCATTCATGAATAGGATTGTATAACATTTTAACGATTTTAAAGGATATCGTTTTGTTTCAATTTAATACAGTATCAAATAAAACTAAGTTCTACTGACAAATCATTAGAGAATAACTAAATTACTCACACTGAAGAGTAATAACATGGGTGACTCTCAACATACTCATTTTCATATCTTAACCAAAAAATATCATGAAATCAACAGATATATGTAAGAAATCATAAATACAGAAAAAAACCTCACTGAAACATAGAAGACGTACTTTTTTGAAGTGCATATGGTAAAAACAAAACCAAGCACAGTCAAGCATATAATACCGCTATTTTGAATTATTTACCCATCCATGTGGCAAGGTATAAAGTTATCAGTATGTTGTTATCTGTAAATAGTAAATAATATCAACCCGTAAACCCTATGAACTGCAGCTATGACTTATAACACTACAGAATAATTAGAAGCGGCGGAACAACAATAACATCGATACAAAGATGTATAAAGTGATTGCTTTCCTCTTTGGAATTATCCAGGTAATTTCTTTGTCATTGTGATATTTTCTTTTCGTTTTTATTTCAAAGTATATATACTGACAGTAAACGCTATGTGATTGACCAGATGAAAGAAAAAGTACTGTCTCTTTTAAGGCTACTGTATAACATTTTCTTTATTCTATAAATGAGAACAAATTACTTGTGATATGAATATTACGAAAAGAGTTTGTACCAAGTAGCTTTCATTAGATAGGTGTAGGGTGTAATCTATAATACTTAGATAAATGATATCAAAGATTATAATAGGTGAAGCCGTGCTTGGTGCAGGGTAGGTTAGAAATGAGCAAACAATTAAGATTTAACACTTTCAACGAAGAAAAAATTAAAAACTCAGTAATGGCTGTATAAATTACTATATCTAATCATTACTTTAGGGTTATCAAACATTACTTTATGTCAACTAAAATTATAAAATGTGAACATATACATGTAGCTTGTGAAAGAAATGACACAATTTTGGAACTTATTTTCAGAAATACATCTTGTTAAGTCTTATTTTGGTTTTATTTTTTTAAATCAAAAGAATAAATCGAACTTCTTTTAAATTATTTTTTAAATTACGCTCTACAGCAAGATATTATCCTTTTGAATTATTACGTACACAATAATGTAAAATTTAAAAAAAAAATAGGCTAAACACTTTTCACGATACTCTTATCCAGGCATTTTTCAATCACCTAGAAAAAAATAACTGTTAAGATTTTACATGTATGTTATTTATGTTACATATACATGAAGAAAGAGATCTAAAGTTTTATTTTCCACGTAAGAACATTGCCTTCGTAGTCATCCTTTTATGTGTATGTAATAAAATTTTACTTTGATTTGAGCTTCAGAATCAAGGGAAAATAATTTTAAGACTATTTCCTCATATGCCCATTGAATTTTGCAAATCACTAAATTCCTTGTTAATCTTTGCAAATTATATCATTTGGATTTGCATGATTTATATCCGTGATTCTTTGGTCATATTTGTAAACTTATGATTAAATTATATTATGTTTAATTCTTTGATTTTCATACACTTGTTTCGAATAACCCTCTAAGCAGTTATTCTGACTGTCTGGTTTCAATGTTAGAAGCCATCAATCGATAAATCCTATTCCTAACTTAAGTTTCTGTGGTTTTGACTGCCTAGTTTAAAGAGTTAGGCATTTTCTGATTTAGGTCTCTGTTGGTGAGTTTTCTGTAGATGTGAATCTGGTCCGTTACTACAGACAACCGGACAAATGTTGTGACCGTGTTGTCTTTGTCTGTAACGATTGTGACGTGTACATGAAGGTCTGTCTCTATCCCAGCGGTCTATCTAGGTAAGTATTCCACAATATCAATTAATGAAGATCTGTAAATGTGCTCTGAAATGCGTTTTTTGGGGGGGGTTTTTTGGGGGGGGGGGGGGGGTTGGTTGGTATTTTTTTTAGGTTGGAATCTTGTATCATCATCAATTTGTAATATGAGATAGAGCAGACAATTTATCTTTATAAGCTTGAATTGTATTTGATTTAATTTATCTTTCAGCAAATTTCTAACGCTCTGTTCTTATCTTTTATTATTGGAAAATAAATGTACTTTATCCTGAATATAGTTATTTGATTTTTCTACATATGAAGTTCAGCATGTCAAGGAGGAAACAAAAACAACCGTGTAGACAACACTCACGGATTTCTCTTCAAGGACCAGTCCAGGGTTACAGATCATGCCGACTTTAAATGGCACAACCTCAGGGGAAGCATTGTGAGTAAAACAACAATGGGCTTATTCAATGCAAATTTTCTCAAAATAAATATGATTTTTCTTTGATATTGGCACCAACAATAAAAATGATATTGTGATCATCATGTTTTGAACATGTTAAAGCTAAATTTTCGCGTGCATAGGATGAATATATTTGAAGTCAAAATTACATTTCTGATAAAAATTAAAAGAATTCTCTTAATAGAATAAAGTGCTTTCTTGGGGAATGATTAAAGATCATCAATAACATGTAAACAGAAATTATATATAATTTACCTCAGCGTTCGTATCATTTGATCTTTTTTTAACAAATGGATAAATTCCATAAATATATAAAAACACTCACTGTTATAAACTCTCTTTCTCTCTCTCTCTCTGTCTTTTTTCTCTAAATCTGACCTTTCAATGGCTATAGCCTATTGATAATGGTACTTTGGGTTCCGTAGACCTTTAGAGTTTGTATTATGTTTCGGTGAGTAAATACGACAAAGATTTGTCTAGTTCACTTATTCGTATTGTACACATACTGATATTTTCTTGAATCGTTATTTTATAACCACAGATAAATGCTACTGTGGAGATTGTTGTTTACGACTACGAGCCTTTGGAATCAGACACCACACTTGGGATTTTACAGTACAAATACATAGGTCAAAAGGTTCAGAACAAATCAGTTACCACACTATCGGGTAGTAAACAATTGGAGTGAGTAAAGAGTTTTATATTCATTTAATCATTTTTGTAATGAAAGAACAATTAGTAAATTATATCTGATTAGAATTGATTACAAAATTGATTACAGAATTGAACAAAAATAAGCATACAAAGCAAAAGTCCACTGACAGTATGCTTATTTTTTTTTTATTTTTATTTTTTTATTTTTTTTTTTTTATAGGGTAGAGTTTTTGTTGAGTGTCACATGTAGCCCTCATTACTACGGTCCATCATGCTCCAAAACATGCGTGACACAGGGAAATCTGACTTGCGATGCAAACGGCGATTTGAGGTGTCGACCAAATTATTGTGGATCAGACTGTTGTCAGAATTGCATAGCTGGAGATTCCTATACCTGTGGTAGTAATGGAACAAAAATCTGCAAACAACCCTTTTATGGGAATAATTGTACATCAAAATGCACGGCACAGGGCAATCTGACATGCAACTCTAACGGCCAGATCGTGTGTCGACCCGATCACTGTGGATCAGATTGCTGTAGAGGGTGTATAGCACATGATAACTTTGTTTGCCATAATAATGGTACTCTTATGTGTAACTCAAATAATTATGGACCTCACTGCATCCCGGTGACGACGTCGTCGAACTGTGCAGACCTACACGACACTTGCGCCGAGTTTGACCTAGTTTATGGAATCTGTCATGCCACGCCTCATGACAGCCCCCTATTGTATAAACAAGCCTCTGAAGAATGTAAGCGTACCTGCAACTTCTGTTAAATCATGTTCCCTAAAACAATGATTTTTGTAAAAAAAAAATTATATACTAAGTCATAAATTGATAGTCTTTGTCTTATTTTCATGAGTGGGTTCATTTAGCTTGAAATGTCGATTTATTATTTTGTGAATTATTTTTTTTACTAATAATTAAATTATCTTTAGTACTTCGTATACGCTGCCAAAATTGGCATGTCCATGTTTGTGTTCATCAAAACATTTCTTCTGGTGTAAAAAGGGTTTATATCATGTTACGTCATTTCAAACAAGTAACTGAGAATAAATAGCATAAATGAATGCAGATATTGTGTATGAATTTTTTGAGAAGGTTATAATCAATAAATAACCAGTGTATAAAATCAATCGTACTTATGTATATCTGTCCGCTGATAAAAAAACAACATAAAAATTTGAATTTCATTTAAAAATTATTAGAAAAATATTTCAATAAAATCGTGATATATTAAACTATGCAATCTTAATACATTTTCATGAGTATTGTGATACAATTATTAGTTCTTTAGCATTGGATTTTTTTATTATGTTGAAGGTTAAGATACTTATCTACAGAAGAAATAAAATGTGTACCAAAATTAACTGTGCGTGTTATAAAACAGCTTTAAAAATTCTATAATAATATGTTTTTGCTTAGTTGCTGTAAAATTTTTAAAATTAAAAATACTGTACTTTAATTTGTAAGAAAGATATACTGTATCCATTTCTTATTGGATTAGAAATCCCTTAAATTACACAATGTCAACTTCGAAATATTGTTTTTAAATGAAAGGCGAGCGTCAATCGATATTGATAAACAATGTTGCTTGATTACGTCCTAAATCAGCTCTTTGAGCTTTTTTTATTATTGCACGAATGAATTGAGCCTACAAATATGATTAGAGAGCAACATCTTTGCAACTATATGTAGCCTACAATAAACTGCGAAACCATTTCATACCTAAATCTTTTAAAAAGTTTTTAATCAACATTCAACGTACAAAAGAACAAGACAAGATATAAAAAGATAACTACATTCAACATTTGTTTTTATAAAATGTTCATTTCTCAAACTCTATGAAAAGAGTAAACATAATATTATCGTTTCAACATGACGCCATTTACGCATGATGGATACAAAAGTCTAAGGACCTGCAAACCTGTAATATGTCTGCCTTTACATCTTGTAACTGAGTTACCAACGATCTAACGAGAGTGAACCATAAAAATTGTCACACATTAATTGTATCAATTCAAACATAAATCAATTCTTCAGAGTCAAAATACTTACAGCATTTTTGAAATTTTTTAAATTCTTTGCTTTTGTGCAGCTATCATGGTAATCATCTGTTAGACATGCATAATTTCATTTCATGAAGAGAATTGTTTAATAGGTCTGAAGGATATCTTATAAAAAATCAAAGGAAACTAAGTTCTACTGACCAATTATCAGAGAATGACTAAATTACTCATAGCGGAGATTATTAACATGAGTGACTCTCAACATACGCATTGTCACATCTTAACCAAAAAATATGATGAAATCAACAGATATATGTAAGAAATCATAAATACAGAATAAAACTCTCTATATCATGTAAGGTCATACTTTTGCATATATTCAAAGAATACAAACACAGTCAAGCTTATGATACTGTTATTTTGATTCATTGACTCATCCATGTGGCAAGGTATATAGTTATCAGTATGCTGTTATCTGTAAATAGTAAATAATATCAACCCGTAAACCCTGTGAACTGCAGCTATGACTTAAAATACTACGGAATAATTAGAAGCGGCGGAACAACAATAACATTGATACAAAGATGTATAAAGTAATTGCTTTCCTCTTTGGAATTATCCAGGTAATATTCTTTGTCATTGTGACATTTTCTTTTTGTTTTTATTTCAAAGTTTATATACTGACAGTAAACGCTATGTGATTGACCAGATGAAAGAAAAAGTACTGTCTCTTTTAAGGCTACTGTATAACATTTTCTTTATTCTATAAATGAGAACACATTTCTTGTGATATGAATATTACGAAAAGAGTTTGTACCAAGTAGCTTTCATTAGATAGGTGTAGGGTGTAATCTATAATACTTAGATAAATGATATCAAAGATTATAATAGGTGAAGCCGTGCTTGGTGCAGGGTAGGTAAGAAATAAGCAAACAATTTAACAATTTCAATGGAAAAAAAATTAAAAATTAAAAAAGTAATAGCTGCATAAATTACCATATCTAATCATTACTTAAGGGTTACCAAATATAACTTCATGTTAACTAAAATTATATAATGTGAACAGTAAGAAATGACATAATTGTGGAACTTATTTTCAAAAATACATCTTGTCAAGTCTTATATTGGTTTTTATCAAAAAAATAAATCGAGCGTCTTTTAAATCATTTTTAAATTACGCTCTACAGCAAGATATTATCCTTTTAAATTATTACGTACACAATAATGTTAATTTTGAATAAAAAAAAATAGGCTAAACATTTTTCACGATACTCTTATCCAGGCATTTTTCAATCATTTTGAAATATAATATCTGTTAAGATTTTACATGTATGTTAATTGTGTTACATATACATGAACAAAGAGATCTAAATTTTTAATTTATTTTCCACCTAGGAAAATTGTCTTCGTAGTTATTCTTTAGGTGTATGAAATGAAATGTTACTTTGAGTTTTAGGGTCAAAGGAAAAGAATTTTAAGACTTTTTCTTCATATGCCCATTGAATTTTGAAAATCAATAAATGTCTCGTTAATCTCTGCAAATTATATCTTTTGGACATTTGCATGAGATTTATATCCGTGATTTTTTGGTCATATTTGTAAACTTATGATTAAATCATATTATGTTTATTTCATTGATACACGTGTTTCGAATAACCCTCAAACCCTCAAACTTAAGTTTCTGTGATTTTGACTGCCAAGTTTAAATAGTAAGACATATTTCTGATTTAGGTCTCTGTTGGTGAGTTTTCTGTAGACGTGAATCTGGTCCGTTACTACAGACAACCGGACAAATGTTGTGACCGTGTTCTCTTTGTCTGTAACGATTGTGACGTGTACATGAAGGTTTGTCTCTATCCCAGTGGTCTATCCAGGTAGATATTCCACAATATCAATGAAGATCTGTAAATGTGCTCTAAAATGCGATTTTTTAATTTGGGGGGATTTTTTTTGGTTGGGATCTTGGATCATCATCAATTTAAAATTTAATATAAATGATAATATAATATAAAGCAGAAAATTTATCTGTATAAGCTTGAATTGTATATAATTTAATTTATCTTTCAGCAAATTTTATAAAGCTTTGTTCTTATCTTGATATTTGGGACGTAAATATACTTTATCCCGAATATAGTTATTTGATTTTTCTACCTATGAAGTCCAGCATGTCAAGGAGACAACAAAAACTACCGTGTAGACGACACGCATGGATTCCTCTTCAAGGACCAGCCCAGGGTTAGAGACCATTCCGACTTTAAATGGCACAATCTCAGGGGTAACCAAGTGAGTAAAACAATAAATGACTTATTTAATGCAAGTTTTTTTTTTAAATAAATATGATTTCTTTTATTGGCATCAGCAATAGGAAATATTGTGATCATCATGTTTTGAACATGTTAAAGTTAGTTTTATGCGTGTATAAGGTGAAAGAATATTTGAAGTCACTATTACATTTCTGATACAAATTGAAAGAATTGTTGACCGGAATAAAGTGGGGGGTTTTTTGGTGAATGATTAAAGAAACAATAGCAAGTAAATAGAAAATCTATATAATTTACCGCAACCTTCGTATCATTTTATCTTTTTTCAACAAAAAGATAAATTCCATAATCCGGTATTTAAAAATCACTCACTGTTATAAAATACCCGGGCCTTTTTTTTTTTTATAATATGACATTTCGATGGTTATAACAAATCGATAATATTACTTTGGATTCGATAGACCTTTATATTTTGCATTATGTTTCGGTGAGTAGACACGACACGGATTTATCTGGTTTATGTATTCATATTGTAGACATACTGACATTTTCTTGAGTCATTATTTTATCACCACAGATTAATGTTACTGTGGAGATTGTTGTTTACGACTACGAGTCTTTGAAATCAGACACCACGCTTGGAATTCTACAGTACAAATACATAGGTCAAAAGGTCCAGAACAAATCAATCACCACACTACCGGGTAGTAAACAATTAGAGTGAGTAGAAAGTTTCATATTCAAGTGATCATTTCTTTAATTAAAGACTAATTAGTAAATAATATATGATTAGCTTCAGAATGCAAAAAATAAGAATAGAAAGCAAAAGTTACAGTTTTCCACTGTCTATATTGGCGGTAAGTTTATTCTCTTTTTTTTCTATATATATGTGATTATATTTTTTTGCAGGGTAGAGTTCTTGTTGAGTGTAACTTGCAGCCCTCATTATTACGGTCCATCGTGTTCTAAAGAATGCGTACCAAAGGAGAATTTGACATGCGACTCTAATGGTCAGCACGTGTGTCGACCCAATTATTGTGGATCCGATTGCTGTAAAGGGTGTATAGCACACGATAACTTTGTTTGCGATAATAATGGTACGCTTAAATGTGGATCAAATCATTATGGACCTAATTGTACAATTATGTGTAATCCTAATTCTAATGAGTTTTGTGACGCGTCGGGAAGACTTCATTGCAAGTCTACATTCTATGGACCACAGTGTCTTATCAAATGTGTAGAAAATGGCAATTTGGTTTGTGATTCCAGTGGTCATCATGTTTGTAGAAGCTCATATTGTGGAAATGATTGCTGTGGTAAATGCATTGCAAATGGGAATCATATGTGTACATCCAATGGAACTCTTGCCTGCAAACACTCTTACTATGGTATTAATTGCTCTTCAAGATGTTTACCAAACATGAATCAAACCTGTGACAAGAATGGTAATTTACATTGCAAGCCAAACTATTTTGGCACCAACTGCTCTATATCATGTCTTCCACGAAGTCCCCTAGTGTGTGATAAGAATGGAGTTCACATTTGCCAGCCAAACTACTGTGGAGAAGACTGCTGTGGACAGTGTATCTCTGAGGGAAATTTCATCTGCAAAAACCAAACCAAAATATGCAAAGACACTTACTACGGAATCAACTGTAGCATCCAGTGTGTTCCAAATGAAAATCAAATCTGTAATGCAACAGGCACTTTAAAATGCAAACCCTTCTATTACGGTCAGAACTGTTCTACTCATTGTGTTCCTAAGGGCAATATTTCTTGCGATTCTGAAGGTCAATTTTTCTGCAAGATAAATCACTGTGGTGAAGATTGTTGTGGAAGATGCATTGCACAGGAAAATCATATTTGTACATCAAATGGAACTCTAGCATGTAAAACTTCATATTATGGTATCAATTGCTCCAAAAGATGTTTACCAAACATAAATCAAACCTGTGACAAGAATGGTAATTTACATTGCAAGCCAAACTATTTTGGCACCAACTGCTCTATATTGTGTTTTCCACGAAGTCCCCTAGTGTGTGATAAGAATGGAGTTCACATTTGCCAGCCAAACTACTGTGGAGAAGACTGCTGTGGACAGTGTATTTCTGAGGGAAATTTCATCTGCAAAAACCAAACCAAAATATGCAAAGACACTTACTACGGAATCAACTGTAGCACCCAGTGTGTTCCAAATGAAAATCAAATCTGTGATGCAACAGGCATTTTAAAATGTAAATCTTTCTATTACGGTCAGAACTGTTCTACTCAATGTGTCCCTAAAGGCAATGTTTATTGCGACTCTGAAGGACAACATGTCTGTAAAACTAATTATTGTAGTGAAGATTGTTGTGGGAGGTGTATTGCTTATCATAACTATGCTTGTAACAATACGGGTTTTTTAGTATGTAAACTCAACTATTATGGATTAAATTGCTCTAAGTATTGTTCTGCCGACGGAAATAAAGTGTGTAATGCCACAGGAGATTTGATTTGTAAAGAAAATTTCTATGGTCAAGACTGTTTAATAAACTGCATTTCTCATGGCAACCTTTCCTGTAGCTCGGATGGCAGACTCGTGTGCAGTAGAAATCACTGCGACACCGATTGCTGTGGGGATTGTATCGCTTCTGAAAACAAGGTGTGTACGAACAATGGAACATTAAAATGTAAACAAAATTATTATAGACCTAACTGTACAAAAGTTTGTATTGAAGGCAAAACAACAACTTGCGATGAACAGGGAAACACGGTATGTAAACTGAATTACTTTGGTGAGAATTGTTCGGTGTTTTGTATTCCTGTTGGAAACCTGGTATGTGACAATAAAGGTGTTCTGATGTGTAAGATGAACCATTGTGGTACTGACTGTTGTGGGTCGTGCATAGCGTCTGGCAACAAGATATGCTCAAATAGCAGTACACCTGTATGTAAAGATCATTATTATGGTGAAAACTGTACAACACATTGTTTACCAGCGGGGAATAAAGTTTGTGATGAAAGTGGCAATTTGGTTTGCAAAAAGGATTTCTATGGACGTAATTGCACCAGAAATTGCTTACAAATAGGTAATTTGACATGTGATGAAAATGGTCAGCATAAATGTATCCAAAACCACTGTGGACCAGACTGTTGTTTAGGTTGTATATCTGATAACAATAGTGAGTGCACAACTAACGGTACCAAAATCTGTAAAGCAAACTTCTATGGTACAAACTGTACAGTTCTTTGCAAACCACAAGATCATGAGCGCTGCGATGTGAATGGAAGACTTATTTGTGCTAAAAACTATTATGGAGACAAATGTGAAAAATTTTGCAGTCCGCAAGGAAATCTTACCTGTTCTGATAAAGGCGATTTAACCTGTAAAAGAAATCATTGTGGTCCTGACTGTTGCTTAAATTGTGTTTCTACAAGCAATCAAATGTGCACACCGGACGGTTCATTGGTGTGTCGACCAAACTACTACGGTTCAAAATGCTCTAAGTTTTGCAAACCTGTCGGAAATAAGGTGTGTAATGCTTCAGGTAATTCCATTTGTGCTAAAAATTTCTACGGACAGAACTGTTCCGTGCACTGTGTATCATCGGGAAACCTCACTTGTAACGATGCTGGTAAATTGCAATGCAACCCAAATCACTGCGGTACTGATTGTTGTTTCGACTGTATAGCGAAAGGGAATATTGTTTGCACATCATCTGGAAGTAGTCAATGTATGACTAATTTTTATGGCGCTGACTGTACTGTTCACTGTGTTCCAAAATTTGAAAATCAAATATGCGATCATAGTGGGTTTTTGGAATGTAAAGCAAATTATTTCGGGAAAGACTGCTCAGTATACTGCGCAGCCCATGAATTCTTTGTATGTGACAGTCTTGGACACAAGCGTTGTAGGGATGGTTATTGTGGACCAACTTGTTGCAACCAATGCATTGCTTCAAACACGACCTATTGTGACAATGAAGGCAATGTTCACTGTAAACAAGACTATTATGGACCAAACTGTACTCTTTACTGTAAATCGTCCAGCAACTATCATTGTGGGCAACATGGAGAGAAGATATGCAATACAGGTAAGATGCCAACTTAGATATATATTCTTGAACTGCTCTTGTTTATTTTATTTTCTTAATTTGATTGTTAAATCGGACAGGGTATGGAGGAAAGGACTGCAACGTGGTAGTAACATCTTCAACGTCTCCACAAACTACGACAGAGGCGCCTACACCTTCCACCTCTACCGCAAGGACAATCAAAGCGCTGTCAACCACACACCACACGACATTTACAAGTGACCAAACAACTGAAAGAGGAGAACTAACGATGCCACGAACACAAACGACAATAGAGGTTAGGACTAGCCATTCAACTCAATCCTTTTTTACAAAACACCAGTCATCTTTCTCCTATACATCAGCAAAACCGTCTAAATCGACTCAAAAGATGAAAAACACCACAACAGACGGGAAAAATCCATCAACGTCTTCTATTTATACTCCAATTGAAGCTTCTAGCTCCAAACACGATATTACAAGTGCCACAACATTCAAGCCAATCTCCTCACCAGCAGTCATAACAAACGGACAGAAAACGCCCGCTACTTCGACAAAAGTGAATCTTTCTGCACCAAGACAGAAAATTGTCAGTGATAAAGTAAGTTGCTAAACAAAAATATAAGCATAATGGTAAATATTAAAATTATGTGCTTATTTGAGATATTATTTGATTTTTGGTACAACAAATACGTATAAAAATATAATTTATGCAATATAATTTGTACAATAGTCTGTTTGGTCATGTGCTTTTCTGATCACCGCCGTACGGTCGTCGATGAGCTATTTACATTATCAAATCTTCTTTAGAGTCACATACATATCAATGGAAGCTGAAACGAAGTATCTAAATATGCAGGAAAAATCTAGACTTTTGAAATAAAGAATATAGCTTTTAATGTTTTATTATTCCCCATGTGTAAACTTAATCCATCCCAGTAAGAAACATTTGCGTTGACAGAGTTCTTGTTTTAATTACAACTTTAATCACAATATTCTTAGTACCAGAACATTGATGAACCACAATCGCCTAAATATGGCGTCTTTTTGGTAAATTCACCCGTTGCTATGTTAAATCATTTAAGGGGTGTGTTCTATCATTCATAAGGAAACCAGATTCCAGATAACTTGATTTTTTTAAAAATCAATTTAGAAATGTTACTTATGATATAACTTTAATATATGCGTCTTGCTGACTTTCTCTGGTTTATCTTTTGCTTTTAACAGAGCTGGGTAAACAGATACATGCCTGCTGTCGGTGGATCACTTGGGGCAGTGGCCTTGTTACTTTTTATCGTACTTGGTGTCATACTGCGTAAAAATCAACTCAGGTACCTCTTCCAACAAAATATGAATAATAAGATTAACATTTGAATAATCTTTGCTCTAGATGCCAATATAAAAAGAGAGTTGATGTATGCTGAATATATGTTGTTTTCCATTTCAAGGAATCGATCAATCCAGGAGAAAACTAGAATAATCGGTGATAACACCAACGGATATCCAGATGACCTCGGCCTTAGTGTGATAGACCAGGATGAGGCGACGTTTGACAATCCAACATATGGAACATCAGAACCACTTTCTTTTATTCAAAGGGAGAAATCTAACCAATCAAAGGCCTCATTACAAATTTCTGATACAAAAAGTGTTGAGAGTATGGAGGTCTAAAGCTTACCGATAATAGTTAGAGTCAATTGAAGCGTTGATTCTAAATTGATGGGATTGATTTTATTAACATGGATTTCTTAGGATAAAAATGTTTCATATATTCATTCATTTTCAATAAAGTCATCTGTATACTTACTTACTTATGGAATCTCATTTGTCTGTTTATATTTTGAAATTATCTGTAAACTTTATTTAAAAAGTTTTCGTTTTAAAAGAAATGTCAAATTTTGTTGAAAACATATTGGAAACATTTTCTTCTCCTATCTTGATGATCAATGGAAATTTGGTATGTGGCATTAATGTGAAACGCGTAACATTATATAAGAGATTCATGAGAATCTTCCGTCCTAAGGCCATTAAATTTGTTATTAAAATTTATGCAATTTTTTAAAATGTCCTAAAAGGATTAAATAGTATAATGTAAGGCTAAATTATGTATTAGTTATCTATAGCAAAATACATAATACAGAATAAGAATTAAATATATGACATGCACTGGTTTAAAAGGGTTAAACATATAAAATAATGGCGAGCTCCGACAAACGTGGCTTGGCTTTATACAACAATCTATTGCAATCAATTACAATACTTGTCTAATGCCGAAACAGGAGAACATATGTGTTGTATGAGATAAATACCTTAATAGATAATTAAGAGAAGACTTATTTTGTATGTAAAATTAAATTGTGATTTTCTAAATAAAATTTTCTAAAATAAAATGCACTAAACGTAATGCTGCTGAAGTAGAACGGAAAGAGGCAACATAATGAAGTGTTCATGATTTGTTTATATCCAGTGGAGGATATTTTACTAGTAAGGGAAGACAACTCTATTTGTACTCCTTCAATAATAGACCCCTTGTCATACATACACCGGACATAGATGCAGAATTACCTCGCGTTTGTAAAATGCATGGAAAAAATTTTAATTGTGAAAATAAAGTGCAATTTATGACATGATTTAACAATAAAAAATTATTGAAATTGTCCTTTTATTTATTACATAATTTTTTAGAGTATAATTGCAAAAATAATTTACGGTTTAAAGTTCAAAATTTTTAATCTCGATTTTATTTTTCTTTGGAATACCAGTCTTAACTTGTAAAGTTGTTCCAGGTCGAATTTAAAAACTGCCTCTTCACGCTATCAAAGTTTCTAAAGTGGTCTGACTCTGCTTGATTTTGTTTGTAGTACCTTCTTCTCTAAGTATAAATCAATATGATAACATTAAGAATCAACATCATGCAGAAAGCGTCTCACAGTGTGATTATTCTGTGGATTTGTCTCTGGAACCCACAGGTATTTGGTGACAACACAATGTACATGTACTTAAATTGCATCATGCAGCATTAGTAACCAATGGAATATTTTTGTTTTATAATATTTAAAGCCCGAATTTTTGGCATTGTACTTATTATTTCATTATGTACTGCGCATGTGTAATTCATTATAAAATGTAGATTCAATGAAAATGTAATTGACTACAAACATATTTTGATATAGCTCAGGAAGTTTTTTTTACAAACAATCTATGATGAATATGTTTAGGTTAATGCATCGCAGATTGTGATAATTCGATGGGTTTGTGGGGTTATCAGTAAATGTACAATATGCAAACAGATATAATTTCATCTGATAGTGTCCCGCAAACTTAAGGTGAGGTTTCAGTCAAACACTTTGTTTCATCTTTTACTTAAAATCACAAATGAACAAGTGTAGATTTTACAGGATGCCCTAACTACTACATTTAGCTAGTATAAATAACAACAGAAGCTATGATGCATGCCTGACTTCTACACTCTCCCGTTGAATCTCTATGTCATATAATGTGGCATATTGGTATCAAATAAAAAATTTTGGAAATTTTTATCAATGATTTTATTTTCATCTTTTCCGAAATCGTTTATCACGCATGCTTAAACGAACCGTACAATAAAGGTCGTATAACTTTACTATGCCTATTTATTCAGGATTACAATATTCTTTGATTAAACGCATGCACAAAGACTTTGAAAAATTGTTGATGATGGCCATTGATCAAAAACTATATACAATATTCTTTGTTAAATGTTTTGGCAATGTAAATGCATGGCAAATCAAAGTACTGAAAGTACCAGAAAGCGGTTAGCAACCTTTTTGTCAATTTGTTAGTAATATTTGCATTAAAACTTCATTTTGGGTGCTGAAAAGTTCCTGTACAAGCTCAGAAAAATCATTTTAGTGTAAGACAAGCCAGTTCAATATCCTCCCTTTTTGGAATACCAATCTGTCTTATCTCTGTAATTATTTGAAAAAAACCCAACAAATTAAAGCATCATTTTTTATTAGTATATGTGCATTTATGATTAGATGAAACAAATGCTTCAAGTTTTAACTCACATTGTGCCGAGTAAAGCACTACAGTGTATGTTTCATCAGGAATGCATATTTTAATCACAAAATCACCAATATTTTCATTAGAAACCTATTTCTTATGCATGCAAAACCAGAGGACGATGTCATTTTATAACGCAATGTACTAAAATATAACTTTTTCTCGAAATGATTTTTCTTTCAAACTACTCGTCCAGTTAATTGTTGTCATTAAACATGCCGTTTCATTGTCCAGCTCTGGATCAACACTCAAATAATGTTTGATTCATTCAAAAGAACAATCAGTATATTAGTTTAAAATAGATAAATCATTCTTGTTCAGAAAATGTTATATACACACATCAAACTGACCCAGCTTTCATTACTCTCAATACTTTGATTCATGATAGGTAGCGCTTTGACAAAGCATCCGGTTGCTTAATAGTTTTGATTACATGGCATAAAGAGTTTAGCGTATCCGCTAACCGCTTAAAAAAAATGAGTTTTAAGCTATATGGTCCTTTTTTATATTTTTGGGTAAATACATACTAGATTTTTCAAACAAGTTTTTGCAAAATTGAGGTAATGAAAGTTCTGATGATCACAAATTTAAAATTTTAATTTGGTGAAACATAACCAAAAAAATTATCATGAATTTTGTGTGTCTACAATAAATTCATAGAAAGTAGAAAAGTTTATCATGCATAAGAAAGGTTGCCAGTGTGCTCGACCCTGTGTTGTCCTGCATAGGGACAGTTCAAAGCAATCTAATGAAGAATAAAGACTAAACTATATTAGAGTAAAATGAGATGGAAACAAATGTTCATTTAACTAAACACTTTTTTCATTTAATTTTTGTGTTAATACATCATAATTCTTTATTTAAAAAAAAAGTAATAATAAGATCATACTAGAAAAATGTCTTTTGAAACTGGTGGCGTAAAGAAACAAGTAAGATTTGTATGTGCACGACAACTGCTTTAAGAAACTTATTAAGTAGCGCAGATATGGTCATGGGGACCTTGAAATACGACGTGTCTTTGTGATTATTTCCAGACAATTATGGGAGACTATGACGTATCCATCCGGTTACTGGAGTACAACAGGGATCAGGACTGTGGCTGTGATGGATTTTCATTCTTCGGCTGTAAAGAGTGTGATATCTACTTTCAGATCTGTCTACAGCCTTTATCTCCGACACAGGGGTAACTTTGTGTTTAGTATATTAACTTGCATGTAATCGCAATGTACATGTCAAGTGCAATTTTTTTAAAAAAGGAGAGCGCTTTTAAAAGCTATCTTTGAAAACGTTGACTTTTCTTCCTCGGGCAGATTTGTCAGGGAAATATTCAGAATGACCGGGTGGAGGACACACATCAATTTTTATTCGCTGATGCTCTACCTGGTTATGATAAATACACGTGGAGAAACATAAACGGTCAAGTAAGAGTTCTGTAAATTTCTTTATTTTGAGTGTTTAAGGTGGTATGGGACATATGTCGATATTAATGTGAATTAAAGTACAGTATAATTGAGATACTTTCCTTGATTTAGAATTTTCAAATTTCACAAAAAATTTAACCAAGAATACGTTTTTACAAATTTTTGGAAAGGTAAAAATTTTAAAATCCCCAGCTTGATTCGAACTCATGACTTACAGATTTGTAGAGAAACCTCTAACCCACTACGCTACGCCTTTAGGTGATAATTTTGGGAAAGAAATTACTAGTATTTATGAAATAAACTTGAATTTATTCTTTATTTCGATAAATAATACGTCACAACATGGAGGTGTCCCATACCACCTTATTAACGTTACCAGTAATGTTTCAGCCGACATTTCAAATATCGGTTCACGCCTTTGACTACGATGCTATTGGCGGCAACGATGATTTGGGTGTGACTAGCTACACATACAGAGGTAACAGACTTCCGGTACAGACTGTCACCACCAGCCCCGGGAACAAGAACATGAGGTTTTGGACAATAACAATTTAGTGAATGATGTATACTGTTTCAATTTGTCGTGCCTTCTGTTTTTGGGGGTCAGTCATTGAGTTATGAGCGAGATACAGAGCTCACAATTCTCTGCTATGTAAACAAAGCTCGGGTGATGTTTTTGTTTACATTTTGAATATTCCATGTTTAGACCTAAAATGAATGGGGCAAACACTATGGACTGATTATTTATATATCAAAACAAATCAGCAGATTGAAAAATCAGCTTGAAAAAGAACCTACACAGGTATATGCACCAATGTAATCATAAACAGTGCACGAGCCTTGTTTACATAACAAAGAATTGTAAACTCTGTATCTTGCTTATAATTTTACGACCTACAATCAAATTTTGGTTGATCATTAGAAATGCATTACTAAAGCATTGTAAACCATAAAAATTGAAAAATGAAATTTGGCCAAAATCGTGACCATGCCCCTTTAAACGTAACACTTATTCAATCATTTTCTGTATATCAATATAGAGCTTTAACATGAAATAGAAATAGGCATAATCTATGGTCAAATATTGTCTATTTTGTATGCCAGTAATGTTTTGTCAGTTTAATATTTTATCAGTTCATTATCATCCAATTGGATTCAGCCACAAATTTGTATTTTTTTTCACGTGTAATTGTTCAATTTATTTATCGTCTAATGTCTTTTTTATTTACATCTTTTTATCTTAGAATAAAGCTTGTATTGTGCTTATTTATGGAGCAAGAAAACATTACTACTGAACTAACGCCAACAATGTCAACACTGCCAATGAACACAATGGACACAGGACACATGACTACAGCAACAGGTGCTACATGTACAACAACACCATCGACTACAACAACTGGACCAACAACTTCAACATCCAGCATATCATCAACATCCAGCATATCATCAACTTTAGGCATATCATCAACTTTAGGCATATTGTCAATATCTAGCAAAACATCTTTAACAACATCTGCTAAAGCAACGACAAATACAATGCAAACAACAGCATCTTCCTTAACAGTCACACCGCCACTACTAACGACAACAGGAGCAACAAATAGACCAACATCTACAGCATCAAGTATATCATCTACAATTACACCAGCAAGAACATCAAACACACCATCAACCACCGGAACAAGACAAACGTCTTCAACAACTCGTACATTATCCAATACTACAGAACTTCATTCTGGAATCACTATAGAGCATAAAACTGGAGGAGGAAGGCTCAGTATATCAGTTTTAGGTCTGATTTCACACGACCAGCTTTGGAAACTGAGTCAAGAAATAACGAAATTTCTCAAACACCAGAACCCTCAAGATGTGCTTTTTCAATCTCCGATTGCATTTTATCACAATACTACTGAGCGAGTATTTCTTACTAAACTTCATGTTGAATTTTTCTATAATAAAAGTACATGTATTTCTCACTAATCTAAACATATTTCAATACTTTGGTAAAATTCCAGGTTAGGTGGATGATAGGCATTAGAAAATCCAATATGAATCTAGTTCCTATCCAAATTTCGTTTCAACGATATTGTGTTATGCATACCGAAATCTTCAAATAACGTCAT
>WFKH01007768.1:3286928-3297398 GCA_016163765.1 Magallana hongkongensis | reverse complement strand
TTCAACGATATTGTGTTATGCATACCGAAATCTTCAAATAACGTCATGTTTGATAATTTCAAAGTCAAGTGGGTCAGTGATGAAAACCAAAATAATTTCAGCCATCTATTTAGTCCATCTTCTTTCAGCCAGTCCTTAACAAAGATTCAGATTTTTTACAACTGCACACACTGCAATCACACTGATGACTGGATCAAGGACAAAGTCAAATCAGCTCTTCAGATATTGAACCTTACACTGTATCAGGAAAAAACCATTGGCAAAACACAATTGCTAATTTCAAGGTACGTAATGAGTAATATCAAACTTTCAACCACGAAGTATTTAACGTACAACTTTCATAATATGTTACCTCATATATCATGTTTAATACTTCATGGACATTACAACATTTCCTTAATGAAACCTTCATTGATGTAGAACAATACCGGTGTGGTGGTGGGGGTGGTGGTGTCCATTCTACTGGTCATAGCCATCGTCCTCGGCGCTGTTTGCTGGTACAAAAGGTATCCACATAGCTCTTGGACTGCAATTTTTTATAATGCTTTGTTTAGGTTCAAAACTTCTAATAATCAAAATTCATACGTTTTTCAGTGTAAAAATGCTCTCTTTCTATTTATAATGAAAATATTAGCGATTCACTCAAATATATTACCCTAGCTATCACAACACTTAAAGTAAAAATGAAGTAAAACATGAAATCAGAATACATGTACATGAAATAAAATGTCAGTCAATGTATTCCATACCAGAAAGCTGCACCAAAAATCAAAAATAAAGAGAATAGAAGTTGACCCGCCTTGTCACAATAGCTCGGTAATGATCAACAAAGAACCTCCTAACGTAGAAAAAAGCACGAGATCCGAGAATGGAGTAGTCATTGTGATATTTGACAATACAAACAAGTGATCGTCTATTTGACTTCCCCAATTAAGCATTTTCATCATACATGTATATATACATGTATATCTCTATCATTCGCTTCCAACAGATATTTCTGATAAAAGAATATAAGGATTAAATTACGAAATTCCTAAAATACCATAAGTTGTAACAGTTTTTCTGAACAATACTGTCTTTGAGTTGTAAAATTCTGTTTTTTCCTTTGAAATGAATTATATGTCTTGTAATATGTGAAGTGATGTCGAACTTGTAATAGAATTTGCTCAAATTTAAAACATTCTTTAGATCTCAGAGCAATTCAGTTACACATCATTGTTTTTTACGTACAAAACATGGAGGTACTTTAAAAACTACCGAAAACCAAGTTTGTTAAAAATCAAGATTTTGCAAATGAAATTTTAAAAATACTATGATTATTTGTCCAAATATCATTTTTAAATGTATGTTACAATGAATATACGCCTTACATTTTGTACTTATTTTCTTTATTAATTTGTGTAATGTTTTAATTGAGCTACTAACTTTTCTGGGTTCGTTAGCAAATGTTAACTCGACATGAAATTGAATAATAAATTACTTGTAACGAAACATTGTTTTAAAGTAATTTCGTTAGTTCACTTGGACTTCATTTTATTCTCGAATCTTGTGTAATTAACAGTTTTGAGGAAAAGTAGTAAGTCACTGGACAATAATATTTACAACCAAAACTTTTGACACATTTCTTCCTTATACTTGAAAGATTCAATTATCAGTGTGTATTTGTCTTAAATTCAAAAAGTAATTATATTTGCCGCTGAAATAAACACTATTTTTATTTCAGATGTCAAACTGTCATTGCGCGAAATTCTATCAATAGTCTTCGTAAAAAACAAATATCACAGGATTTATTACCTTATGATTGTCCAAGGTTACTTTAGAAAGCAAAATGAACGTCTTAAATGCTGAGGACGACAGCTTTGTTTTCTCTAGTGTTTGCATTGGCTTCTTACATTGCTGAGGACGACAGCTTTGTTTTCTCTAGTGTTTGCATTGGCTTCTTACATTGTTTATTTTGTAATGAAATGAATTGCCTTACAATACACTGTTTGGTTTAACATGTTATTTTCCAGTGTTTAACTTACCTGAAGATTACAACTATCCTTATTAATTTTGGTTGTTGTTGTTTCTGTATAAAATGTACTGAAACTGAAAGTATTATAATAATCAAAGGCCGGAACGGCCACAAAGGCGTCGAGCTGAAATTTTCTTTTATATAGATATGGTCAATAACTTGAAGTCGTATATCAAATAATATTAGAATAAAAAGTAATTTAATTATGTTTTGTGCTGCTTTAAAAACAAAAATCAGTATATTTCCTTATAAAATAGGTAGTGATGCGTTTATAATACAATAACTCATCATGGTTACAAAAATCGAAGAAATTTCAAAGTTCAAAAATAAATTATTTTCTTTCTGCTTTAAACAGTCTTTGAACAATGTTCACAGGTTCATAATTTGAATACATTAACAGTGTGTCCCTAATTATTATAATAAACCATACTTTTATTTATTTCAATTCCCGTTTGAAACAAGATTAACTATGATATGGTTGTTTACAACCAAATCCACACCACGTGCTATCTACAATGCTCGACCAAACCAACTGCATTATCGTGTTTATTTATCGCATCAAAATCACTAAATACGTTTATCGCTTACATTTATTTTGGAGACCGTGCCCGATAACAAATAAATTTACATATCAAATTAGTTTGCCATCGGGCACGGTCTCAAATTAAAATGTAAGCGATAAACTAAAATAATATTTAGTGAATTTTTATACCTTATTATATTCATCCGCCATTTCTTGATTAAGCAAATTTATACTTATGCAATGAGTTGTCAATAACCAAGGAGGCAAAGTTGGGTTTTTTGTACACAATTTAGTTGATTAAATGGAATTAAAATCTTGTAATACTTTTAATACTTTAAGGAACTTATTTCTTATGCGCATTAAAAAGGCGGTGCAGAATGTGAATTTGGCCAATCCAGACGATCGCTAGAAGGCTGCCGAGCATTAGCTCGACGCCTTAAAAAACTATGAACAAAATGTTTCAAATATCGCTTACGATAAATGATTAATTAGATGCAAACTGTTTATGTTAAAACGCAACTTACCACAAATTATGAAATTTTATAATTCTTTGATATTGGCATAGCATGTCACAGACACTTAAAATTCTCTTTTGGGATTTCAGTGCATCAACTTTTTTAAAACTTACTAAATGTATATGCAAAGATTTTCAGAAAAAAACACATGATGTTATACTTGCTTAAAAATCTCTGAAAATTTAATGTGCATCGCTTGTTAGCAAACAAAAAATCGGATAATGAGATTTTTTGTGATATCTTTAATATATTAATGTCGATAAGGGCGTTTGCAAGTAAGCAATTAACATAAGAAAGGGATTTAGCTATGCATGTATGATTTCTTTTCTTTTTAATTAAAATGTGACTAAAATATTTTATTACATTTAAAATTAACGTTATAATCTTTCATGGGTCCATGTGTGGAAATAAATATCCAGTTAGCTGACCTTACAAAATTCGTCCATCTAGTCATAGTAAGTTGTCTTCTAGATTTAAATATAAATGGTTTATATGAAAATTTATCTACGTGAAAACATTTTCAACGTTTGTGATATAAAGACTAAAATTCAGACCCATACACCGATTTTCTATGGAAAGGGATTTCATAATTGCCACAGTCATTATCACCTATCGCCACGAGTTCAAGTAGAACAAACACGGCGATATCCCCGAATTTGAGGTACTCGTCTCCATATCTACCTGTAATGTACAGAAATAGATAAATTCGCATAATTTTAATAAGTCATTGCTTTTAACTATTTAAAGATACGACGGACAATCCCCTGTGTTTATAGTTACTTGTGATCTACGTTGTTTTTCAGACAAGTTAGGTCTAATTAACTTATCTTTATTTGTGAGATAAGTGGGATATCTCCTTTATCTTAACTAAATATTTGTCTGCAACAAACATAATACTCTTGATATACATGTAATGATATAATGTTTTTGTGTCTCAAACGTACTCCCTCCATTTACCATACAAAATTGTGCTGCCTCGTAGAGCTGATCAAACAACAGTCTGTTGTACATATATGATGTACATATCAGTTGCTTTTTCTGGATTTTTTTTTTCGATTTATAGCAGTTAATATAGCAATTTCAAAACTGATAAAACATGTCTTTGACATTTATTCTATTTCCTAATTGAAGTAAATAATTAGATAGGTATTACGTTCCAGAATCATATCTTTTTTAACAAATATCAGCATTCTTATAAGATTTACATGTTCAAGTGATACATGACATTGCTTTTTAAGCAATCGGTGCGTTTTAAGACGCTGGGGTTTTTTTTAATTATGTACAAGTACTAGATTATGAAATCTTGTTTGAAGTACATGTACAAGTACTAGTACTAGTATTTCTCAGTTAGAGAATAATCCCGACCATCACCATGCAAAAAAAAATTTACAGCATGTTGATTTTCTTCCTCTATATGATTATGAAACTAAGATACACAAAGACAATTAACAACTGGATATCTAAAAAGTAGAGAATCAAAGCTTTAAAGGAGCTTTAGTTGATGGCTCTTAATTGTCCTTTTCAAAATAAAAAAAAAATGTTTTTTTAATTTAGGTATACCACGCATGACAACCTACATGTATAGCATTCATGATGTGGCTTTTTTATATGAAATTTACTTTTATTCATTAGAATAGAACGTACGAGAAAGCACCAGAATGTTATATTTGAAGATGTGTTTGATCTCCGACTTATGTACACTTTAGTCTAAAATCATTTTATGTTTGCTCTGTTTCCACCAAAAAAAAAAAAAAGTGGTGCAACTTAGCTAATTGAAAACGTCATCACTTGGTCCATTCAAGGAGCCACACATATACTGATTTTCAACTGCTTTCTATTGCACCGACTTATCAGGATTCAAGGACTTCTGATTCTGTATGATTTCATGTTATTTTTAAATATGTTGTATATACCTCCTGTACCGATTTAAAACCCTATGAATAAAATGACGCAGTTTGTTTTTCAAACCTTTTTCTGGTGTATTTGAGACGATGATAGTTGCTGACAGCTTACATCGCATTTCGTTGTTCTGAGTAAAAGTTGTGGACTAATTTGCAGAATTGAATTTCATTAATTGAAAAATGGTCTTTACAAAGAACTGCATATATTCTACCAACACAATCTACAAGTACATATTTACAAATTGTATTCCCCTTTTATATCTAATTGTATTTTGCCTTAACCTTATATGCCGCTGTTTCTCCGTTGTTTTTCAGACAAGTTAAGGAAGGAATCTTTTCTGGTTTTTGACTTGTCAAAAGTAAATTTGATTAATTGGTCATTTAATCAAGATGAAAGGAAATTAAAATATCATATTTTTCTTTCTTTTTTACAATCATACAACTTGGCATAGACATATTAATCAAAGTTTAGAATCTAACAAGGACTATATTTTTGGCGGAACATTGGCGTAAGAAAATATCACATGTTTTTTGCAATTCAGAATTGCTATTATATAGATTCATGAGTCTATTTAGCATTTTTAAAACAAAAACATTAATGTCGGATTTTTTCAACTAGTGTGAACTAATGATAAGGTACTTGGATTTCAGAATATGTTTTTAAAATATGATTTGCCTATATCAATTCACATTTTTATTAGCTTTTTTAAGCGCTCAATCTATAATAAGATTTGTGTGAAAAAAATCACTAAAGTCAAATTTTCTCTCTTATTAAATGGTCAATTTATTAGCTTTTCTGTCAATTTATATCTTTATGTAAGGTCTTCATAATATGTAAAAATCAGAAATATTTTAATATTGGAAGCATAAAAAAATATCTTCAAAATTTAAGAAAATTAGAGGAGATGCGGGCTAAGCAATATCAATTTTAGTTTAAATATTAATTCCAATTTAGCAGTATAAGCTGAGAGACATTCTGTTATTCTATCATTTCATTGAAGAATACACACTTCATATCTTAAACAGATGTCTACATATCTGCAGATAACTACATTTATTTTTATCATCCTTTAAGTTGAGGAAAAAGGGAGTGACCTTTACCTGACCTTGATGCAAAAACAAGACGGTCAAATTTGATAAAACTGATAGAATCATTTGGTTATATGCTCTGTTTGACTGTGTCAAAATTTTATGCATTTCTTAATATAAGAAGGATGTCTGATAACGAGAAGACTCATTCCTTAAGTTTAATTACTCTGATTTTGGATCGATAAATATATGAAATCAGGAGATCTATCTTATCTTCTATTTGTATAATAACGGCATAATTAAATACAACAAATATTTATTCTAATGATTTGTTATCGTATTATCAAAATTGTGATTTAATACATAATATGAAGGGATGTGTTTTAGCAATGGACATGTTGTCCGTTCTGTATTTTAGTTCATCTTTTTGGTTAAAATTATGATTCTTTTAGTGGGTTTTAAAATGATACTGGTAAATGATCACTATATACTTTTCAATAAGTTACATTCATAAAAAGCAAACAAATTATCAAATCAAGCAATTAATATGCAAAATGGAAAAATAATACTATTTTACATTCTTTTTGGCCTTGTTAAAACCAAGACTAACCCAACCCATGTCCATATCATAATTTGTACCTGTGACCTACAGAACCTGATCAGTTTCTAAAATCTAATGGGGTCGTCCCCCCGCTCCCCCGTTATCTACAAATCTGAAGTGGTCTGATTTTTGTTTGTGTTTCGTAATCAACATCTCACCATTTGGTATTGTAACGGACGTACACTATGAGGAAAGCATTTTACGTTTTGTCAATTTTATGGATCTATATATGCAACTTACAGGTAAATATACACAATTTACATATTTTTTCAATACTTATCATCAACCATTTTTTCAGGTTAAAAAGGCACGCATACGCGTCCAAACAACGGAAAGTTTTAAAACATAATTTGTGGATACAATATATGATTTATTTGATTGATTTTCATATTTTGTCTTTTCTTTAAGCAACATTGTATTTACAGTCTCGTAATAAACTTTCTTACTTTAAAAAACTGTAGAAACGAAAAGGAAACAATATATACACTGTAACTTTTATCTACAATATTGAGTTTCTTAATAAGATTGTCCAATACGTATAATTATGATAGCATTTTTTAATCTTGGGTTGCTAAGTCGGTTTACTTCCGTTTTAATCCCGTGCCATAATCAAATTAGGAATTTAACATGAGATACGTAAAAAAAAATTAATCAACTGAAAAAAAATATCAATATACCAAAAAATCAGGTTACAAACATTCTTTCCGCATAAGTGGTTTTAATAATTTCATTTCTTATATATTGTATACAAACAGTAAATAATATTTTTTCTTTGTTGTTTTATTTACGTTTCAATGTCTTGTTGGGAGGTTAATTGGTTAAGAACAGGAAAGTGTCTTGAATTTAACTGAGATTCCAAGTATTTTAGTTAAGATTTGGTTGTAAGCTACATAAAAATACCAGTTTCATAAGGTAGTTGTTCCTCATAGATATACTTTTGTTTAATGACTGTATATTTACATCTACCAAGTATGATTCCCTCTATTTCTTACGGAAACTTACAGTCAATTCATAGCTCTATAGAAACAGACAGACTGAAATCTACACGCCCCAATATCGATTGGTCGAAACCTACAGCGACCTAAGAAAAATCACGGACTGCACGAAATAATCATGATGATGTCAGACTCAAACTCCATAGGAGATGATTTGGCTGTTTCTTTTAGCTAACGTACTGATGTACATAAACAGTAATTTAGTGAATTTTACTTACTTTTTACAATCAATTTATTAATTTGTTAAAAGAAAGATGTAAATATAAACAATATAATGCTTTCTTTGATGATTCATGCGGGTTATAAAGGTATAGCGATCATTGCAGAAAAAAATTTACATAACCCGCTCACGCGGGTTATGTATTTTTTTCTGCAATGTCGCCACCTTCATATCCCGCATGAATCACCAAAGAAAGCATTTTATTGTTTAAATACCTTCCCCTTCTCTAAAATAAAAAAAAATGGTTTGGTTGGTAATATTTTAATCTCCATTTTGCTGACTACATGACATTGAAATGCGTTGATGAACAGTATTTTATTATTACAAGGTTTACCTTTACGTGCATTGTTTAATTGAATTCTTCCGATTACCTGATCATATGAATTATATATTTCCAGACAGCATTGGGAGACTATGACGTATCGGTAAAGTTAGTGGAGTACAACAGGAATCAGGACTGTGGCTGTGATGCGGGACTCTGGGGCTGTAAAGAGTGTGACGTTTACTTCCAGATATGTCTACAACCTCTATATCCGACACAAAAGTAAGATTTACATACTTTTGTGTCAGAATAATGCCATGTGCTTTAGAATCGACTTTATTAATTGTATATTTTGAAGTTAATAATATATTTACAGACACGTGCCATAAGTATTCGGTCAACATGGCGGCTTGTTTATACGCTTGAAAACGAAATGTAATGAAATAAAGTATTAAAAACATAAATTATGTTAAACTTACTTTTTAATACTTCGTAAGATGTCCCTTGAGCCTGATTACATTTAATATTCTGTTTGGTATGGACTTGTAGGGGTTCTGAACGTAGTCAGGTGTGATGCTTGTCCAAATGCCCCGAATTTCCTCCACGAGATCGTCTTTAGATTTAATAAAGGAAATGCGTGCCTGAAGCTTCCTTTTTATCAGTAACCACAGGTTCTCTATAATGTTAATATCTGGCGACTGTGCAGGCCAACTTAAGGAGTTTGTGCCATTCCGAGCAATGTATTCTTGAGTAGACCTGGCCCGGTGAACGGGAGCATTGTCGTCCTGAAAGAAATATTCACCCCTTGGGAAATGTCGAGCTATCACTGGCCACAGGTTCTCTTCCAGAATGTCCTGATACTTTTCAGCATTAATGTTTCCATTTACCGGTGTAATCGTCCCAACACCATTCCAAGAGATGCAACCCCATATCATTACTTCGTACCTGGGTTGAGATGCCCGGGGTTGAACAAGGTCGGGTCTCCAGCCTTCGTTTCTCTTGCGCCAGATATGAACTCGCTGGTCATGTCCAATCATTATTTTGCTCTCATCAGAAAATATCACTTTATTCCAGTTATTTTGAACTGTCCATCGCCTTTTTTCTCTACACCATGCAAGTCTCTTTCGACGGTTAACCTCCTTCACAACGAGTTTCTTCTTACTAACACACCTTCTATACTCATGTTTATGCAAATGACGCTGAATAGTCCGGTTACTTACAGTTTCAGTCTTGCTTTCATTATACTTTGATGTAATGTCACTCAGTGATTCCCGACGATGCGTTTTCACGAGCCTTTCCAAACCACGGTAATCCCTTTCTTTCATTTTCGCTGGTAGCCCACTTCTTGGTTTGTTTTCTACGGACCCTGTGTCAAAAAACTTCCTAGCCACGTCGATAACTGTTGATTTGGGAATGTTCAACATATCACTAACCTTGTGACGGGAATGGCCATTCCGTATCAAATCTATAATGACATTTTTCACCTCCATCCCAAGCTCTCGACCTTTTCTACCCATATTTTTGAATTCGTAATTCTGACAACTTGCGCTAAACAGCAGCCGACAACAAAGTACCACCTGATACATCATGTGATTAAAAATCTAAATTTAGAACACTTCGTCACCAATGACGCGTATTACAAGAACCCGAGATACAAAATATGTACTTTCGTTTTCAAGCGTAAACAAGCCGCCATGTTGACCGAATACTTATGGCACGTGTCTGTAGTTTTGATTTGATAAGTGAATATAAGTGCAAAAAGCGCTAAAACTCAAAGAAAATGTTAATTTATCTTTTCATAGGCCGATTTGTCTGGGAAATAATCAAAATGACCGAGTCGATGACACCCATCATTTCCTGTTCGCTGATGCACTTAAGGACCATGATACTTACACGTGGAGTAATGTTAACGGTCAGGTAAGCCTTCAGTACATTTCTTTATATTAAATGTTTGAGCTATATACTATACATATCATATGTTTATTAAAGTGCCCTGTAATGTTGTAGCCCACCTTTGAATTATCGGTCCACGTCTTTGACTACGATTTTGGTAATGGCAACGACGATCTTGGTGTGACAAGCTACACATACAGAGGTAATGGACCCACGGTACAGACTGTCACCACCACCCCCGGGAACAAGAACATGAGGTATGCGATATCAATAGTATGGTGAAAAGAGTACACTTTTAGTATGTTGTTTTACCATACAATGCTAATTAAGCGTAATAGTATGGTTATACATGTTCTATAATTGCTCATAAATTACGCAAATGCATGATAAAAAAGTGGTTGGCTTTAAAAATAAACAAAAAACTGGTGGGGCCCAAAAATTTTCCATGGGCCACAGTCTAAGCAATTGAGAATCAAAAATATGACTTATCAAGATGCTCCCATATGAGTAAAACCAT
>WFKH01007768.1:3275470-3286828 GCA_016163765.1 Magallana hongkongensis | reverse complement strand
TTCAACGATATTGTGTTATGCATACCGAAATCTTCAAATAACGTCATCTTGACAATTTCAAAGTCAAGTGGGTCAGTGATGAAAACCAAAATAATTTCAGCCATCTATTTAGTCCATCTTCTTTCAGCCAGTCCTTAACAAAGATTCAGATTTTTTACAACTGCACACACTGCAATCACACTGATGACTGGATCAAGGACAAAGTCAAATCAGCTCTTCAGATATTGAACCTTACACTGTATCAGGAAAAAACCATTGGCAAAAACACAATTGCTAATTTCAAGGTACGTAATGAGTAATATCAAACTTTCAACGACGAAGTATTTAACGTACAACTTTCATAATATGTTACCTCATATATCATGTTTAATACTTCATGGACATTACAACATTTCCTTAATGAAACCTTCATTGATGTAGAACAATACCGGTGTGGTGGTGGGGGTGGGGGTGTCCATTCTACTGGTCATAGCCATCGTCCTCGGCGCTGTTTGCTGGTACAAAAGGTATCCACATAGCTCTTGGACTGCAATTTATTATAATGCTTTGTTTAGGTTCAAAACTTCTAATAATCAAAATTCATACGTTTTTCAGTGTTAAAATGCTCTCTTTCTATTTATAATGAAAATATTAGTGATTCACTCAAATATATTACCCTAGCTATCACAACACTTAAAGTAAAAATGAAGTAAAACATGAAATCAGAATACATGTACATGAAATAAAATGTCAGTCAATGTATTCCATACCAGAAAGCTGCACCAAAAATCAAAAATAAAGGGAATAGAAGTTGACCCGCCTTGTCACAATAGCACGGTAATGATCAACGAAGAACCTCCCAACCTAGAACAAGCATAAGAGACCGAGAATGGAATAGTCATTGTGATATTTGACAGTCCAAGCAAGTGATCGTCTATTTGATTTCCTCAATTAAGCATTTTCACCATACAGATATCTCTATCATTCGCTAATGGATAACGTTCCAAAAGACATTTCTGATAAAAGAATATGAGGATTAAATTGCAAAAGTCTTGTAAAAGTTTTCTTAACAATACTTAATTTGTGTTGAAACAATCTGTTTTTCCCTTTGAACTGCAATTATACGTCTTGTAATATGTAAAGTGACATCGAATTTTTAATAAATTTTACTCAAATTTAAAATGTTTTGTAGATCTCAGAGCAATTCATATAAACATCATTGTTTTTTACATACAAAAAATGGAGGTACTCTTGAAACTACCAAAAACTTGTTTGTTAAAAATCAAGATTTTGCAAATGAAATTGAAGAATAAACACTATGATTATTTGTCACAATATTATTTTTAAATGTATGTTACAATGAATATGCCTAGTATTTTGTACTTATGTTCTTTTTTAATTTGTAAAATGTTTTTTTAGTATTTTGTACTTATGTTCTTTTTTAATTTGTAAAATGTTTTAATTGAACTGCTAACTCTTGGATCGTTAGTAAATAATAACTGGACATGAAATTGATAATAAAATACTTGTAACGAATCATTGTTCTATCAATTGAATAGTCTTCGTAGACAACAAATCTCACAGGATTTATTGCCTGATGATTGTCCAAGGTTACTTTAGAAAGCAAAATTGGCGTCTTTTAAAAAATGCTTAAGACGACAGCTTTGCTTTCTCTAGTATTTGCATTGGCTTCTTACATTATTTATTTTGTAATGAAATGAATTACCTAACAATACACAAGATATCTGTTTGGTTTAATGAAATATGACAATAACAAACTGTCAACCATCTTAAAAATCCATAAAACGAAATACAAATTCAAAGCAGAGCAACACGGACCTCTAAAAAGATAGAGGTAGGATCAGGTGCCTAGGAGGAGTGAGCATCCTCTGCTGACCGGTCACACCCGCCGTGTGCTCTTTGTCGTAATCGGGAAAACATCTCATTTTCCAGTGTTTAACTTACCTGGAGATTACAACTATCCTTATTAGTCTTTGTTGTTGTTTTTTTTATAAAATGTACTGCAACTAGAAGTATTGTATTAAAAAAACTATGAAAAAAAAGTTTCAAATATCGCTTATGATAAATGATAATTAGATGCAACCTGTTTATGCTGAAACGCAACTTACCACAGATTAAGAAATTCTATAACTCTTTGATACTGGCATAACATGTCACCGACACTAATTCTCTTCTGGGATTTCAGTGCGTAAACTTTTTTAAAACTGACCTAATGTATATACAAAGATCTTTTTTTAAAAACAACATATGGTGTTGTTATACTTGATTTAAAAACTCTGGAAAGTTTAATAAAGTGCATTGCTTGTTAGCTAACAAAATATTCGGATAATGAGATTTTTTGTGATATCTACAATATATCGATGTTGATAATGGCGTTTGCAAGTTAGCAATTAACTTGAGAAAGAGATTTAGCTATACATGTATGAATGCAGAATCATTTCTCATTCAATCAAAATGTGATTAAAATAGTTTATTGTTTTACATTTAAAATAAACGTTTTGATATTATATGGGTCAATGTGTGGAAATAAAAAATAAAAATCTAGTTAGCTGACCTAATAAAATTCGTCCATCTAGTCATAGTAAGTTGCCTTCTAGATTTAAAGATATAAATGGTTTGTATGAAATTTTATCTACGTGAAAACATTTTCAACGTTTGTGATATAAAGACTAAAATTCAGACCCATACACCGATTTTCTATGGAGAGGGATTTCATAATTGCCACAGCCATTGTCACCCATCCCCACGAGTTCAAGTAGAAGAAACACGGCGATTTCTCCGAATTTGAGCTACTCGTCTCCATATCTACCTGTTAGATACGTAAATTGATAAACGCGCACTTAATAAGTCATTGCTTTTAACTATTTAAAGATACGACAGACAATCACCTGTGTTTATAGTTACTTGTGATCTACGTTGTTTTTCAGACAAGTTAGGTCTAATTACCTTATCTTTACTTGTGAGATAATGGTGATATCTCCTTTATCTTAACTAAATATTTGTCTGCAACAAACATAATACACTTGATATAATGATATAATGTTTTTGTATCTTAAGGTGGCTCTATACACCCACAGTTTATTTCAATTTTCAATAGAAGACCACAAAACATATACTTATCAAATATTAAAATGATGATAGTGATACTATAGGTATTTTAAAAGAAATTTTTAATGGTTTTTCGTGTTTTTGTAAAAAAAAATTTAAAAGTTAACTATTAACAAATTGAAAGAAAATTGTTTGTCAAATGATAGATATTTCCTTCAGACACATAAAAAAAAAACATAACACTTCATAACATTCAAAATTATTTTTATTGCAAATTTTTGAGTATTTCCCCAAAGCATATAATTTTCATATTTTCCTACCTTGTTGACAAATCATCTAAAAAGCTGCTTGATGTTAAAAGAAAATGTATTTTAATAAATGTGACATAAAAATTGAATGAAAATCATTACAAATAAACACAAAAAAAAAATTAAAATTTTATTTGGTATGAAAGTTCCTCAGGTAAGAGTTATTTTTCATAAGTCCCAAGGCCCAAACATCTTGGGGACTTTTCAATTTCTGAGTTGAAGAATTCCTATATATTGTTTTGGAATGATAAATCTATACAAATTTCATTATAGGCCTATATAAGTAAATTTATTCGCTTTAATGCAAAGCTAAGTCAAATAAGTAAAGGGGAAAATTAATTTATAGGATTTATGTATCTCAACCTGGGAGAAATATATCTACATGAATGATATAAACATTATATCTTTAAAAATAATAATACGGTAATTACAAGTGTAATTGTATATTTTAAAAAAATCGTACTTTAAATAATGAATTTTCTGTCCTCCTTTTTCTAAAGAGTGGTTCCCATACCATTCGCCTCAGTGTACATCAGCCAGTACCGAAAGTACATGCTTCCAGATATACTTTTTTTGCGTACTGCGTCATCAAAAAGTGGTGTATAGAGCCACCTAAACGTACTTCCATTTACCATACAAAATTGTGCTGCCTTGTAGAGCTGATCAGACAATAGTCTGGGGGCTGTATGTGCATATCAGTTGCTTTTTTCTGAAATTTTTTTTCGATTTATAGCAGTTAATATAGCAATTTCAAAATTGATAAAACATGTCTTTGACTTTATTTTATTTTCCTAATTGAAGCAAATAATTAGATAGGTATTACATTCCAGAAGCATATCTTTTTAAACAAATAACAGCGTTCTTATAAGATTTACATGTTCAAGTGAGACATGACATTGCTTTTTAAGCAATCGATGCGTTTTAAGACGCTGGGTTTTTTTAAATCTTGTTTGAAGAACATATACAAATACTAGTACTAGTATTTCTCAGTTAGAGAATAATCCCGACCACCACCATGCGAAAAATAATTTACAGCATGTTGATTTTCTTCCTCTATATGATTATGAAACTAAGGTATACAAAGACAATTAACAACTGGATATATAAAAAGTAGAGAATCAAAGCTTAGGAGCTGTAATTGATGGCTCTTAATTGTCCTTTTAAAAATTAAAGAAAAATGTTTTTTAATTTAGGTATAACACGCATGACAGCCTACATGTATAGCAGTCATGATGTGGCTTTTTATATGAAATTTACTTTTATTCATTAGAATAGAACGTACGAGAAAGTACCAGAATGTTATATTTGAAGATGTGTTTGATCTCCCACTTATGTACACTGTAGTCTAAAATCATTTTATGTTTGCTCTGTTTCCACCAAAAAAAAATAAGTGGTGCAACTTAGCTCATTGAAAACGTTATCACTCGATCCATGTAATTCAAGGCGCCAAACATATACTGATTTTCAATTGTTTTCTATTGCACCGACTAATCAGGATTCAAGGGCTTCTGATTCTGCGTGATTTCATGTTGTTTTAAATATGTTGTATATGTATAAAATTTGTGCCTCCTGTACCGATTTATAACACTCTGAATAAAATGACGCAGTTTGTTTTTCAAACCTTTTTCTGGTGTATTTGAGACGATGATAGTTGCTGACAGCGTATATCGCATTTCGTTGTTCTGAGTAAAAGTTGTGGACTAATTTGCAGAATTGAATTTCATTAATTAAAAATGGTCTTTACAAAAAACTGCATATATTCTACCCAACACAATCTACAAGTACATATTTAAATCGAATTCCCCTCTTATATCTACTTGTATTTTGCCTTAACCTTATATGCCGCTGCTTCTCCGTTGTTTTTCAGACAAGTTAAGTTTAATTACTCTGATTTTGGATCGATAAATATATGAAATCAGGAGATCTATCTCATCTTCTATTTGTATAATAACGGCATAATTAAATACAACAACTATTTATTCTAATGATTTGTAATTGTCTTATCAAAATTGTGATTTAATACATAATATGAAGGGATGTGTTTTAGCATTGGATATGTTGTCCGTTCTGTATTTTGGTTCATCTTTTTGGTTAAATCTGTTATTCTTTTAGTGGGCTTTTAAATGATACTGGTAAATGATCACTATATACATTTAAATAACTTACATTCATAAAAAGCAAATTATTAAATCAAGCAATTAATATGCAATATAGACAAATAATGCTTTTTACATTCTTTTTTGCCTTGTTAAAATCAAGACTAACCCATCCTACGTCCATGTCCATATCATAATTTGTACCTGTGACCTACAGAACCTGATCATTTTCTAAAATCTAATGGGGTCGTCCCCGCTCCCCCGTTATCTACACATCTGAAGTGGTCCGACTTTTGTTTGTATTTCGTAATCAACATCTCACCATTTGGTATTGTAACGGACGTACACTATGAGGAAAGCATCTTACGTTTTGTCAATTTTATGGATCTATATATGCAACTTACAGGTAAATATACATAAATCACATATTTTTTAATACTTATCATTAAAAAACAATTTTTCCAGGTAAAAAAAGCTAGTCACGCAGATACATCCAATCAACGGAAAGTTTTTAAACATAATTTGTGGATATAACGTTACATTTAATATAACATCATATTATGATTTATTCAATTGATTTTCACATTTTTGTCTTTTCTTAGAGCAGCATTATATTTATAACCTTGTCATAATCTTTCTTTAAAAACTGAAGAAATGAAAGGAAACAAATTAGCTTTACTGTATTATCTTCAAAAGTGATATTTCTCAAAAAGATTGTTCAATATGTATATGATAACGTTCGTTAGTCTAGGCTTGCCAAGTCATTTTACTTCCGTTTTCATTCCGCCGCATAATGAAAGTAAAAACAACGGAATCAACTGTAATAAAATCAACTGTAAAAAATTTCAATATTTCAATAATCAGGATACCGACATTCTTTACGCATAAGTGGTTTTTAATAATTTCAATTTTTATTGAAAACAAACAGTATCCATTATTTTTCGCTTTGTATAGTCTTATTTACGTTTCAATGTATCGTTGGGAGGTTAATTGGCTTTGAAATCAAAGATAAAAAAAGAAGTTAAGAACAGTACAATGTCTTAAATTAAACTGTGATTGTAAGTATCCTCGTTATATTTGAAATTTATACATATTTAAGCTATCTTAATTATTGTTTTATTGTTTCATTGGTTTCATTGATGTCATATATGTTGTATGTTATACAGTAAATGCTATAAACTGTATACGTGTTGCGCAAAAAAGATACATATTAAATAAAGAGTATTTTAGTTGAGTTTCAGTTGAAAGCTACATCAAAATACCAGTGTTATAAGGTAGTTGTTTCCCTTAAATATACCCCTATATACCCCTTCCCTCAAAAAAATTGGTTGGTAATATTTGATATTATATTTAGTTTCCATTCTTTTTATTACATGACACTGACGATCGTTGATGAACAATATATTATTATTATATGGTTTACCTTTATGTACATTGTAAATTAAATTCTTCCGATTACCTGTTCATATGAATTATACACGTGTCTTTGGATTTATTCATAGTCAGCGGTGGGAGATTATGACGTATCGGTCAGGTTACTGGAGTACAACAGGGATAAGGACTGTGGCTGTGATGGATTTTCATTATTTGGCTGTCACGAGTGTGATGTGTACTTCCAGATCTGTCTACAACCTCTATCTCCGACACAAGGGTAATTAATATTTTCCGCGGTACGGAGATTAGCGGAAAATAATTGTCTTGTTGATTTGAGTAAAAATTTATATCCAATGAAATTCATAGTTACGAGTCACGTGATGACGAGTGTATGATTGGTGTTCGATTAGCACGAAAAATCAGTTCTAGCCCGTCTTCTAACAAAGACGCATCAAATTTTCATCAATAAAAAAATTTATTTTTTATTATACTATGATTTAAATGTTTAGAATTTTCATATTTTTGTTGCAAAGTCCCTGCACTACCCTGGAGACGGCGCGTATTTTGCGATTTTGACATGGTATGGGACACAGATTTCCAGAGATTTTTCTATTTAATAGTTTTTTATTTCTGGTTTTTTCTGGCCGGTCACGTCGTCGATGAAAGGATCAAATAGTTTGTTTAAAAAAGGGTGAGGCAGTGATTTTTTATTTTATATGTACATGATACATTTTTGTATTGTTCACAGTTTAAAATAAACTTCCGGCTCCCCTATACGCATTCTGGGCTAGTCGCCAAATATATATTTGCTTGTTATTTTGTAAGAATAGATAAGACGATTTATATACTTTTGTGGTAAAATGCCATGGGCATGGGGATCGACTTATTATTGCGTACATTGAAGTAAATAATATATTACTTGGGCTAAACATATATACTATTGATGTTTAGTTTTGATTTGATATGTGAATTTAAGTGCAAAAATCGCTACAGCTCAAAGAAAATGTTAATTTATCTTTTCATAGGCAGCTTTGTAAGGGAAATAATGAAGATAATCGGGTGGATGACACGCATCACTTTCAGTTTTCTAATGCACTGAAGGGCTATGATACTTACACGTGGAGTAATGTTAACGGTCAGGTAAGCCGTCAGTACATTATATAAATAGTGCCTGTTTGGGAGGGTAACAGTTGAAATTGACACCCCGAGAAAACCATTGTCAACCGACGCGAAGCTGAGGTTGACAATGGTTTTCGAGGGGTGTCAAATTCAACTGTTACCCTCCCAAGCAGGCACTATTTATTTTATTATACTGAAAGTCTTAATTTTAGAGAATTTTTTTTTTTGGCTTTGATATAGAAATGACGTGATATCTACGGCAAACCGCACGCGCATAATTAACGCGCATGTAACAATTCGTTGTGTTACCCGTTGCCAAATGTGTTGCTAACGCTGAGGGTAATAGAACGGATTATCAACTGCGTCTAAACCAATCAGATTTCAGTATTTAACATGAAAGTATAATAATTCTTTATATTAAATGTTTGAGCTTTATACTATACATGTCATATGTTTATTACCGTGCCCTATAATGTTGTAGCCCACCTTTGAATTATCGGTCCACGTCTTTGACTACGATTCTGGTAATGGCAACGACGATCTTGGTGTGACAAGCTACGTATACAGAGGTAACGGACCCACGGTACAGACTGTTACCACCACCCCTGGGAACAAGAACATGAAGTATGCGATATCAATAGTATGGTGAAGAGAGTACACTTTTTTACCATACAATGATAATTAAAGCTGAACACCGCTCGTAAATAGGCATTGTCCGCCATATTTCTCTTTCAATACTGCTGTCCCTAGAACCCCTATATAAGCCAAAGACCTCTAAACAGTTCAAAGTACTTTGCTGTAGAGGTCTCACCTGTGTGGACGTACATCTTGCCTCGCTGTGTTACTCGGTCGCGATGAAATTCTTAAGTTTTACGCACTTTTTTTTCAAGCCATGAGAATACTAACATCAAATAAATTGGTCAATGCATTATTTACAAACAGAATATGCTCATAGAATATGAAATAAATGCATAAAATCCAAAGACCACGAAAGGAATACTACACGTCGGCCACGAGTTTCAGGTGTGCAATCGGGTGTAACGAAATCGAAGGGTTTATATACCAGGTATCTGTGTGACGATGCCTATTTACGAGCGGTGTTCAGCTTTAAGCGTAATAGTACGGTTTTACATGTTCTAGTAATTGTTTTAAAATTACGCAAATGCGTGATAAAAAAGTGGTTTGCTTTTTTAAAAAAACAAAACGAGAGGCCCATGGGCCACATCGCTCACCAGAGCAACAATAGCCGTAATGAAATCAGATTTATGGAGTCATATACAAAATATCTGGACAATGTAGTAGAATAGATCCTGTATAAAAAGATTTTCAATATTTTCTCCAGATATTCGTATGTTTAACATTGAGCCAAATTTGTAACAGGATGATTTCATAGTCATATCACATAGTGGGTAATACAGTTCTCAAGAAGATCTTAAACAAATATCTATAAACCTACATCAAACTTTGAGCCCCTGGTGGGGCCCAAAAATTGTCCAGGGGCCACAGTCTAAGCAATTGAGAATCAACAATATGTCAAGATGCTCGAATATGAGTAAAACCATGTATTATAACATTTGAGTTCTTGAGAATAATTTAACTTTTTTATGTAAAAGTTGCCCCCCCCCCCCTTAATGTGGCCCCATCCTACCCCCGAAGATCACGATTTTGATCTCGATTGACAGCTTTTTTAGGCAAATGTGTTTTAGAAGAGATTTTTGAAGATATTTCTCTATATATTTCTCTATATATTCCTATGTAAAAATTCGACCCCCCCCCCCCCTGCACATTGGAGCCAACCCTACGCCTGGGGATCATGATTTGACCAAACTTGAATCTACCCTACCTGAGGAAGCTTCCACACAAGTGACAGTTTTTATGGCCAATTGTTTTTTCATCAGAAGATTTTTAAAGATTTTTCTCTATATATTCTTATGTAAAAATTCGACCCCCATGGTGGCCCCACCTTACCCCCGGGGATCATGATTTGAACAAACTTAAATATACACTACCTGAGGATGGTTCCACACAAGTGACAGCTTTTCTGGCCAAACTGTTTTTGAGAAGAAGATTTTTTGAAAAATACCAACAAATTTTCAATCATTCTTAATTATCTCCCTTGAAACAGGGCGTGGCCCTTCATTTTAACAACCGTGAATCCATCACCCAATTTCAAATTCACACCATGTTTGGTTGAAATTGGCCCAGTGGTTCTGGAGAAGAGGTCGAAAATGTAAAAAGTTTACGGATGGACGGACAGACTGACAAACAGACGGACCGACGGACGCATGACAAAAAAAGTGGTCCGAAAAGCTCAGAATACAGAATTACAGAATTATAGAATAAGACCTATGCAACCATGTTCAGCGTTACTTATCAGAGAGGGTTCTCAATCATGCTAGACCCCACAGAATTGAGAAACACGGGACTTTTGTCTTAATTGACCTCTTAAAACAATCTCAAGAGAAGGAACAGTTGTTTTGGGGTGTTTTTTTTATATTATAAAATTGTTTATATTACGTTTATATGCATTACAATGTGACCGTTTGCGCTACAGAAACACAGACAACTCCTCTCGTTGTCAACTAACTCAAATCCAACTTTTTCTCCCCTATACAAACTCATCTCCACTCAAGGCTTTAACCCATCCCCGGTGTAAAGAGCTAAGCTTTATTCTGTTCTTCCATTCTATAAACAAACCCCATCACCCCCCACCCCACCCCACCCCCTCCCCATTCCCCTTCCCTATGTAAACTTGCTTCAATGTCAAACGTTTTCTTCATGGTCAAACGTAGAAAAGTTTTTGATCAAAATAAAATTGGTTGTTTAAAGCTGGAAATTTTAATTCATAATTTATTTTATATGTATATGTATATTTTACCCATTTTCCCTATCCCCTTTTAGATGTATGAAACACGACCCCCATGCAGCTACAATATTTATTCATTACACTGGGTTCTGTTTCCTCTTTTATCTAATTATTTGTAAGAAAATTATATATGACAAAAAAATTACTTAAAATATAACATAAAACCCTCTTGTACGAAACTTTATGCGCTTGAATATCTAAGGTTGAATACTCATTGATTACCAAGCATTAAATAAAATTTTCCTTTTTATTAACCTTTTCAGAATCAAACTTACTTTGAAAGTAACGGAACTCGCAACAACAACGACACCAACAACAACACCCACAACGGCAACAACACCAACTTCCACTACCACAACGGTAACCACACCGACAACATCAAAAACAACAACAGCAATAGCACCGAAAACAATGACACCAACAACAACCACCAGAACGACAACCACAACAGAAAAAACCACACAGACAACAACAGCAACCACACAGACAACGGCACCCACACCAACGACCACAATGGCGTCCACACCAACAACCACAACAACGGCAT
>WFKH01007768.1:3223911-3255375 GCA_016163765.1 Magallana hongkongensis | reverse complement strand
CACAGATTTGTTCATTACGGAACGTTAAGCCTCAATACGGATCGGTATATAATGAATTTCAAAGTACTTGATAATAGTTAATATTTATTTGTTTTATTGATCAACATTTACCTATTTCAAACTAGATTTATAAACTCTGCATATCAGCTCAGGAAAAAGAATGTGTTAAATATTGTACAACAGAAATGTTAATTGATCAATGTCCAAAGGTTAATATAATAATATAAAGTTGAATTCATGCATGTATAACGTTACCATTGTATAAAGTGACTTATAGGTCCAAAGTTCCGGGTGCAAATAACGGTTATTTGACATATAGTTTGTAAAATATAAATGTCATGTCACTATAATAAACAATAACTTCTAGCTTCGAGTGATTTTAATTAAATGTAGTTGAATTGTTCAGTCAAACCTGTTTCCAAATTCTTAATATTGTTTTTAATCAATTTTATATTGATTACTAAAGGTTTCAGATGTATTTTGTACAAAATACTATAAAATCTATAATCTTACGTTAATAGAGCTCCCGTCTGACAATTGGTTCTGGGTTCTGACAATATTTCTAATATATCGCTTGATTTTTTCATTTTTAAAATATGAAACATTTAATTTATGATACATTAGAGACCTGTTATTGTTTATCAATTTAAAATATCTGTTCTGTAATCTAGGAACAAACTTATTAATTATCAAATTGCCAATTAAAAAACATATTTTGGCGAGAGAAGCTTACTATTTATGGGTCAAATCGATATTTCTATTTTTGAACTTTGCATACAGATACTTCCCAAGGGAAAAGTAAACTAAATTTTCTTAAGAAAAAAAGTGTTGCCATGGTATGGTAGGTACGAACGTGTCCACACTATTTTCATGATATGTATACACGTAATAATTTTTTTCGTGGGGACAAATTAGTATCCACAAGTTTATCTCACTCAAGCTAACTCTACAATGATTAATTGATGCATCAATTTGATTCATGAATTAATTAGATTAATGGGCGTTACCATTGCAACTCATCTTTCTCGTATGCTATATATTAAAGTTTCTTTAAATGTTGGTGCTTTTTTTATAAAGATGAGTCTATTTTTCGTTTACTAAAACTGTTAACGTTGGTAAAGGAACTTTTTTTCTTAAAATGTATGCCACGATCGTGTTTTGCCTTTTTGAAATTTCTAAGGTTGTTTTTGAAATATATAAATAATTTTTATTGTTTTAGATGTCTTGGTCATGTTTGTTGTCATTTTTCGCCATGTTAACTGCCACATTGTAAACCTTGGAGACGATGCCTATTAATTGCTTACATGATGTAAAGAAATAGTTTAATTTTTAGGTGACGTTTTTTCTGAATAGGGGTAAGATGATTTTGTTGTAAACTTATTGTAACACAGCTGTACTTTAATTACCATTAGATTATTGCTTTATATTGGAAAAAAGTTAAACCGATGTATTAGAATTTTTTTGGAAATTGTACAAGTTTTAGGAATGAAATATTTACTAAAGCGTATATATTTATACTAACCTTAAATGTGAGTGTTATATATGGGAATATATATGATATACAATACAATGTATGTGTTTGCCCTTGTAGTTTAAAATGGTATTAAAATTACTGCTAAAATCAGTGTTAAACAAGGTTTATCTTTAAAAGTGTTATTCTCTTATAGTTTTGCATTTTAAGTTCATATTTACTTTGTGCTTTTGTGCTTTTGAATGACATTTTCTGACTGTAATATTTTGATGCTGTAAGATTAACTAAACTTAATTGTGCTATTGCCATTTATTGCCACTCACACGCTACATTCATTTCCTTGTCAATTACAGACATTCTCATGTCACATTGTCATGGTTTTTTTTTATAAATGCCTATTATTACATGTAAACCATTCTGATAAAAAAAAAATGACAACCCGTCAACTATCTCAAAAACCCATAAAACGAAATACAAATTCAAAGCAGAGCAACACGGACCTCCAAAAAGATGGAGGTAGGATCAGGTGCCTAGGTGGTGTGAGCATCCTCTGCTGACCGGTCACACCCGCCGTGTGCTCTTTGTCGTAATCGGGAAAAAACCCGGAAAAGTCCGTAGACAATTGGGTGATTAATTATGGTCTAACAATTAGTATGAAAAACGTTAGTCAGCATGCGACCCAGTGGAAGATTGTATTTGCTGACAAGGTAGTTGTATCGACCATAGACCTTACGAAAAGATGACTTCAAACGAGACTGTTGATTGTCCTGTTTTATCAACTTGTTTGTCAGTAGCTTGCCTCGTCTTAGAAACTGTTCACACGAACAGCATGCCCTAGCGTATCGAATTAATTAAGAGACAAAAACACCATATGCAGGTGATGAATGTATATTGCTACATAGGTAAGGAAAGTTGACTATAGAAAAATTGAAGTCATCGCGTTTATCATACAGTTTTGTTCTTAGGTTACCATCAATGTCCATTTCCAGTAAAATATCCAAATATGAAACAGATGACGCAGATTCTGTGGTATCTTTTATTTTGAGTTCACTGGGATATATCGAGTCGATGTAAGTAACAATTGTTAATTGATAATACGTCGTCGATATACCTGAATGTTGAGTTGAAGGCCACAGTGAGTGATTTATTTTTTTCACGTACAAGTTTTTTTAATGAATTCTGCTTCATAAGAATACAAAAATAGGTCTGCTAACAACGGGGCACAATTGGTACCATTAGTTAGTACCATTGGTACAATTAGTTAGAATTCTGTAAGAATTTTAGTAAGGAGTAAAGAGAGAGGTTTGGTAGAACATTTACTGGATCCTGCTTTATATCTCTGTTTGTAAGGACTTTTGTGAAGCTTTGGAATCCAGTACAAATAAGGTAAATCAAGTTCAGTTTGTTTATTGGGAAAATAAAACATATCCAACACCGATTTATGATTTTGAAGTATTTCCAGCTTGGAAGCCTGCTATGGGTGTAAATGGGACCAGTACATACAGAACATACTGATACTGTTTACTGTACAGTCTCATTGTGCTTCACTGAACAGACGTGTCTACGGCCATTAATGTTGCAAATCACTTGCACAGATGCAGTTTTTATAATTATATCATTTCAAAATTACGTTGGTATGAAAGGTGTGACGTCACAATGATTTAATTTTTGGTTTTGTTTATCAAATTAACGTAAGACACAAAAAAGTATAGATGAATGCTACCGTTTTTTAAAAACTTTTACACACTGTTTAATTAATATGATTTCCGAATGTAATGCATTTCCACTCACTATTTATTCGTAGAATAACTTTGTAATTCAAATAAACACTAATATTCTACACATTTATTTTTTCTTTGCTAGATTTCTAAATTAAAGAAAAAAGTCAATGTTCATTCATCATTGTTGGTATTTATCTTTGATCCTAAGACATCCTTACAGTGAAAACCACACAGACTATTTTTCTTTCATCAGATGGTTTGTAAATTTCTAAAAAAAAAAAATGATAATAATTGAAACATGAGCAAAGTTTTGTATAAAATATAAATTAATATTTTAAACAAAAAAATTACACACGTTAATTGTTAACTATTATCAAAACACATAATGAAAATAAGTACATTTTTATTGTAGATGATAATATAAAGTTATCCTAATTTAATATGAACGGTTCGGGGTTTTTAAATAGGTGAAGTTAATATTGAGTTTACAAAACATAACACCTACCTTATTAGACGACGTAAAATACGAATTTGGTGTTGGTGACATTACAATCTGGAGCCTAATTGATAAAAGCAAATATACTAATATTATTAAGATTAAAAAAAACATATAAACATACAAAATAATAAAAGATATATTTACAAAATAACTCACTAGACAGTGTATCTGATGTAGTAAAAAATGTTTTCTGTTCTAAAATATTTTACTTTTTTCTCCTTTTTATAACAAATTGAAAAAGACAAGATTCGTAAAAAGTGGAAAATTGTAAGTCGAATTTTAATCAGAACAAAACATCTAAATAATTCAAATTGCCGTAGTGTTATGTCTGTAAGCAAATCATAAGCAGCAATAGTCAATGAAGTCAATATTTGTTTCACTTTCGGTGACGACTGGAAGTGACTACCAACAATTTTAAACTTTTGTTGCACATCTACTCAAATGTCAGTCATTACTTAGTGTCAGCGTTCGGAGCATTACCTTATTACCATCGCTATTAAATGTCATTCAAAAAGGTATAGTTGGCACTGTCGAATCTTAAAACAGATTATATGTTCTAATTCAAAATTGAGTTAAACATTATTTGCATATATTGACTTGAGTGGGTTAAACTTGCTTGTGAAATAGAATTTAAAAACCTACAAAATTTTCATTTGACTTAAAATTGGGATGTTTTTGTTAATCTATTTCTGTTAAGTCCTTGAGGCACTACAGTCAGGAGTTTAGACTAGTGCTTCTGTTTAAAGGAATGTTCATAATGAGGGGCTCTTTATCGTGCCATCACCTACAGGAACTTTAGATTTAAAAGACAGTGCGTTAAATCAAAACGATGAATATATTGCATCGTTTAAAACCGATTAATTGATGACGAGACTTTGATAAAGTCACACGACAGGCTTTAACATATGTAGGCGATTTTACACCTTGCCTGATCAACCTGCCTTATGAATTCATTCGGCTAACACAAAACATTGTAAAAAGTATAAAAAGTGTTCTTATGAGTTGTACAAGAGAGAAATCGAACTTAAATGCATTAATTTAGCGGGGTGTACAAAAGTAAAAAAAAAAAAACCACATACAAGCGTTCGAGATAAAGCAGTTAAAAACCAAAGTTTTGTTTTACAATGTTTAATGTCTACAATAGGTACTGGCAAAATTCCTTACTTGCAGAACTCCGCTAACTTGGATGGGATTGATGGATTTTTTGATTATTTTTAGGGAATATACAAGTGAATTTTTACAAGTGTTATTTTATGTTTTAGATTCAGGCAGAAAAAGTAGAAGTTACATGATCGCATTTGTAATTCGTTAAAGTTAATCTCGTCTGTGTAGTCGTTCGAATCATTGTAAAATGAAACTCATTCTTGCTTCTATTTTTTTTCTTTATGTTACATTTTTCAGTTATTGTTTATGAGAATATATGTGAATTTTAAAAGAAATTTTGTTGATATTTAGGGCATAGAACTCGAAGAATATTTATCTATTAAAAACTCGCTGGCGAAGTCATAAATACCTAAAGGTCCTCTGTTTCCAACGGAACACCTTATTGATTTTGTACGGAATCTGTGAATCATAAAAACAAATACTTTTTCATCTTCAACGTAAAACAAAATATCTTCTCATTTCAAGATATTTGGCATCTTTTGGTCCATAAAAATCCTTAAATACTACACAAATGGGCGTGACATTTCAGTACAATGTAGTACAATACATCATTTTAACGATAAAATCGTAAATCTAAGTACAATTCAGTGAAGGAAAACAATCGGCTCTCGGGTTTGAACAAAGGTCGCCTTGGCAAAAGTCCAGCATTATATCCCTTACGAAACCGGAACATTCCCTTCAAGACTTTAGGACAGCAACCTCGATAATGTGTTTATCGATTAAAAAATATTTTATATTGAAACGACGAGACGCAAATCCGAAGAATTTAAATATATTAATAGCTATGAATATCTTAATCATGTCAATTTAACATATTATGCACCAATAAGTTCTAAAACCACAAAGCATTGTTTTATTTTCTTCAATAACAATAAAGAAAATATCTCTCCCTCTTTATCTCTCCCTTTTTCGATATTTAGAAATAAAAAACTTCCGGCCCTCTAAGTCCATTTTTTAAACGTCTGGCTCCAAAATCTTGTTACCATTTAAGGGGTATCTGTATTTAAAACAATATTGTGTTCTACAAGTTAAAGCAAAAAGTTTCCATCTTTTGAAATTAAAGAGAAAATTAGCGTTCTCTGCACATGCATGAGTCCGGTCAATTGAATTGAGGCTTGTGAAGTTGGTACGAATGAATGTCGTCTTCCCGCTTAGCAAACAATTTAAAAAATGGATAGAAAAAAGGGTGTTGGCTAAGTGGGAATGGGGTTGAGGTTTTACTACAGGTAAGCTATAGTCTATTTCATACGAGGACATGTGATAAGGACCTCTCTGTATCAACAAATATTGGTTTTTTTCACAATCGAATTGAAATTGAAATAGCTTGAATTAGCATTGATTAAAATAAAAGAGTTTAAACAAAGTAAAAATCACTTTAAAATAGGTCTTCTGATGGAAACGGAAGACCTTAATAAGAAGCTAATTGATTCCATTAATCAAAACAGCAGCTATATCTGTCCTTATTTAGAATTTAAAGGCCTGGCTCCTTTAATATTTAATCTCTTCCAGCTTAAAGATAAACAACAATATTAGATAAGTGTAAGAATAAAAAATGTTAGTATTTTTGAGACGTTTCATTCCATAAACAAAAAAATGGATTGACTCCTAAAAAAAAGACTGGTACAGTTTATTACTAATAACTAAAAAACGGTCAAAAGTTCGAATACATCAAAGTTGTTGATTGTATCAAAAACTAAACAATCATTGTCACGCCCATTTATTACGCAATCAGATATAATTAGTGGACTACAGAATTTAATCTTTAATGTGATGTATGTATATTTCTAGTAATTGATAAATAAATGAAAAAAGATATATTGTACACATGTTTAAAATTCAAATGCATTGAATATTTTTAAAAGTATTATGCTAAACATATCTTAAATGTTTAACTCTGATGCCAGTGCATAACACGAAAAATGGTTAGTAATTTTGATCTGTATTCACAAAAAAATTGTTTATCTTACTTTTCATATCAATTTAAAATCATGTAAAGTATGTGTATTATATGATACTAACATAACTATTTGGTTTAAAGTCGATTGTTTCTTTCAAAATATATTTTTAAAATCTAACAATATGTTATATTTTTACAACCAAACCTCAATTTCAGTAAACGTCCTAAGAATGTTAAGTTAAATTATAAAAATGCAAAATAAAAACCTAGCGAAATTAAGTTAATTCTTATAGATAGACAATATAATAACAAGCAATAAAGAATAAAAGTCAAATCCGAATTACCTTTCCTTTCTTTTGTTCATCCAAACTATTACCAAAGCTGTCATAACTATGATTACAAATAAAGCAAAAGCCACACATATAGGCCATATTGCTGTAGTGTTCTTCTTACATTCTAAATTAGAAAAAAACAATCTTATGTAGTACATTGTATCATCTTATTCTTTTCCATGCATAACCATGAACACGTCTATAGATGTGTACAGTTCATTAAAATCAATCATTATCATTAAATCAACAATTAAACATATTCAAAACACAAGTGTAAGGTGATGGATCCGAAATGAATTTAAAATCTTTTAAAATAGGGTTGTAGTGTGGTAAATTCTGTTTTGTGTAAAAAAAAAAAAAAAAAAAACACCACAGGCTACCTATTGCAATAAGGTAAGTTTTAAACACAATCAGAGCAAGGACATAAATTATATATATTCATACAAAAGATTTTGCGATCAATTCACAATATCAGAGGAAACGTATTTCCACACGTTATGTATTTTCTTAGTTTGGCTACTAGATATTAAGACGGGTCATTCATTTCATGATTTTGGATTTAACTTCTTTCGTATCAAATCAGACTAGTACATGTACACATCTGCCTTATATGCTTATATGCTTACGAGGAAATACGTTTAAAAAAAAGAAATGTTCACATTATAATTTTATCTACTACAATAACCCTGGCGACAAAATATATTTTTTTATTATAATAATCATAAATGTATTATACTTGTTTTATTTCCAGCAATAATTGTTGTTCACGTTTGATTTACAAGATATGACTCAAGACTAGGTTTTCTGATCAACAGTGAGGAATGTCTACTTTTTTTAAAGATACACTCTGTACATATCTATGTATTATGGGTTTTTTCCGAGGAATACGAGTAGAAAACAGTATTTATGTTTAATTGGTTTGGGAATGGATCGGAAGTGTTTTAAAATTTTACGATATTTGTCACCGTTTCCCCAATACATGTCTAAGAAAACTGGTTGATTACCATGAGTTATTTTTAAAAAATAAAATGGATGTTTAATTGTATTTTTTTTATCTACTGACAACGATGAACTTAAAGGAATAGGAAAACATCATTTTATTAACTTAATGGATTTAAAATTTAATAAAGCAATAATTTTGGTAAAATCAAAATCAGTGATCGTATGACCTTTTTTTTATTTTCAGAGTGTCAATATTAAATGATTGTCATTGATGTATTTCTTATTACCTTTTATGTCAATTTTTAAACTCCAATCAAATGCATTTGATTTGACGTCACAATAGTTGCACGAGTTTGATCCATCTTGTGTGCCAGATGGAACACAGTGTCCGTTTATGAAACAAAAATCATCCTGTGGGATAAATAAGTTATATCAATAAAATAAATGACAAGCGCATATTTCGTATTTTTTTTTAAATAATTCGATAACTTAACCTTCAGGAGACCATGGTAACAGTTCGATCAATTTTGCGATATATATGTCCCGAACATCATTTTTCAAAAAGCAACTGTACGCGTGACTTTGAAATTAATTTTAAAATATATAGCTTTTTTACATTCGTTTTGTTATACATCATTTTTAAGTATAATTAAATTGATTTTAAATATTTTCATGTTACAACAATTATTATTTTGATTTATCGAGAGTTAAAACAATGTAATGCATGCATATATAATTGGACTCGAATATTCCACCGGAATAACTAAGTTTAAATAGCGATGTTAAAGCCAAAACGTACCACATATTATGCATTAAAACAATACTTAAAATGAAAGTCAAGTTCAAGCTAGTTATTTAAAAAACATTTATAACTGAAATCAATTATCAACAAAAAACATTGACAGGGCCAATTCGTCTAGGAATCTGCAGCAACAGCTTCGTTTAGAGATTAAAGCTGTAAGTGAAATAAAAAAATAAAAATTGAATCAAAATACGCGTCATACAAATTTAGATACAGCCAATAAAATAATATGTGAAGATAGCGATTCCTACAAAGAAGAAGAGCCTATTACAAATTATCTTAAGAAATTATCGGCGCTGACAGAATAAGTAAATGTCTCTAGTTACCCAACAATGGCTTACATGTAACTAAAAATATATTATATGCATTTGTGAAAGTCCGCTAATATGTTTAAGATCTTTAAGCGTACAAAACATTAATCTATGGTGCAAATAGAACTATGATTATTATGTATCTAAAGAGACATTCTTTTAGATATTATGTCATGTTTAAATTAATTATTTAAGATTTTTACAAAAGCAATATAGAAATGTGTTTGAATTTGTTTTCAACTGAAATCGTTTTAATATGGACATGTTGATACACATTAAAAATTAGTAAGATCGGTTTTACGTAATTTTTTTATCAATATAATAACATAATATGTTTACCTTTAATGCAAACTTTAGTTGCCCGGATATATTTAGGGTATCTTGGCACACAGAATCAAGAATGTACAAAAAATGTGTCGAGCTGAAGTCTTCTGCATTGTTGCTGACGGCTATTTTATATCCGAAAACAAAATAATTTTTATCTACAGACCGTCGCAATCTCAGATTAGGTAATGGACATCGTATGTCAGAAATTGTATTGTGAGCTCCGCTGACAAGGTAGGATTCATGAAAATTGAAAATTCCATTTTTTGAAACCTTGAAATAAAACAAGAAAAATAACTATAAAGTTGAAAAAGTGTTTATTAAATATTTTCTTTACTTTCATAAACATACATATACCCTAACTGAAATTTAATTCAATTAAATTCGTTTAATAATGATCCTCTTTTCATTAAAGGTTTTATGTCATTAGAACTTTAGGCAAGAAGCAAGAATATGTATTTTTGGGGTAAACCTTTTTATAAATTTGGAATTTGTTAATATATTTCAACAAAAAGCAAACACTAATGAGTAAACTGTAATTTTTAATTCAGAATGTAATGTTTTTGATTACTGTAAAGCTAATAACTGTTAAGCAAGTTAAAATATAATAAAACACAGTCATTTTTTTATCCAATTGGCTGGGTTGTCAAATAAATTTTGAAATTTGAATATTTTGCTAAATCTTTATAAAGATCTCATCTTCTTAGAATGATTAAATTAGTCTTAAAATGACCATAAATCCAGCCCTCATAAACACCGTTCCTGATTTAAGTTCAAGCACACTACTATTTGCAAACATATTAGTTTTATTCTAAGTATTGTGTCTGTAATATAATCTGTTGGTTTAGGTATTGATTTTTTTTTTTGGTTTTGTTTTGGTTTTTTACTTATACTATAGCTGCTAGCTCCAAAAATGCAGGGTTAGGGGTTAGGTTAGGGTTAGGGTTAGAACACATGAATTGAGGCTACGCGTAAGAAAAGCGTGCAGAAATTTTTCAAGCATTTCAGTAAATATATATTATGAAAAAACACATTAAATCTTTAAAAGTCCTCTATGTATAAGCCAAATTATATAAAGAATATAAACAAACAATTTTATTGATCAACATATTCTTACTCGGATTCAATAGTTGTAGCGATTTGTGGAATGAGTTACGTAACTGAATGCACAACGCCATTGACGATTCAGTTGTTAAACGAGCTGATTAAAGGGACCTGGACACGATTTCAGATGAAACTTTATTTTTGATTTTTATGTATTAAATAGTTTATTTGTGTATTTTGAATGATTCACCAAAATTGGAATGTTAGAAGTCGTGTTACAAGCGAGATACAGAGGAAAGAAGTCGATGTTATGTAAACAAAGCTCGAGTCTTATATTTGTTAACAAATAATGTAAAGTAAAGAAGTTACCATTTCTTTGACAAAATAACTTGTAGAAACAAGATAAACTTACTTAATGTGTTCATAAATAAGTTTATCAACAACAAAATGCAACATTAGATTGAAACTTTTATCAATTCAAGACATATGTAAACAATAACAGGACTCGAGCTTTGTTTACAAAACAAAGAATTTTAACCTCTGTAACTCGCTTGTAACTCAATATTTGACTTTCAAATTTTGACAGAGCATTAAAAACATCCATATTGACCATTCTAGACATTAAAATTGAAAAAAATAAATTTTGAAAAAATTGAGCTCAAATCGTGTCCAAGTCCCTTTAATTTACTGAAATGGTTGAAGGTTGAATCGAAAGTAAAGTTCACAAACGCAATGTGCCATTTTTGAAAAGTTGTGAATTTGTTTTAACAATCTATCACTTGAATACTACCGAGCTTCATGCGCGAGTTAAAATCTGAACGGGTTATACACAGCTGTCTTATATATTAAATAGGTTCTTCATTGACTTTCAGTCTGGTTGCAGTATGACTGCTGTTAATCTCTAAAGGAATTTTGTTCATTGAAAATAATAGCAAGTCTGAATTTGCCTTCTCGTTTATTTACTCTTTAGTTAACTAAACTGAATTTAAATTTTGAACAATGTGTTGTAGGCAAAATCTATATAGATTATACATTTTGGGTGACCAATGCATCAAACAATAGAATTAATCTTATCGATTGAAGAATCAAGTTCAATGTTAATGTTTATGTTGTCCGGCTTAGTTGGAATATATATGTATTTTTTTTTTTACATGTTATGAGACATAAGTCTACACTTATTTCTATTTACACTTTAATTATAACATACAAGACCAGTCACATTCATGATTAAAAAATTCCTCATCAATATCTTAATGTCTATCATCAGAAACTATGATCTTTCTCCAACCGGAAAATATCTCACACCAATATTAGACCTATGAATTCAGAAATAATGCATGGTTGTTATTTTTAAAATGTTTAATTTACCTTGTGGTAGAACATGTAAAAAAAATAGTACTTATCTCAATTTTAAGAAGATAAAAATTCATAGTTTATATCGTAGTTTAAAAATCTGATTTACAAATTATCTATTGCAGCTGTAGAAAAAATTGAAATTAAATCGCTTTCGAATATAAATTCATTTTTTTTCCAAGACACACATGAAAATTTGCGCTTAATAGACGAGAGTGTATTGAAAGGACACAGATCCTTGAAATTACAACATTTGTTAATTTTGCTGTTAAAAGCGTTAATTTTGCATAAATTAGAAGTTTTAAAATCAAATAATTCTGAATTAATAGCTAAAATTAACAATTTGAATTTATCATACATTAAACATTGCTTTATCAATTGTCAGTTAAACATATTATCGCCGGGATTTAGTAAAGATTTTAGACAAAGTATCAGGAAATTACAAAATACCGAGTTTTTACATAGATTGAAACCTTTAATTAAACTCATAATTTTTTAAGCATATGCGAGGAAAACATGGACAATTTCAAGACCCCGTCTTTCAGTACTCTCAGTACTTTGATTATATATACTTAACACTCTTACTTAGTTAATAACATCACACTCTTGAACTTCATAAAATGTTTTTACAGTGATTATTATTTAGATGATTGTTTAACAAGTTGAATAAAAACACCCACACAACCAAATATAAGGGCTACTTGAATAAAGAAAGTTGAAATGCAATCCACAATATTGTTTAAAGATGCTATGTCTAAGACGAAAAATATATTTTAAATGCTTTTATTGACAGATCAGAGCTGTGTTTATATATATATATATATACTGATTGTGTCATACAAAATATATCTTATTTTACATTAAGTTGTGGATCGTTCTTATGTCACAAAGGTATCCCGAAATAAGGAAAAAACATAGAAAAAGGAATTTAAAAAAAACCCAATCTATCTTGGTTCTACATAGTTATGTTAAAGTCATTTTCGTTACCCATCGACTTTACGCAAAGCCCATTTAATAGATAGATAGATCAATAGATAGATAGATAGATAGATAGATAGATAGATAGATAGATAGATAGATAGATAGATAGATACTGTTGTAATTAACGAACATTAAAAAGTGAATAGATGTATACCCCGAAATGTGTCATTTTGCATGTCAGTGATGATATATCCAAAAACATATCACCGGAAATGATTGCGTTTGAACAATCACTCTTTTCACAAATTCCACCATTGTCAATATTGACACCAATAACATCCGGTGGATTGCCTAAACGTCTGGAACAGTCAGCAGCTCCAAATTCAGGGTAGCACTTACATGTCCCTACAAATTACGAAGTCATCAAATAAAATGTGTACATTTAATAATCAATCACAAGAAATGTGTAAACGTAATGAGATTTAATAGCAACGCATATTTGAGATTAAATAAAAACCATTGTCACATTCCCCGTTGTTGCTGCATTCGTTTGGACACATTATCGTCATGATTTGGTGAGCAACATTTTGAGCTTTACTTCTCCACAATGTATTGTTTTGGTTTAATTCTTTTACACATATTGATTTCAGACCTTCGCGTGATACCTCTGCCCATATAGTTGAGTTTGTAAGCTGAAATATCACCAATAATTTTACATTTTGTATTTAAGTGTAATAAGACTGCATTTTTCAAATTCATTTCAAAGTTGTTATCATTCTTAAGTATTATACATAAAATTTAAAAAATACCTGAACATCTAAAGTGCAGTCAACTATAGCATCTTCCGGGCGAACGCTTGGTATATTACTACAAGCTTTAAATGCTGCCGATTTGTTCATAAATGTGTTACAGAAGTCACGTGCTTGTCCTGGTGTCATTTGCATGTAATGGATATCTTTTGAAATCTATTTAAATAAAAAGGGACACAACAAACAAAATAAACTGCAAAAATAAAAATTCTTTAACCACCTAACACATTGCTTATATAAAAATTACTTTATATATTACTTATTTTCACTTTTTCATTATACAAATAGTAACTTGCATGTATAAATCTGTTTTATTTAAAAAAAAAACTGTATCGTTTACTAACCATTTGAAAATCATCACAAGATATAACAGTCATTTTTTTACTACTGGTTTCATGTTTTTAATTTTGGTGTCTTACCTTTTTACTTTCGAAACTGTATTGTGTATTATCTGGCACAAAACTAAACTTCGAGGAGACAGACCTCTTTGATCGCACAGAACAGGCTGATTTTGACGAGACTTGGACTTGCTTTTTTAAGTCGCAACTAACTGACATTTTCTTGTCACAAATTGTTATGCTACTTGGCATTGTCCCATTGGTCTTATTACATGAGCAAAAATACGCTGTTCTCTTCTGACTTTCTAATGACATTACCTTTTTGTCTGACATACTTATTAGGTTCTCGCTGTCATTAACACTGTAAAAAAATGTTATTCGCGTAATTTGCTTCTTTCAAACTACATTCAAAAGTAAATGAAAAGTTTACATAAGTAAACCATTATTTTTTTTTACCTCAATTGCTTTAACAGATCAATTTTTTAAAAAAAACCCAGAAAGCTACCAGATAAAGATAAATTATACTTTGCAACAAACTGGTTATCATTGTTTAAAGGAGTAAAATTATAATTATTATAAACATACATCCAGGATTTGACAAAATCAGCTATTGTGGAAAATTTTCCGTTTCGAGCATAGAAATTCTTTGATCCAAGCTTATTGCAGAGACCCTGAGTGTTTTGAACATCAGATGAAGTTGGAAAAATTTCAATTTCCATTACGTCAATATTTTCATATATCCACAAACGTGCTTTTACCGTTGTACCACTTGGATATACAATCTAAAAATTTGTAAAGTTGGGAATGATCCATATATGTTTATTTCAACATATTAATTAAGTTTTAAAAGTAATGAATACCACAATAATATCTATAAAAGTAATCTCAAGTAGCTAGCAAATAAATTATCTCAAACTAATGCCATAAATTATCTTTCCAACGATAGTTCGGGTTTTTTTCTTTAAGGAGACTGTGTGGTCAACAAATTGCCCTTTATTTTGAAAAAGTTCCCATTTCTTTATACTGATCACTTCTTTTCAAAGAAACTAATAGAGTCTAATAATGACAAAGACAATCAAATCCTGTTACATTATTCTGTTCAAGCAAATATGGGAATCTTTTTTTACATATAATAATTGTTGTTAAGTGCATAATATCGGTTCATCATGGTTTATAAATCGTGCTAGGATTCCTTATTTGAAAAGTTAATCGAAAAAATAAAAGCGATAAAGATATCGGACATACAAAGTTAATTAACTTCTCTTTTTAAAGACTACAAAAACAAAACTTGCAGTCGTATATACAGCTTGGCTGATCTGAATATGATTATCGTAGTTTAGAACTGAACATAAGATTGTAAAAAAAATGTATAACTACGTAATAGATATAATTATTTTAAAGGACATTGGGCGATTTTTAAAATATAAGAAACCTAATGGTATATAACTCAAATCGGTCAATTAATTGTGTTTAAAAATGTTTAACTAATTAAAAAAAAATATGGGTTTTTTTCAATTCTCTTTAATAAAAAGTTTGTTTGAATAATACTGTTCCTCTGTTAACGATTACTTTGTTGATGCGCACTATAATTGTTAGGTGGTTTATTTGATTATTTTCCCTGTTTGGTGCCATTCGATAGAGTTTCAAAGGTGTTTAATTGATGCAATAATGTTTCACATGCAGACTTTTTCATTATTATTGCCATGTCAATTCTTTCGGAGTTTTCATTAGTATGTTAAATTTCGATCGGGCTCATTTTTGATCGAAATCGGAATCACGATACACGAAGTTGTGGTGATTTTACACACAGTGTTGTGAGATCAAAATTGAAGAATAAGGCCATTTTCAATACGACGTTGCAAACAAAACTGAAGAATAAGGTACGCATACAGAGTCTTTAACACGAGATTGAAGGCAAACCGAAGAATAAGGTGTGTAAACAAAATCTGTTATAACATTCGCGCAGAAGGCATGGGGAAGCTCTAAAGACCCTAAACCGACCCCAGTGATCCTGATGGGCCATTCCTTTATTAAGAAGCTAGGTGCCTTAATCACCGATGTACGTTATTTTGATCATTTACGTTTACAGAAGGATCTTTTTGACGTGATAATTCCTGCCAGAGACGGCCTTACGACCTGCGAGCATGCAAACTCAAGATAATTACTTGATTTAACTGAAATCAAGATCGAGGGTGGCATCTGCTTTTTTCAAATTGGTGGTAATGATTTGTCAGAATCACAGATAACATTAAACGATGTAACTCGACAAATTATGGGATTGGCGCAGTTTTTGCTTTCAACTCATAACTTTTCTTATGTGATAATTAGAAAAATGTTGCGTAGACATCCATCAAAGGTAGGCAGTCAGTACAACACCAAGGTGATTGATACCAATAAAATGCTCCATGACTAATGTCACCCCTCAAACAGCAATCATATTTTGGCACGGGATTCAGAGTCCACTTAAAAGACAACAACCTTGACTTCCGAGTTATGAGAAATACCTGCAAAGCATTAAAAGTGTTGTCCCCTATACCTCTCATTTGTCAGGACGGGCAAAATAAGGGAGTAGATAAGTATAAACACAATTGCATTGCACATATGGTGCGAGATAAGTTTCAATATTCGAAGTATTACCTAATTTATGGATTTTTATGTTTTTGATGAATTACTGGCCTGTGTATATATTACTTAGTGTAAAATTTAACTAGTGATTTTATTCTTTGGGTACTATTGATTATATTCTAATCATATATTTATAAGCAGTACTCATTGTAATCTGTAGGACTAGTGTCAGTATAGATAAGAATCAATTATGAATTTCTAAAATTTGATGCAAAGGCAACAAGTGTGGGTATTTTTAAGTTTCCTTGACAACTATGCGTATGCTGGGAAGAATTGTTTATTTTTTTAACAATTTGTTGTCTACAGTGTAATGTAAATAATTGCAGCTTAGTTTTTTTAATCTCATTTCTAAGTCTAACTGAAATAAGAATATACTTTTCCTGAACTTTTATCTATCTTGAGCTGCAGCTAAATTTGATTGTGACTTATTTAAAATGATATTGATATCTGGGCAGCTTTGCATTGTGGCAAGAGCTAACATTAACTTTAACATGATAAAGTTGTTTGCATGTTTCCTTGTATTGTACTGGGTTTATTTATAGTTGGCTGCAGCTACATATACAGTCATTTCATGCATACCTTTTACAATTTTATGCTATGCTATGGTATGCGATTTTAATGATATGCTATGAGATTTCAATGCAATGCTATGAGATTTGTATGCTATGCTATGAGAAATTGAAATGAAGGGCTTAATGATATGGTATGCTATGCTATGCTATGGTATGCTGTGAGATTTGAACAAAAACGCCTCCATACACAGAAGAGTTCCAACCATTTCGAAGTTAAATGATAAGAAGCCAAAATTTACCACTAATCTGCAATATTAACATTTATTCTTTTAAATGAAACCATTTAAAACCGAGTTAAAATCAGGTTGTATGCTATGCTATGGTATGCTATGGTATGATATGACGAATAAGAATCTATGAGATTGTATGCTATGGTATGAGATTCCAATGATATGGTATGAGATTCCAATGCAATGCTATGAGATTTCAATGCTATGCTATGCTATGGTGTATGTTGTAAAAGATATGCTTGAACTGACTGTACTACAATATCATCTATGTAAATTAAAATATACCAGGACTTATTGTAGAAAGAGATGCCACCAAAGAAAAGGAAAACTATGTCAGATCTAAAACTGGGGGGAAAGAAGAGGTTACTCTGTCAAATTCTCATGTTCCTCACGTGGAGCCTTCTACACCAAACTCTGTTAATGTCAGTTTATCATCGCCTCCAGTGAACTGCTCCGACAATTGATTATGATCAGCTTGCAGCAGCCTTTCTAAGGCAATAGCAACAAGCTACGCAGGCTAAAGGCACTGCATCACAGGCTCCTACTTCTTCTTCCGGTAGTGACTTGAATAACTCTAATTTTTTCAACACACTTCCACAATTGTTTTCAGGTGAATCGGTGACAGGCACAAAAATGTGTTTAGAAGCAAAAGATCATTAATTTCACAGGTGCTTGAATCTTAAATTAGGGGACAATAGTGGTCTTAAACTTAACATTCCCAGCTCTTACTATTGATACTAAATAATAAATAATATTTGACTCTTTTAATAAAGACTGTGCCCCCATTTCAGGTCATGTTTGGCTGTCGAATATTAAAGTCAAGGTTTTATTTCACTCTCTGAAAACCGGACGGAAGACTTCCTCGTTGCTCGCAACGAGATCGTGTATCGTATTATAATTATTATTATAAGAGAAAAGTAAAACGCAAATTAACTACTTAATTTCTATTTTAAAGAGTTGAATATATATGATGCATTCATCAAATATATAATTTGTCAGCTTCAAACATTATTATAACCAATACTTACCTTATATCTTCATATTTAGCATAAACATATTCTTTTTCAATCTTTTTTTGTGATTTTTATTGATTAAAATATTGTTCCCAAGATATTTGGGACCATGTAAAAAAAAAAGACAACTCTTAAACATGACCTTTCATACCAAGATGTTTGCAACAATTCATTATTTATTTTGATCTTTTCATTTCATTCAATTTCTTTTTTCATCTCATTAACCCACGGATATTGTTTATATTTTCAGATTTTTGTGGAATTTCGAACAGCAGTTTGCCTTGAAACAATTATTTTATAGTTTAGTATTTATGTGGATTCCAATAAAAAACAAACAAACTTCATGATTATTTTGTTTTTCATTTCAAAACTTAATAACATTTAAATTTGATAAGAATTTTAAAGCAGAAATGTTTGAACATTTCAAAATTAAAGGGTTATCTGGAACAAGACTGACATTTTAAAGAAATGTATAGAAAATAGAGTTTTTATATTGAGGTCCTATATTGTTGAATTCTGGGGCTACTATTAGTAACAAATTCATGCAACAAAAATCCCCTACACTTATTTGGTGTAGAGATCCATCTGAACAGAATAAAATTCTTATTAGCATTTATATAAAAAAATGTTTAAATCTTTTTTCCATTAATACTGCGGCGTGGAAGGGCCAGAAACAAATAAATTTTATTTGTTCGGACGAATAAGTTATTTGTTCGAACGAATTAGCTATTTGTTTGGACGAATAATGATCCCCCCTGTTCCAACACCATTGAAATATCCGTGACTCTTATATGTATAACTTTTAGGTGTTATCATTTGAAAGAATCCTAATTCGTCCGAACAAATAATAATTCGTCCGCACAAATATCTTATTCGTCCGAACAAAAAGCTTATCCTCCGAGAAAGAGCTAATTCGTCCAACCAAATCCATATTCGTTCAAACAAATAAGTTTTTTTGTTATCTGTTCCTTCCACGCCGCCGTACTTCAAAATGCATCAATTTCAGGTATAGACCTTGCTTAATATTTTACAAATAAAAAAAAAAAGGAAGTTGGTTTTTTCCCAGGTGTATATTTTTTCCTCTAATAAAGTATTGAGATGTTTTAGATTGGATACCTTGTAATTGAATTCATCGAATTTCCATACATCAAGTAAACCATCTTTGCAGCTTCTATAGCCAAAACGTTTTCTTCTAGAACATCGGTCAATTAAAAAAACATCACCAGCAGCTCGGACGGCAAGAGCACAAACACAAAAAACTTGTTGTGGAGCTCCATAATTACATCTTGTGACTTTTGTTTGAACCTATAACACACAATTATGTTGTTTCGTTAATATTGGTTTTAAGTTACACGTATCATAATACAAACATAGTTTATGTGATCATTGCTTCAATAACAAAACTATTAAAGATATTTTACCGGGTGACAATCATATGTTTTAATCTTAAATCACAATTTAATATTTATTAGCATAGTGTTGAGGTAAACTTCCCTTCATTCGTTCATTCATTTACTGTATATTCCTAATTAAACGCGAGGAATTAATATCTGCGTAAAATCGCAAAAAGCAACTTTCGCAAATTCTAAATTCTCGCAATTATTTTCTGAGAGTTTAGAACTAAAAGAAATAAAGGAAGAGTTCCTCGTTCGCGATTTTCTATTGTCGCGATTTGATAGAAAACAATAGGATCGTGGAATTAAGTACTCGTTTAATATAAGGAAATTACAGATTTCATTCATAGTATTCATGGTTGAGTATTTTTTTTTTGTCATGTGATTGTCGAGTCTAAGGTTTTTTCGAATTTGTTTCAGATATATCTGTTGTTTCCTGAGGGTTAGAGAGGTAGAATCGGTATGTGTCGGATGAGGTGCTGAGTCAGAATGTGTGACTGTGGATATAATTTCCTTTACCTTTTTTATTAATTCTTTGACATTTCTTATTGGAATATGTTCTCCTCCGAAACGTTTTTTTTTTTCAGTGCAGTTTACCAAAGAAATCCCTAACGGAATCTTTGGATACATTTTGTAAGGGATAGGGTCATATTTATTCGAATAATTGAAATTAAATAATTAATATTGTGTGAGGGATCTTGTACGAGCGTTTCATTTTACGTCGCCTTTATTCTACTATACGTTTCTATCAACCAATTAATCGTAAAGATGTCATTGTGTTGTACATATTTTTTTATTATGATGGAAGACCCGTCATAGATATATTTATCTCATCCGCGTGATGTATACTACCCGTCTAATAAACCTTTGCTTTATTATACCGGGGATATTTTATTGAATACTTACAGCTAGACCTATTACTCATACAGACAAATGCTTCAACGATTCAGTGACCTAGTTTTCAAAGACCCGCATCATTTTTCCTTTACCAAAATTTATTTGAAATTGGTTCTGATGAATATCTACATTAAAAATAATTAAGTACAAAAATGAGAATGTGGACATCTAACCTTTATAACACATGAGTTATCAAAAAAGTATTCTTAAAGATCCTAGGCAGAACGCATTGATTCTATTTTTAAACAAAACTCTAACCTTAACCCTAACAAAAATGACGCCTCTCAAGACATTTCTTTCATCATCACTTAAAATCTAGATAAAATGTCTTGAACGTAAAGTTCATGGATCTGTTTTCTGTTTATTATTTGTTTCATACACCATTACTGCTACTCGCTCAAGTCAATACAAAACTAAGTTGCAATATATCCATTTAAGTGAATAATATAAGCTCTAAGAAACTTCTGTTAGGGGGAAATTATTTCAAGGTTTATTTAAATAATACTTTAAATTTTAAAAACTGACGTTTTTCATACTAGACCCTAATTAATTACCTAATTGTCTACGGACTTTTTTTTTTGGGGGGGGGGGGTCCCCGATTACGACAAAGAGCACACGGCGGGTGTGACTGGTCTGCAGAGGATGCTCACTCCTCCATGGCACCTGATCCTACCTCTATCTTGGAGGTCCGTGTTGCTCTGCTTTGAATTTGTATTTCGTTTTATAGGTTTTTAAGATAGTTAACGGTTTGTTATTGTCATTGTTTTTTATCTTTCCTCAAAAAGACGTACTTAAGTTTATTGCACAGTTACAATAACCACATAACAAACTGTCGACTCGATATATCCCACTAAACTTGAAATAAAAGATACCACAGAGTCTTTCGTCATCTGTTTCATATTTGAATATTTTGGAAATGGACATTAATGGTAACATTACAACAAAACTTTATAATAAACGCGATGACGTCAATTTTTCTATAGTCAACTTTCCGTACTTATGTATCAATATACTTTCATCACCTGCATATGGTGTTTTGCCTCTCAGTTAATTCGATACGCAAGGGCATGCTCTTCGTATTAACAGTTTCTAAGGCGAGGCAAGCTACTGACAAACAAGTTGATAAAACACGACTATCAACAGTTTCGTTTGAAGTAATCTTTTCGTAAATTCTATGGTCGATACAACGACTTTGTCAGCAACAACAAACTTCCACTGGGTCATACTAATTGTTAGACCATAAATAATCACCTAATTGTCTATGAACTTTTCCGATTTTTTTTTCGATTACGACAAAGAATACACGGCGGGTGTGACCGGTCAGCAGAGGAGGCTTACTCCCTCCTCTTAGGCATCTGATCCTACCTCTATTTTTTGGAGGTCCGTGTTGCTCTGCTTTGAATTTGTATTTCGTGTTATGAATTTTTGAGATAGTTGATGATTTGTTGTTTTTTGTTTTTTTTTTCATGCAAGCTTTTTAAAGCGACTATGTAAAAGAATCAGAGGCTATACCGGTATGTTGTTATTTATGCATCAAGATAAGAGGAAACCATTTCTAAGGCTTTTAATTTCAGTTTGAATTTATTGATCAAATTGCAACAGATGCGATACTTAGAAATAAAAATTGGACAGGTCTCTCTAGTCGAACTTTGAAAAATTCTATATGATATATAAATATAAATGATTCTATCAAAGATTTTCGGATTAATTTGAAGAAAATCACAAAGGTTCAACAGGAAGACCAAGATCAACAACAATAACATACGCATGTGGTTGCAAATGCTAGGAAAGCGTAAGTGCGTTTATTAGTATTCAAGATTGACAGATTAAAAGAGAATATTAATTCTCATCAATACAATTCAAGAATCAAGAATTATCAAGGAAGTTAAATAATTTTGAATGGCAAGAAAACAAACTCTCCCTCTACTGCTTCCTCCAAAGGTCACACAGACCTGTTTGAGGTAGATATAGAGGGTTCGGAGGAAGCCAAGGTAGATGATTTCGTGAAGGCAACTTCAGATTTCAAAACAAGTACAAAAGTTAAAACGACAGCAAAGGCCAAAGACACAAAATGATCAGAGTCAGAGATCTCAGTGGTTTCAACCAAAAGAGTAACCTCATGTTGTAAGACGAACAGAAGAGGGTGACGTTTGTAGCCTAAAACTCAGAACACTTGCTTGAAAAAATGTCTGTATGTTGTACATATATGGTCAGATAACAAACGCATTAATTGGTACAGGTTTAATTGTGACCTGCATATGTGAGACATTTTTTGAATCCCTAGAACATAAGCCTGTTATATGAGATTAACTAGACTTTCAACTTTATGGTGCTGGAGGTAATGTAATTCCGGTTTTAGGATAAATAAAAGACAAAGTTAGAATTCCCTGTTTAATAGAAAAGTCTTTTTGTGTTCCAGTGTTAGTAAGAAAGTTATCTAAAGGTGACAATGAATCAGAAATATATGTTATTATTGGGCCCAATGTTATAAGAGGTTGCAATGAAATAGTAAGTAAATTAGATTGTATAATAGATATTCACAATGCTTAGAACTTAGCTTTCAAGAGCATATGCAAGAACAATTCAAAAGTAAGATAAACGAATGATGTTCCTATAAGAATTGGGCATAAATAGTATGCATGGTTTACTTAGAAAATGAAACAGCTTTGACTGAACAGTAAGATACTTCATAATATGGGAGTAAAATAATTTGTCCAAGAGTCATTCGTCTTAAATCTAATTTAGCGAAAATGTCCAGCATCTCAATGAGGGTGTGTTATTTGTCAGCACAATCAATTCAGATTCTTCCCAAATCTATTATATGTTCTGTCAAAACATCAAATGTCATTAATTAATTAATGGAAATCTGACACAGAGGAACTGCTATCAGTGTCAAAAGGAAACAAGTATTACTTTTGAATGAATGATCGGCACTTGATTTCATTGGTCAGCTTCAAGCTAAAGCATTACATGAAATAAATAATTATACAGGATATATCGCACCGTTTTGTTAATTCCGAAACAGCAAAATCTTAATAAACTTTACTTTTAGTAGACGAAGTGTACTTCCAATTTACGCATTTAAAGAAAAACATGATTTGAATCATTATATAACTGTATAATTGATTAAATCTAAAAGCAAATGCATTAAAATAATGTTTTTAGTTATCTACATGTAATTAGAGATTTACTTGACGACCTTGTCAGCAAATACAATCTTCCACTGAGTCGCATGCTGACTGACGTTTTTCATACTAATTGTTAGACCATAATTGATTAGCTAATTGTCTACGGACTTTTGCGGTTTTTATTTTCCCGATTACGACAAAGAGCACACGGCGGGTGTGACCGGTCAGCAGAGGATGCTCACTCCTCCATGGCACCTGATCCTACCTCTATCTTGGAGGTCCGTGTTGCTCTGCTTTGAATTTGTATTTCGTTTTATGAATTTTTGAGATGGTTGACGGTTTGTTATTGTCATTTTTTTATTGAAGCTGTCACTGCAAAGATACATTGTAGTGCAAGGCGCAAAGTAAAAAAAAAAAACCGTTGGATGCCTCATACGGACACAACTGTGATCGGCCGACGCCGACCACAATAACTCAGATATTTTTTTTTAAACTTGGTGCTAGGATTTAAAGACTGAATCTGTCATAAGAAGAAGTGGTAAGAACATTATAGTTACTGAATAGGTGGAAACATATGTATTCATCATTATTTACTGATGTAGGTAAAACAATGAGTACAACAGATTAAGTTTACAGACAATATTTTCTCCAGACAATATCTCTACTAAGGAATCCTACAGAAGAATCCCACCAGGAATGATTTATGAGAAAAGGCAACATCTAAAAGAAATTTTGGTAGCTGGTGATAGAAGAAAATTATAAAGTGCTTATTTACCCAATGCCCATTGTACGTTCCAGCGAGTAATGGAGACTTGCAAGGTAAATTTATATATCAGAAAACGTTTTATATTTTATATGAAATTTCAAATTTTTCTCAAATAAAAAACATACATTGAAACTTAAACCATCCAAGTGAATTCTTTATGAGTGCAGTGAAATACTTAGGTCCTATTGTGTCTGAGGAAGGTGTCAAAACCGACGCAGAAAATATTGTACAATATAAGTCATGGCCAATTCCTAAGAATATTAAATATTTGCGCTTGTTTTGTATTTCACATATTATTACAGGCGTTTTATCAACGTTTATGCAAGAGTTGTTCACCCTCTGACATAGTTATTAATATGACATTCTACAGCAAAAGTAACGAACCAGAGAAACATATAGAAGATAGCCTGGGTATGTGGTAAGGAGCAACAAATTGCAATTGAGACACTTATCAGTAAGTTGACCAATTCATATATACGTATTTTCAGCAATGCAGATTTTAGATTACGACATAGAGCACACGGCGGGTGTGACCGGTCAGCAGAGGATGCTCATTCCTCCACAGCACCTGATACTACCTCTAGTCTTTTTTAAAAGTCAGTGTTTGCTCTACCTCTGTTTAGTATTTTTCCTTTGGATTTGGATTTTGAACACTGGTAGTTATCACCACATGTCTTCATTTATTGCTCGTTTATCTTGTAAAGTGACGCCTCTACTGAAGGCTAAGGTGCGTTTCTCTTTCAGAATCAGAATGGTTCAGACCATGTAATTGGTTAATAAGTTCCAGGACTGTCTGTACAACAATTAGTTTGAAGTTAGAACGCATAAAAAACAGTTAACTTATGTCAAAACTTCAGCAAAAATTCGATGTCACAGGTCATTGCTGGCTTGTTGCTTTGAGCAATTACAGTTTTAAGATATATAATAGATTTAAAAAAAATCAAATCAAGACGCAGATGTATTGTTCAGGCGTCCAAACAGTCTGCCAATATTTCTAGAGCTGTCAAAGCGGTGTGTCAAACAGCTGAGATTGACTGGGAAATTCTACTACTTGCTGAGAGTTTTCTCATTGCAGATACTTGTCTGTGGGGTGAAGAGTCACCTGAACTAGCATTACAAGAGTAGTCAACGATCAATTGGCTGCAGAAGCAAGATAAGGATCCAGTCATTGGTAGGCTCAAGATGAGATGATACTTCAATAAGATTGCGTTAGATTTTGAAAGTTTACAACAAGAAAGTCTTGAAATTAACAGCTTCTGAAAGAAAAAAAAATTATTTAAAGAAAAGTTTAATAGACAGAAATACAGTGATTGATTTAATAGAAGTACAGCTAATAGTTCTTCCAGAGAGTATGATTATTTATAAAAGTATAACATGATGATATAAATCATCAAGGTCATGAGAAAACCGTTGGCTTGTAAAGAAAGATTATCGATTTTTTAGATGGTTGACGGTTTGTTATTGTCATTTTTTCATCTGGTAGGTAAAGTTGCCGATACAAAGACAAGGTGGGGCAATGTGGTCGTTGTATAAGGAGTACCCAAAGAGCAGCCTTAATTAGAACTTACCAACATTGTAACCGACTTAGAATTGATTTCCTATCACTCGAAAAGCCTAAAGATAACATTGAAGACATATCAGTAATCACAAATCTTTTTACTAAGTATGCAATAGCTATCCTTAACAATAATCAAAAATCAATTTTTCATCAGAGAAATCATTGTACAAAAAGTTTATCTGATACTATGGTTTACCTGAGAGGATTCACTTGGACCAGGAAAAAAAGGTTTTGAGATTCGACTAATCAAAGAGCTAAATAACATCTCTTGGGTAAGTTAATGTAAGAAAAAAAACCTACCATCTCATGGAAAATGGTAATGTGGAGCGTTTCAATCAAACAATGATTAAGTTGTAAACTTTGGAAGTCCTATGTGCCACTTCTTATCCAGGCATATAATGCTAACAAACAAGATACCACTGGGTATTTTCGTTACCATATGCTTTGCTGGCTCAAAAGCTCACCATTGATGTTTATCTTGGATAAGATACAGCTGAACAAAAGTCAATGAACAATGAGAATTATGTGGATAACCTTAAAAAATGAAAAAGAGACCAGACTATACTTAGCAAGTATCAAAATCAAATACTAGATGGAATTCTAAAAGATCAAAAAACGTTATGACTTTATAGCGAGGAATTCGATACTAAAAATATTTGAAAGAGTTTATATTAAACTTTTGCACCAATATTTGAAAGAGTTTATATTAAACTTTTCCACAAACCCGATGAAAGCAAACCACAGACAAATGGAAAAAAGATCTATATATTGTTGTTGACATATTCTATTCGGACACTCCAGTATACAAGGTACAAAAAGATTTCAGAAAAGGACCAATTAAAACTTTATGATTTCTTCCGGTTTTTTATGATCATGACAATGAGCACACGGCGGATGCAACCGTTCGGCATGGGATGCTTGCTTTTCCTAGGCACCTGAACCCACCTATATGTTTTGTGATGTCTGTGGTTGCTCTGCTTTAAAATTGTGATTTGATAATCAATATAATATATTGAATGGGATTAGGCAGCAGGCATAACCTATTTTAGCCCTCTCCCTAAAAAAATTAAACTTTCAACATTTCATGTTTTTAATTTCCATTGTTAATTTGTTTACTTTTACTTCACACATTTATTACTTAATTTATGCAATAATGTATAATATGATCGTATTACGAATGGTCAATTGGTTTAATTTTGTGGGTGAATCGTTGAATGAGTAGGTGTGTAAGACAGGTTTTGTCTGGTTTGACCGAGTGAGTGTGCATGTTAACTTTTAGCATGAACTTCAATCATAATGTGCACGACACCACCCAAGATGTAGGGACATCTTCATAACATGTCAACCCGACTTAAAATGTATTATTAGCCCATTATGCTGTATAGCACTTAGGGAGCTGTTTTAATTAATTTCATGCATTTAAAATATTATAGAGTTAGAAGTAAATTTGAATGAGAGAGTGTATGGAATAAGAATGTTTGAATATTGTTATTATACGATTCTAGAATACATGAAAACCATTTACGTATTGTTCTTGAGCTACAAATCTTGCAAAGTCTTGAGGTATAAAAATTCTATACAATCGCATGAGATCTTGGAGTTTTATTTGAATCTAGGTAGCGCAGAAAATATACAAATATGCTACCTCTAGAGACCAGCCTTGGGGCGAATTAGATTGTAAGGTAATGCATTACATTACCATTACTTCATGAATTTGGGCATTAAATTAACATTACCATTACTTAATTTTCTTGAAGTAATGCATTACATTACCATTAAATTAGTAAAGTAATGCATTACCATTACCATTACTTTGAAAATCATAAGATATAATTGTTCAGGCAATAATTGAAAAAAATACATGAATCTTGTATTTTCTATCAGTCCAAACTAATGTACTTAATATACAACACACAGAGAAAAAAAGAGTAATTTTTTTTCAAATAGATTATAATAATGGAAGTATTTTTTAACATCGATAGATCATGGTTGGACAGCTAGTGCATTCTCTTTAGTGCATTCTTTTTTGCTTTTAAGGGTGCATGTCTGTTCTCTAGTCTAATGGAACACTGTTAAGAGAAGGGTAGGAATTAGGGTGTTAATAGCACCTCTTAAAACAATAGATTGTTTTGATACTTAGATTATCCTGGGAGCATTGTGTGTTGTTGACACATTCTTTACAGTAAAAAATTCCTTGAATGCACAACTAATTGAAGTAAATTTTTCAAATGATATAAAACTCTTTTATAACAACACTCTTAAAATGTTATAAAATTGTGGTGTTATAGCTAGTTATATTGACAATTTAAGAATGGATTTTAATTTTTTTTTTAATCATACAACTCAGTTCAGTTCAGTTCAGTTTTACTCAACACCATATAATGGTACATGAGGTACATGAAGAAAACAAAACATATTTACATATATACAATATAGTTTTAAAGATCAAGAAAGTAAATGGGGTGAGGTGAACAAACAGATTAATTAATTATTGAAATAAAGAAACCCAATTTTCTTAACGTAATATAGTTATTTGAAGACATAATTTCATAGAATTTTTTAGTGTTACGAGAAGAACAGTAATATTTATCTAAAACTGAACTCGTAATTTACTTAATGCCTTGCATTGTAATATAACATGAAATTCATCACTAATTTTGTTACAATTACACAAATTACAATAACGTTTACTTCTTTCAACAGTACCCCACCTTCCTATTTCAACAGGAAGATGATGATTTGTAGTTCTTAACTTAACTAATATTTTTCTTAATTTACTGGGTAACAAAAGTAAGTAGCGTTTACATTCAAAATTTGTTTTAAAAATTCTATATATAACACCCTTAGTCGATTCCTGAATATCGCTATCCTAAAATAACTACATGCTACATGGACAGGCAAAGTTGATATTTTTATATCAAGAACTGTTTTTCTTCTTTAAAACATTTTTTAATCAAATACAATTTCAGTTATCCAATTCATCCCAACTTTAAAAATAGAAAAGCATAGTAATGCAAAGTAATACAATTTAATGCTAGCATTACACTTGATTTTGGAAAGTAATGCATTACATTACCATTACTTGTAATGCTAAATTTGTGGCATTACACATTACTAGCATTACTTTGAAAACATGTAATGCATTGTAATGCATTACCATTACATTTAGCATTACCCCAAGCCTGATCTAGACACACAGAAAATGTTAATTTGCAGGCATGCCGTTCTAACAGATTGCATTGAATTGCACATCATATTACAGACATGTAGATTCCTGCACTCTAAAATACTAAATAAGAGATAATGAATCTAATATGAAACTTACAACCTGTCGTCATTTTACGCGTACTTCCAAATAAAAGTGTTTTAAACAGTGTATAATAAGCGCATTTGTAATGATACATCGGTTTTATATTAATGTTGTATTGCTGAAAAACTAAAGCATAATATACGTAAGTATGAATATCAAATGAAAACGTCTAGAAATTTGATTAAGCAATTGACCTTTGTATAAATTAATATACTTACTTCCATGGTGTTCCCACTAGTGTCGTTGGAATAATACATTGTATATGTTCCTGGGTTTTGGTTATCATACTTCCTAGGTATTGAAAACAACATTTTTTAATGCTTATGCGTAAAACTTCATAAATGAATGTTATTAGGATTTCAAACAACACTATTACAAACTAGACAATCATAATACATTTTTAATGTAATTATTATGTGTAATGTATAATCCTCTGTAAAATCCTTTAATTTATTAACGTTGACAAGTCGTAAAAAGAGTGAAATTATGCAATTATATTTTAACTCTTCAGATGAAGATATAATATCTTCTTTATAGTATAAGTTTCAAGAACTATGGTTTATGATTTGCATATCAATATGTTAAACTTAACTGGTTTTCGAACGTTCGCATATGCGGATCACTATGCGCATAACAACTTTTTCCTTTCCAAAGCGTTGCTGGTTCTTCTACATATACCTTTAAAAGATGTGATGAAACAAATTCTTGTTAATCGATTGTTTAGTTGTTTATTTAATTATAATTAAATTCTGATTGTAACGCAGCATTTTAGTGAATAGAAATATTTAGTTTAATTTGTATAACCAAAATTTCACGTCACAAGACTCGTCGCAACTTCAAAAACGTACTACTTCGATTGACGTTACGTTTGAATTTTGAACAGATTAACATTATTTTTAAAAGTAAAACTTACTCGATTTGTAATTTGTGTAAATTACAGAAAATTAAATTATAAGGAATGAACTCAATATCTACCCATGTTATACTTGTATAACCTGGATTTGAGCAGTTTACGCTTTTTTATAATCGCTTGGCGAATAGGTTGGCAATTATAGTCGAGGTAAGCATGAATATTTTTTATTTTTATTTTCAAACCCTCTAGATCTTGTGTACAGTTAATGCAAAATCAACAAGAGTAACACTACACAATGCCTTTTGTTACTTTTCGATGTTTCTCAGTGCAGTCCATTAAACATGTCAAGTAAATTATGTCCATGTCAATGTTTTTCAGTAATTTTTATGTGTATCAGCTTCGTGTGCTTTATAGCATTGTGAATTTAAATTGTCTTTGATTTAGTGATGGCGTTAACTGTTGATTTTGATGTTTGTTTCAAAAGTGACACTTCTATTTTATATTCAAAATATTGTAAGTTAAACGTCGAAACCTCAACGATTGACTTCTTAATGAACGCACCCAAAGTATTCAGCAACTTTTTAATGTTTATTGAAACAACTTTCAAAAAATGCTATTATAACTGACTGAAAAGATAACTTGAGTCATTTTTACGAATTAATTGAATTTATAAGTGCATTAAAACATAAATATATTGATATCGTGTAGGTAACTCTTATAAATCATTGGAAGATCAGATATCTTAACATCCCAAGTAAGAATAACTGTTGCACACACTACTAAAACAATTCTCGCACTCAGTTTGATATTAAAGAATGACATAGGCCTTTAGTGTAAACAACGTACTCCGCTACCCCTTTGAAACACCCCGGTAGCTATTCAGGTTTCAATACACGGTAAAAAATGGAGAGTCTACGGGAATTTTGCATTAAAACGAGTTGAAAGTACACGGATGATAACGTAGAGGTATTTCGAGTGACTTCCGAAAAGAAAAAAGATGTAAACTTTGATTTTTTTTTTTTTGATTTTTTATAAATCTCCGCAGGTAATTTGTAATTGATCCTTTGATTTTTTTTCATGTGAAATATAAAAATGTGTCAATGAAGACATCTTGGATAGTGTCCCCTTCATCGATTCCAATTGCACGTCTTTCACAGGTATTACTATTTTTATTACAAATCGTCCAAATG
>WFKH01007768.1:3211955-3223901 GCA_016163765.1 Magallana hongkongensis | reverse complement strand
CACGTCTTTCACAGGTATTACTATTTTTATTACAAATCGTCCAAATGTGCTGCATAAAAGAAGTAAATTTTTTAAATTTAATCTCCTAATATAAATTTCTGTAAGAAATTTTTTATTGTTCCTGTGAACATTTTACCAAACAGATATTAATGTCGATGCCCATATTATTTAATTGGCATTTATTGAAAAATTCCACGTGTTGGTCTGAATCAAAACAAAAGTTTAATTTTACGATTTATTTATGTTACTTTCAAAATAAGACACTTAATTGCTGACATATTTTCTTAGCTTACCAGCGTAAGTTGTATATCAGAATTATCAATTTTCATCATATCTTTTAGAATAAGAATAATTTAGAGTGGTTTATTAAAAACCTTCACGTAATAATTTCTTTGGTTTTGTAGGGTTGGGGCAACATATCAGCTAGTTCGATTGGTATCAAAGTCATTTTATAATACAATGTATGTAAACTGATCATCCAATGAAAAAAGACATTTTGTTTCGTAATACGGGGGTTGTTAGAAAAGTTCGCGGACAAGTTCGATTGTGAGCGGACTACTCGCATGATACCAGCGAAACTCTTCAGATTTAATCTTGACGTATTTTCTAAGAAATATGTAAAGATTTGGGTTTTTTTAAATGCACCCTACAAAATATACAGCGTAATTTTTTTGATAAGATATGCTTCACGGAGCATGTCAGTTTATTATTATTTTTACATTTTGTATGCATTTTTTCTTATTAAGAAAATGTACTTTTTTAAGCGCATAAAAATAAACGGTATTTCATATGAGATCACAATGACTTATGGATGTCTTTTTGTGAAAGTTTCAGGTAAATTGAAGAATTTCTGACCGTTTAATCTCCGAATATGGATGACCAACGCTAGAAGAATGAGTCAAAAACGTTAACGACATTAGACACCTTGGAGCACCGGGTCGTCATTAAATTTTGTATGCACGCAGAAAAATATCCGATGGAGACTAAAAGATTCTAAGATGCTGCTATTTTTATAGGCCAAGGTTTACAATTCGAATTACAGAGGTTTGAAAATGGAAATACTGATCATTTGAGCTCTTGCAGCACCCTACCCCAATACATCCCGGATCTTGCACCGATAGATTTAGCTTTTTTTTTCTTATCTAAAGTAAGAACTGCGTGGACAGAGATTTTTGGACCTAAATGATCTACGATATGACACAAGAGACATTACGCAGCACTGTTAAGGTCTAATTTGTGGTCGCGCCGACCACAAAGTACGGGAAATGTTAACTATGACATCACACAAAACAACAAGTCATCAAAAATGTTAAAAAATAAAGTAATCCCCGTGATCATTCTGTTTTTAATAATGCAGAAGTGAGAAAAGAACTAGGTAGATTGCATGATCAGTATGTACTGGTACCTGCTGAAAAGGCAAGTAACAACATTGTCTTTGTTTGTAAGGCACATAATATTAATTGCATTTTCAAAGAACTGATTTCGATTCTACACATGGTAATCCTACTTACACCCATAGCAGAAGGATACTATAAATTTTGACGCGTATTTTATGTAGAAAGAGGTGGATCAATCATTTTTTTTAACATGGGAAAATGCATTTCATAATTGAACGGAGCATAATCTTAAGACAATTATTATACCATTCAATCCTATCTATCATGCTTGTTTTAATCTAGCGTTTATTTATTTTTTAGAGCGTGTATTATTTCTTTTCTAGAGTGTTAATGTACAAATTCGATGTGTTTGATATCGGGAAGCCTATCTAAATCCGCTTTTTACAAGGGCATGCACTTAAAGAAAATTACGATCTTTTGGGTATAATTTAAGAGAATGTTTAATTTATCAAAAAGTGCTGCTGCTTCGATGAAATCTATAAAATGAATTAATAAATACGTAAAATATTAAGCGAAGGTCATATAAATTTCAACCGGAGCTCATTTCTTTGATATTTATTTTAAAAAAAGATTAACACTAGACATAGCAGCAGCACTTTTCAGAATCTACTAGATAAGTATAATTTTATTACAATTAAAATTTTTAACTAAAATAAGGGTATGCCCTTGTAATATTGAAATTTGTTTATGACCTCCATTCGGGAGAATCATCAACACATATCACGTGACTGTCCATTCAGGGGATTACAAAAAGTGTCATACAGAGTGGCATTTACTATGCTGTTTCATTTAATATCAAATTTATATCATGATAAAATAACTTTACATAAATATTTTATAAAAATAGATGCATCGTTTTATGAACGTACAAATCCGTTGATATTTTCATATAACAGTGCTGCCTATACGAAAATTTTACAAATATTGGTATGAACGTGCAATTTATAAATGGGTTAATGACATGAAAAGTGTGCGGAACTAAAAGGTGTTTACTTTTAAAATGAGTGACAGGTTTGTCTTTTAGTTGTTTGACGTCACCTGACGTCGTGGAAATATAAAAATGGTGCTCCGTAAATCCAATTCATGCAAAATAAAAATCGCTGTATCTTTTGAAAACAACTTCAAAATCATATGATTTTTTGCATACTTATTTTCAATTTGTAGTCATTTAATAAAACATACGTTATCCTGCAAAGTACACAGTAATTTTGCCGTAAATCAATCTGTCCGTGAACTTTTCCACCAACCCTCGTACATATAATTGTAAACCATTGGCTTTTATTTTTATCTAATATTTACGATTCTTTCAAACGAATATATTGATTTTAATTGTTGTTTTTCATATTAATAGAATTATAAAAAATTAAAGTAAGAGTACCTTTATTTCCGGCAGATCAATATTGTTCCAAAGCAACATGTTTTGAGTCATGTTCTGGAAATTAGTTCGATATGTTAAAGTGTAGTCACGTAGAAGCTCATATCCACCGTTATTAATGTGTTGAATTGTAAAGCTGTGGTTCATATTCCATGTTGTTCTTTTTATTTGATAAGCGCAACTCTGAACAGCAGCAATTTTCGATTCACAATCGTTTGATGTAGGCGTTAGAAGTTCAACAGACAAGAAACATGACTCTGGTGGATTCCCATCTTGTACTTTTTCAAATATGCAGGGAAACGGAACACTAAGAACAAGATTTATAATTCCAATGCCCCCTCTTACCATTTTTCTTTTCTCTAAAGTAGCCTGAATAAAAAAGCATTAAAATGTGTTGTGGGAGACTTAACATACATACCAAAATATTAATTTAATATATTACATGCGGTATTTGTTTTTTAACGATACCTGAATTCCTGCAAAAAAACGATTGCTGATTTCAGACAATGGGCCTCCTTGTTGATTTGGCTTTCGTTTAACCGACACAGAACATGCAAACTATAAAATGCAAAAAAAACCTTCTTTAATCTCAACGTTTATTGAAAACAAAACAATACGCTACTTATCAGTATTTGAAAAATAAACAATTTATTATTTTTTTCTTTTTTTAAATACTTCAAGCCGTTTAACATTATATAAAAATGTATACGGTAAAAAATGAGTATAATTATCTAGATTTTAGAAAACTGAAACTTATACATGATTTCCCTTCGAATTTTGATTCATTTTAAGTTGCATGACAACAATAATTATAAATAGCAGTTATTGTTTTAAAATTCAACGACTTCTTTGATTTCTAAATTTAAACTTATAGAAAACTACCGATAATAATAATGTTCATAACAATGCTCGGGCCAAACCTGTACATTGAGTGCTGTTAAACCATTTGAGGTTGTCAAATTTGTATCAGCTATTTCTTTCCATTGTTTTGGATCCGTGATTATCAGTAGCTGCCCGTTAACATACCAATATATTTGATAAAACAGTGCCGAATCATTAAGTGGTGTGAATATGCAACTAAATTGCAGTTCTTCGTAAGTTCGGAACTCCTGGATTATTTTCATAAAATACGTTACGGTTGGTCTCTCTACTGTTACTGAAGGGGGTGATCCTAAAATACATACATGATTATATGTGAGGCAATAACTTTCATTTAATATTACAACAACAAAGATCACTTTAGATTTGATACATCAGTGTTTACATTTTGCATCATCACGCATCATACATCTTTTTGCGTACCCAGCCTTTTTGTTCTTTTATTTTTATACACTATTAATGTTTTTAGTCTAAATTAAACAAGAATTAAATAAGTTTATGCTAAATCTGTTTAAAAATGATGTTGTTTGAAGCTTCTTCAAATTTTAACTGTACAATTTGCTTAGAATAAAAACCATAAAAGAAACTGCGCGGCTTTGCAATGTCACTCACATGTTTAAAAGGTTCATAATGTTTAGATTTATAATGCTTTAATCACAAAATTTAATTAAACATTAAATGCTATTTTGATATCATTGGTTCTTTAACACACCATGATGTGCAAACAAACTTAATATTCCGCATTACCTATATTTATATTCATTTTGATGTTTATTTGTATAAATAATATTGTATCGACACTTTAAATTCATTATATAAGCTCTTTGTCATTAAAATGAATAAGAGAAGAAACAGTCATTAAACTTTTAATTAAGCTTGCCTCTGCGACTAATTCAACATATAGTGCCGGAAACTTTGCCGGGAAAATGTGATATGATTTAACTACTATTTACAAGAGTACATATCAAATTTGGTTAGATAAGTCGGAACGTGTCGTTAAATTTAACAATGACATGTGATGATAACGAACAGTGATCAAAATCAAAAGTCCAAAGGAAAAATACAAAACAGGCGCAAAGAAAACACGGACCTCAAATAAAATAAGAGGTAAGATTAGATGCCTTGGAGGAGTAGGCATCCTCTGCTTTGATCAATATTTCTTGTTTTTAGTTCATAAAATGTTTTAAAGATTTGCAGTTGTTCTTTTAATTTTTTATGGTAACTTTGAAGTGTTATTTCAATATGTTTAATCACTCACCTTTATTTGTTGCCAGTCATGTTAATGCATATTCTTTATTGTGAGATTAGGTTTACTTTTGTAAATGTTTAAGTAGCTTTTATCCTGTAGAATTTTTTTTTTTTTTTGTAAATTTATTTTACGAGAAAAAGTATGTTTATCAGAAGAGTGAGAGTTAGAAGAGGTATGGAACATTATAATATGTTAGCAATTAAAAAAAGTATTTAAAAAAACATATGTTGGATGCTGCAATCAAAAGTATTAAGGTTTTGGGGTTTTTTTCTAAATTATTATTTGAAGATCTACACATACAGCTTAAGGTTTCTGTACACGTCAATATTTTATTTGATGGATCGATAAAGAATCGTATTTTAAAAAATGATTTCAAAAAACAGAGACCAATCTCGGCTTTCAATTATTTTGTATGAATGGTTTTGTGTTTTGTTCATTCCGTGAAACGGGAAACATTGTATTTACTGCGAACTGGCATTTAAGAGCTAAAACATTCATTTCAATTGATGTGTTAAAGTATTATTAAAACAACGCTTGACAAAAATGGTCTGGTGAAGGTTTTTTTCTTCTTCTTTTTTTTATTTATGAATTATTTCTGAATATTCAAATTGCTATTATTTATCTCTTTTAAATCTTTGGATAAAATCAAACTAAAAACAAATGACATAAAGCAGTCATCAAACAATTATATTTTACAAAGAATGAAAACGAAAAAGCAAAATACTGAAAAACGGCAGTTTTTCAAAACTGTATTGATCCTGACTAAAATTGAAATTGCACAAATATGCAGGAATTTTTTTTGTAAAATTTAATATGCATTTCGAGATTAATTTATGAACAAACCATTTTACAGCAAACTAACCTAGGGTTCTTGCAAAATTGAGAAAAATGAAGATTTAATACTAGTATGATTTGTTTGGGTTCAATATAATTTAAATCGGAATCGGTTTGAATTAATGACTTTCAATCTGTTCTTAAATTTCACAATTTCTTTTCAATTTTTATTGTACTATGATTGTATACCAATTGTTAAGTGAGAGTGACAGTAGATTGTATATGTTATCCATAGGTTTAAAAAGTTTACACTTCTTGATTCATAAATGACATGTGGTGATAAATAACAGGGATCAAAATCAAAAGTCTAAAGGAAAAATTCAAAACAGGAGCAGAACAAACAAACAAAACTATACTTTTTTTTAATAAACAGATTATAAAGATTATTTCACCGTCTTTGACACACAGGGCGAAAAACAATCTAAAAGCAAGTCTCTAAAGGTGACTTAAATGTGGCATAAAGGTGGCTTAAAGGATATACAATCTTTAAGCCACCTTAAAGTAACCTTTAAGCTGAGCTTATAGGTCCTTAATGTCCAAACTGCTTTAAGTCACCTTTAGGGCCATCTTTAAGTGGCATTTACGCTCTCTTTAAGTAGTCTTTACACAATCTTTAAGTTCCCTTTAAGTAAAGTTTGATCAAGCAGAACAGATTCATCTTCAATACATAAAAATAAAATGCAAAAGTTCTTTTATAGGGATGGGAGGGGGTGATCCGAGTGATGATATAATTTCCAAGAAAGGGGGGGAATGTTCATCGGTATTAATTGTCGCTCCATTCAACACAGATCGATATCATCAACACCGCTCCAATGGACATAGATTGCCGTTATAAAATTCTTTATTTATTTATTTTTATTTTTTTTTTATTTTTATTTTTTTTTCAAAATTATTGTAGTGGTGAGCGCAGTCTCTGTACCTTAATCTGCGCATGAAATTATATTAAAGTATGTTTGCTTCCTATTATAAATTAATCGATGAAATCTCAATCTCTCTCTCTCTCTCTCTCTCTCTCTCTATCCGGTTATTTAACAAAATAAAAAAAATGAATTAATAATGCATGATTTAATTTAATAATCGGTTTAAGTTTTTTTTTCAATTTTAATTATTTCTAGGTCTAATTCTAGATCTGCTAGATACGTGTTAAAGATGAAAAGACTCCTAACTGCCTTGGTTATATCGGGCGGGATATTACCGCTTTGTTTGTCTAGACATAGTTTTGTTCGTTTGTGTATATCTAATTAGAGTCTATTGTTTGTCCAACTTAAGAAAACCCCTGGAACTAACACAGAATATACAAGATATACACAACAGGTGTGTCGTGTGCCCTGCTGCACGTCAGGGTTTCTAAAGGCGTTGAAATCTTAGTATGTATGTGTAAACGCTAAGTCCAGTGAATGAAAGCATATTTACATTTGTAATTCATTCTCAAAGTATTTAAAAATGTTACGTCTACAAATTAAAGATACATGTATGTAGGAGTAAAATCTTGAGGCTTATTAATTACTGTACCAGTGATCATAAATGGGAGTTATTTATTTAAATATATTTATAAGGGTAAATATGTCACATACCCGGTCGGGTACATCATACAACTGTATGTGCATGTATATGTAAACATCATTTGCAATTGCCACATGTAAATACGTCACCGGTAATTGGTAATATTGTTTGTTATAAAATTGATAGTTTAAAAGTCATGTATACAATTAACTATTGTAACATATATTATTTAATTTGTTATTTTAGATCTGTTGTAAATGTATAATAATCAATACTATTAAAATTATACATGCTGGAACGGCGCCGTGATCATGAAAACCGGGAAATTGCGTAGAACTAATACCCTAATAGTTTCAATGCATTTAAAGAAATAGTTTCATATTCTTTCTTGCACTTCATTAAGTTATGAATTAGGTGGACGTATATCTACCCGGTTTAAATATATTAACGAAGTACTAGTAAGCCTAACAGTTTCCATTCAGGTATAACATATTTTTTTTCACTAAAGACCAAGCACCGTCTTTCATTCTAAGTACATGCATGCATGTAATTTATACATTAGATATAACTGATTGTTACTAACTGAATGGAAGTAAAAATCTTTTCAAGTAAAAGATACACTCATTACATTGATTCAATAGCCACCAATGTATAGGATATAAAAACAACACTAAAATACAAGTCCTCGCAGAGGGAGTGCGGTGATGCTAGTAAACGAAGGGTCCAGGGTTCAATCCTCGTCATGGGCGTGTTTGAATTTTTTTCTTTCATTTTATTTTCTGGAGCAAAAACCGTTTTTAATACCTTTTCTGTCATAAAGTTAATACATTTTCTAGGTAAATTAAGCACAATATTGAATTTAAATTTGTTTAATGGTTTAAAGGTGGCTTAAAGGTAGTTTAAAGAAGTTTGGACATTAAGGACCTATAGGTTGTCCTTCAAGGTGGCTTAAAGGTGGCTTAAAGATAGTCTTTAGGCTGCCTTTAAGCACCTCTAAACCATCTTTAAGCACCACATATATAGCTTAAAGGTGGCTTAAAGATAGTTTTTAAACTACCTTTAAGCACCTTTAAGCTATCTTTAAGGAGAACTTAAAGATGGTCATTCATACTGTGAAATGTATTTATAGTCAATTGTACGCTCCATCAATTAAGGTTTTATGTCTTACGTCGTCCTGTTCGAAGCAAAACGATTTTTACGTTTGTTTTAAAATAACGAATTACAGTTCCACTTCGTTATCTCGAACTAGATGGGACTGTTTAAAAACTTTGAGATATCCGAGTATTCGAGTTATCGAGGGTAACATACTTAAAAAAATAAGTAGTTGGGATTTACAAATCACTTCGACATATCCATTGTATTCGAGATATCCGTGTTCGAGATATCGAAGTTCAACTGTATTCATATTAAATAATTGAAAGCCGATATTGGTCCATTTTTGTGAAATCATATCTCAAAAAAGATTCCTTATCAATCAATCAAATAATAGAAGCTTCCGTTTTCCGTAATTCGCTGTTTTGGTTGAATCGATTGTAAGCTTAGTGATTCAGGGACCGAAAGAAAGACGGAGAGGATCGCAAAATAATTTTACTGAAATTCAAGCAAATATTTTACCCGATTGACCAGTTTTTAATATATCCAGGATGACGGCAATGTGTACCGTGTGTATTATTAGGTAGAGGGTACATATGTATGGTTTTTTTTATTAGAAAAATATATACATGTAACGTCAGGTGTCCGTATTAATATATCCTTGGTCTTTTATATATACATGTATAAAGTAAAAACAGTTTAAGGGAACAAACAACTTTTTTATTATTTTCAGAGGTATATGTGAGATTTTTACCCAATATTTAATTATTGATTTAGGAGGACTCGATGATTGTGGCTATTTTGAGACATAAATCATCTCTTTAAGAAAAATAGGTCTATATAAAATTTTGGAAAACATTTAAGTTTTCAAGATTTGATATTTTGATTTGTACTTTACAAATGACAGTTTATTGCTAAATGTATCATCTTTAAAATTTTCAAGAGGATAATTTTTTTGTTTCTAAGTTGTTTGAAAATATCATACAAACCTTTTTCGCCATATCCTGTAAATGAAAAAAAAGAAGAATAGTAAATTTCGGAAAAAAGCAATACAAGGATAACAATTAAAAGATAAATGTAAATATTTCATCCAATTACATTTTCCAATGGAAATGTTTCCTTCCCATAAATATACTTTCTCTTTATACAGATATTCAGCGTTATATATATATATTTTAAATTATATTTTAAGTGAGTTTTACACAATTGTTAAGAGTTTAAATAAAATTTAAATTTTATTCAATTATAATATTATGATCTTGTTTTTTCATTTGCATTTAGTGTATGAAAAAATGACAATAACAAACCGTCAACCATCTCAAAAATCCATAAAACGAAATACAAATTCAAAGCAGAGCAACACGGACCTCCAAGATAGAGGTAGGATCAGGTGGCATGGAGGAGTGAGCATCCTCTGCTGACCGGTCACACCCGCCGTGTGCTCTTTGTCGTAATCGGGAAAATAAAAACCGCAAATGTCCGTAGACAATTAGGTAATTAATTATGGTCTAACAATTAGTATGAAAAACGTCAGTCAGCATGCGACTCGGTGGAAGATTGTATTTGCTGACAAGGTCGTTGTATCGACCATAGAACTTACGAAAATATGACTTTAAACGAGACTGTTGATAGTCCTGTTTTATCAACTTGTTTGTCAGTAGCTTGCCTCGTCTTAGAAACTGTTTATACTAAGAGCTGCCCTTGCGTATCGAATTAACTGAGAGACATAAACACCATGTTCAGGTGATGAAGGTATATTGCTACATAAGTAAGGAAAGTTGACTATAGAAAAATTGAAGTCATCGCGTTTATCATAAAGTTTTGTTGTTAGGTTACCATCAATGTCCATTTCCAGTAAAATATCCAAATATGAAACAGATGACGCTGACTCTGTGGCATCTTTTATTTCAAGTTCACTGGGATATATCGAGTCGACGTAAGTTTGGAAATAACAATTGTTAATTGATAATATGTCGTCGATATACCTAAATGTTGAGTTGAAGGCCACAGCGAGTGATTTATTTTTTTCACGTACAGGTTTTTGAATAAATTCTGCTTCATCGTAACTAATGTGGTAGAGAAAAATATTATGAAATAAAATACTGTGGTTTCATTAATATTCAAGGGTATCAATTTTCGTGGATAAAGTGAAAATCACATTTTCATGGATACGTAAATTCGTGGCCAATGACCCTATCAATACAAAATGTTAATAGAAATTGCATTTCAATGAACATTTAATTTCGTGGATCAACTTAATAACGAAATCCACGAAAATTGGTATTCCACGAATATTGATGAAACAACAGTACATTTCCCAGTTATGACCATATTACCTTAAGGATGTTGTTTTCTCAGGGTTTGAGTTCTCAAATTCAGATTGTTATAAAGTTGAATGCCATGAGTAAAATTTGTTCTAAACACATAAATTATTTTCAAAATAATTATTTATTGACATAACATTCGAAATTTTTTCTGTATTATGGAATTAGGCTCAAACAAAAGTTTACTTTTAGCACAACAGAGGAAATTCGGACTAAATTTTTGAAATTTTATTTCTTACTGAAATATTTTTGCCAGTACTATAATATTAAAAGTTAAGATTTGATTTGTTAGTAAACATCATTTTGCTTATTTTTTGTTGGTTTTAACTCATTTTTCAGTTAGATAAGCGTAACGGCACAAACTACAAAAATATCGAGAAATGCCTACAAACGATAAAAGATACCATATCTCAAAATTTTAATCATTGACCTCATATAAATTGTATGCCTGCAGGAAAAAAGTCAATATAATTAGTTTAATGCTATTACTGTTTTAGTATTATCGTTCTTAAATTTTTTGTTAATTTGAATCAAAAATTGGTAGAAATTTGAAAACTTATATAAGAAATTCGGACTTGAATATTTATAAAAATATGAAAAATTTATTAAAACTTAATGCTTTGTATCTATTTAGTGTTACTGCCATTCATAAACTGTATTTCATTATTAAAATCAAGAAATCATCAATTATTAGATACAAAAGGAATATTAATTTTTCTCCAAAGACGGCTCTATATACTGTAGATTCCTAATTACACGTGAGGAATTAAAATTGCGATAGCATTTCTCGCAGATTTGTAAATCTTGTTTTTTTCTGACAGAAACTAAATGAAACATATTATAATAATTCGGTGCTCGCCGTTTAATATTCTCGCGATTTGATGTAAATTAGTTGAATCGCGGAATAATGTAATCGCTTAAAATAAAGAATCTAGATTATTACTTATTGGTAAAAATATCATAGGAACATACATTTAACATTTTAAACATTACCGAAACAATATGCCGCCGGACACAGACTTGGAGGTTTTAAGAAATACATTTTGTGCTTTCCACAATTTTCCACAAGAATTTTGATGACAAAGTCGCAATCAGACTTCATACCAGGGACACATGCTTGTCTTTCAACGACACCTTCTCCTTGTAGAGGTATAGAACCTATCATAAAAGTTTGAAACTTGTGAACAATTATAAAACTAACAGCTTTTTCCTTTAGAAATAAATACTGTTATATATATATATATATATATATATTTGTAGATATATATATATATATATATATTTTTTTTTTTT
>WFKH01007768.1:3200911-3211855 GCA_016163765.1 Magallana hongkongensis | reverse complement strand
TCTCTTTTTTGAAAATAGGTAAGACTCTGACTCTAGATTCTAATAAGTTAGATTTGAATAAACAAAACTGTTGGATAAACAAAACGAGAAAATTTTAACCAAAAATTGGCTCAAATAAAATATATCATTTTTTAAGCAAACAAATTGCATTTACGATCTTTCTCCTTTCTACAAATGGCAAGCTTTAAATCTTAAGTCCTGAATAACTGACTGGTGCTTTAATGTATCAACTCACTACGATTTTTATCGAGAAAATCAAATGATTTATTGATTTCGATAAGTTTCATGCTGATTATATTAAACATAAACAGAAGTTTTCGATTAACTGCTTCAATGAATCTATGTAAAGAATATTTGTATGCAAAGGTTGTCAAACATCAAAAGACGAAAGAGAGCAGAGTATAACTTACCATTCATCCATATGCCCATCTCAGTTCCACAACTAAATGGGTGTGTTGCATTTGTCACTAGATCATCCCAGAATTTATACCAGGCACCTTTTTGGGGTATAAGGTATTTATCACAAAGCGGGGACTCATTTCTTCTCATTTCAAAATTAGCTTTTCTAATGGACGAAAACTTTATGTTCTCTGCTCTCTGGCTGCATCTTGTTTGTAAATTCGTACCATGTAGTTCACCTTTAAATTACATAAGTGTGCATTCATATTTTCGAGAAGTTAATCTTCTTTTCTTTTTTTTAAACCCTATATAACTATTCTTTTTCTAAAAATAGGGCTAATAATTCATTTTAATTTTAATAATGACATAGCAAATCATGATCTTTTATGATAATTAACTGAATGCTCCATTGACGCAACATGCACAAGCTTGAAAAGTAGTTTATACTTCAAATGTTAATATTTTCGTGTTTTCGTTTTAAAATAAAACTTTTAATGACTTCTAATATAATTTATTATCATATTGATATCTTTAAAACAACTACGAGCTACAAATTATAACACTTTTATTAATTGTTGTTTAGGTTTATGATAGAATAAGTTCCTAAATGAAAGAACATGAACATGAACATATTTTAAAAGACTCAAGAATTTAAAATCAGTATTGATCTGTGATCAGTATGTTAAGGCAAAAAAGGAGTCCCATTATCTTATTGTCCAGTTCTTTGTTCAAGTTGAATTATTGAACAAATGTCGGTAAGCAACGAGCAACCATTAGCTGTAAATCAACTATTTGTAACACATTTTTCTGGGTCTTTTTTTATTTCATCGAATCAAAGAAGAATCTTAAATGCCTGTTATCTAACGTCATGAACTGAACGATTCTGAATACACTTCAGCAGCTTGCATTGTGAAATGTTTAATGCTGAAAGTTTAATTCATTGTTACACTATTTCAACGAATTTTTCTAATTGATTTTTTAATCATTTTGTTATTATTTTTTTCTTGATAAACATTAATTCTTCTTTAAATTCATCACGCTTGTGCTTTGCTGTTTCATTAATAAAATTTGAAATCATAGATACCTTTTATTATTTGTGGGTTTATCGAGTCTTAACCAAACAAAACAAATTAACAATATATTTTAAAGTATAAATATTTATTACAATGACATAATCATGATCATGGATTGTGTTAATAAAAATCAAACAATATATATATATATAATCTTGCATCTGTAACTTATTTTTAATCACCATATTGGGAGAGAAAAAATATCCACTTCAGCTTTATAAGTAATTGCATTTATTACAGCTTGAAGAAACTTGAAAATGATAAATGTCAGACATATAATTAAAGGCAATTAATTTATATTGATTTATGCATGGTATTAAATAATAAAAAGGCTTTGCGTCCTAATATGTTAATAAATTATATCCTTTATATTTTAAATAGTAAGGTTAAGATATATGTGTCCAACATTTTGCAATCCTTAAACCGGAAATTGATTTTCATATTCTTATTGTTAATTATAATCAGGGCCTTATTTGATAGTTTTTGTCTCATCATTCCATTGAAAAATAATTTCAATATCAATGAATTATTAATCCAAATATTGCAGTAATCTGCGGATGAAATCAATCTATTGCTACGTGTAGTAAAAACAAACCCTTATGTCATTGATTTGACTAAATAATATTCTTTTTAAAAAATGATGATACAACAAAAGTAAAGGTGAATAATCACTAAGAACAAATATTAATCTGTATCAGTTTCCACCAAGGTGTGTTACCTTCCTTTTAAATCGACATATTTCACAAAATGAAACAAACAAATGTTTATATTTTTCTTATATAAAGTTAAGTGAAATTAGTATTTTGATGTATTTTCAGAGACGTTAGCAGTAAACATTTGACTAATCTCAAAAGCGGCATTAGATGATTTACTGTTTGTAGGAAGGCGGTGGCGTTGTACCAATCATTCTGAAATATAAATGGTTCATGCTTAAAGTGAAAAAAAATGAAAATAACAAACCGTCAACCATCTCAAAAATCCATAAAACGAAATACAAATTCAAAGCAGAGCAACACGGACCTCCAAGACAGAGGTAGGATTAGGTGGCATGGAGGAGTGAGCATCCTCTGCTGACCGGTCACACCCGCCGTGTGCTCTTTGTCATAATCGGGAAAATAAAACAAGAGGCCCAGGGGCCACATCGCTCACCTGAGGAACAATAGCCTTAACTCTTATCAAATTAGCATTACAGTATCAAAATCAAAATATCTTGACAACTAAGTACAGTAGGTATTGCTCAAAAAATTTAAAATATCTGCCGATTTTTATCCACATATTTTTATGGTAAATACCAAGCCCCTACCTGTAAGATTTTTCTCTATTCCTATATAACCCTCCCCCCTCTTTGTGGCCCCACTTTTCTCTAGGGAATCATGGTTTCTTCAAACTTTAATCTGCACAACCCGTGCTTTCACACAAGTTTGAGCTTTTTGGGCTGAAAACTTTCCGAGAATATTTTTAAAGATTTTCTCTATATATTCCTATGTAAAAATTCATCTCCCCATTGTGGACTCACCCTACCCCTGGGGACCATGATTTAAACAAACCTGAATCTACACTATCTGAGGATGCTTCCACTTCAATTGGAGCTTTTTTGGCCTAATAGTTTTTGAGAAGAAGATTTTTAAAGATTTTCTCTTTATATTCCTATGTAAAAACTCATCCCCCATTGTGGCCCCACCCTACCCCTGGGGACCATGATTTAAACCAACTTAAATCTACACTATCTGAGGATGCTTCCGCTCAAATTGGATCATTTCTGGCCTAATAGTTTTTGAGAAGACGATTTTTAAAGATTTTCTCTTTATATTCCTATGTAAAAATTCATCCCTCCATGGTGGCCCCACCCTACCCCTGGGGACCATGATTTAAACAAACTTGAATCTACACTATCTGTGAATGCTTCCACTACAATTTGAGCTTTTTTTTACTAATAGTTTTTGAGAAGAAGATTTTTAAAGATTTTCTCTATATATTCCTTTGTAAAAATTCATCCCCCCATTGTGGACCCACCCTACCCCTGGGGACCATGATTTAAACAAACCTGAATCTACACTATCTGAGGATGCTTCCACTCCAATTGGAGCTTTTCTGGCCTAATAGTTTTTGAGAAGAAGATTTTTAAAGATTTTCTCTATATATTCATATGTAAAAATTCATCCCCCCATTGTGGTCCCACCCTACCCATGGGGACCATGATTTAAACAAACTTGAATCTCCACTATCTGAGGATGCTTCCACTTCAATTGGAGCTTTCCTGGCCTAATAGTTCTTGAGAAGAAGATTTTTAAAGATTTTCTCTATATATTCATATGTAAAAATTCATCCCCCATTGTGGCCCCACCCTACCCCTGGGGACCATGATTTAAACAAACTTGAATCTACACTATCTGAGGATGTTTCCGCTCCAATTTGAACTTTTCTGGTCAAATAGTTTTTGAGAAGAGGATTTTTATAAATTTTCTCCATATATTCCTATGTAAAAATTCATCCCCCATTGTGACCCCACCCTACCCCTGGGGACCATGATTTAAACAACCTTGAATCTACACTATCTGAGGATGCTTCCGCTCAAATTGGATCATTTCTGGCCTAATAGTTTTTGAGAAGACGATTTTTAAAGATTTTCTCGATATATTCCTATGTAAAAATTTATCCCCCCATTGTGGCCCCACCCTACCCCCGGGGACTATGATTTAAACAAACTTGAATCTACACTATCTGAGGATGCTTCCACTAAAATTGGATCATTTCTGGCCTAATAGTTTTTGAGAAGAAGATTTTTAAAGATTTTCTCTATATATTCCTATGTAAAAATTCATCCCCCCATTGTGGCCCCACCCTACCCCTGGGGACCATGATTTGAACAAACTTGAATCTACACTACCTGAGGATGCTTCCATACAAGTTACAAAATTTCTGGCCTAATAGTTTTTGAGAAGAAGATTTTTGAAAAATACCTACAAATTTTAAATAATTCTAAATTATTTCCCCTTTAAAGAGGGTGTGGCCCTTCATTTGAACAAACGTGAATCCCCTTTACCCAGTGATGCTTTGTGCCAAGTTTGGTTGAAATCTGCCCAGTGGTTCTGGAGAAGAAGATGAAAATGTGAAAAGTTTACAACGACAACAACGCCGACGCCAACGCCAACGACGACAGACAACGGACAAATTTTGATCAGAAAAGCTCACTTGAGCTTTCAGCTCAGGTGAGCTAAAAACCGCAAAAGTCCATAGACAATTAGGTAATTAATTATGGTCTAACAATTAGTATGAAAAACGTCAGTCAGCATGCGACCCAGTGGAATATTGTATTTGTTTTTATTTAGTATGAGATTTAAAAAACCACAATATTGTATTGTTTCTAAATTTTATAAAATATTACTTTTATCTTTTTTTCTTCTCTGTTTGGCTCATCAAGGCTTAAAATTACTTATTCTCAATTAGGTGTCTGAGGTCTCGCTTGTCATGATAAATTTGGCATTTAACTTATATTTTCTGTTAAAGAACACTTTATTAGTTAAAAATGAAGACCCCCAAAACGCGTATGAATTTTAGTGTAGCTTGAAATATAAACGATTTATGATTATATTGATTTTTTAAGAATCTTATGAAAAACATAATTTAACAAATGATAAATTGATTTAGACTTTTGTTATTTTATATGATTTTTTTGCACGTACTATTATTTTTAAAAAAAAATTTTAAAACTGCTTTTTTTTTTTTTTCGTCTATTATTACTTTTCTTCTGACACATTTTCTCTAAAACGCTTTAGTTGATTTCGAAGAACTTTCAATTCTTACTCTAGACAAAATTCGTTAGAAAATTATTGATCATGATTTTGGTCGTCACTTCCTGTGCCGAGATGTTTTTGCTTGTTTCCGATTTTTCTCAAAAAGTATCAAAGATAGAACATTTTAAATCATATTGATTGTAGATAATCTTCAGCCCTTTGCATGTTTAAAAGTCCGCCGTCATATCTGGTCGTTAACGGAAGAAAACAAAATAATATATTATTTTTACCTTTCGTGTTTTTAAATTTTATTTAGTTATCTTTCAATAGAGGCGCTTTTATGAAAACAGAATATATAGTTTGTTTTTAAATTCATGCGCGCATTCTCAAGATTTTGGGCTTCAGAGTCTTGAAACGAGAGTTTCCATGGCTTAATGGTTAGAATAGTGGACTTATACCCAGGCAACCCGAGAACAATCCTTAATTGCCGAATTCTATTCAACCCTAATTGTTTTTTGATTTATAATTCTATCTTTGAAATGATAAATTTTACTTATTTCTGATTTAATTTTTTCACCAATCACAATAATACCGCCTTTTTTTTGTATAGCTTATTTTAGGGTGTCAATTAAAAAGCACACGGCGGGTGCGACCGGTCGGCAGGGGATGCTTAGACCTTCTAGGCACATGATCCCACCTCTATCTTTTTAGAGGCCCGTGTTTGATCTGCTTTGAATTTGTATTTTGCTATATGGATTTTTGAGATGGTTGACATTTTCCTAATAATTTGTATTTATTTTTCAGTTTATTAAGGAATAGAAAATAATTCTTTGAGTTTTATGGGGTGATTAAATACGGTCGGGTGTGATCAAATTCAATTAAGCCCGAGTGTTTTTATAATATATTTGGTGACACCAGACCATATTTGATCACCTATAATTTTGAGAAATGAATCCTTATTACTGGGGTTTTTTATAGGTCAGCAAGTGTACGCTTGGATATTAAAATAGGCATTTGTGAAATGTATTACACTACACATTGCAAAACCGATTTGTAGTCTTAACATAGACAAAGGTACTGGTAAATATAAATAAAAAAATATAATTCGTTGTAAAAATTATATAGGGATTAGTTTATGAAGGTAAGGTTCATATCTCCATTTTGTAATGTTACATTTCGATATCGTCTAATTCAAAATGTTGATTGTTTGATAATCTTCTTCTGGGAATAATAGGTAAAATTTAGATTTTGTCTACATAATTAAAAAAAACTGATAATTGTTTTTGTTTTCAGAAGTACTTTAATCAAAAAGTTGACAGGGCCTTCCTTGTCGTTCTTGATATATGATAATTAAAATTATATCAAGCATAAATGGACGTAATTTTAAAATTTAAAATACCTTATTTTAGTCACAACATTTTTTGGTGAATCTCTTAATAACAAAAAGAAATCATACAAGATATATTCTCTGTTATGTAGATCCATCATACTATAATACTATAGACGTGAAAACATTACGGTGTTTTTAATTTTGCTATGTTCACAGTCAGACAATTTTCCGTGAACATTAAGACATCGTGAATATTGTGCTGTGTATTCATCATCTCATAGTACTTTAAAAATCAGTTAAAATAGCAAGCATGAATAATATGAATGGTTATATACAATTAAACAACTAATCATAACGGTTGATTCGGTTTAACAGCCCTCTGCGGCCATATCGAAACCATTGTTCACAGTTGTGAATACGTGCACTAATTGTCACTTTTTTCTCGGGACATTTCCCTATGGGCAAAGACTCCAGTACATCAATGTTGTCTGCGATCGGTATACATATTAAGAAGTTCACTTTTAAGATTAATTGATTTTAAGGTCGTACAGTTTTAGAACAGATTACTCCCCATCCCCTAATTTTCAGGCCCAAAATGCCAGGTTCACATTATATACCAGTTCGTATTTTATTCGACAAAATACTTTAATTATTGTTCTCATAGCATTTTTAAAACGGGATTCAAATAGTAACTTAACGTGATTCCAAAGAAAAATAATGTAAATGCATTGTTGCATGTTCATTACTAATCAGATTATTCCATAATGAACAAATCGATTATCCGTGAAATTAAAACCATCGTGAAAGGTACCTAATCAGGAAATCGTGAAATTTTAGTCGCGTGGAATTTAAGACGTTTACAGTTTATTAATGTCTGTGTGAGGATTTACCTCATATTTGTTTGAATAATTGTCATGCAAATTGAGGCAAAGATTTTTAATATGTCGAGTTGTAAAACCCTTCTTTTTAAGATTGAAAGGCCATTTAATCCTTTTGTGAATCACTTGGTTATGTATATTTACTTATAACAATGGTCTACGGTGGTGATAATGATTAGCATAAGTGTGTTGAAATAATTTGGCATAGTGTATACGACATTTATTCAACCATGAACAAGGGTCAGAGAAGATCCGCTACGTCGAACGTGGGTTTCCCTTCTCGGGCTTCTGATCCTTAATACAAAGATGTAGTTGTCACATTTAAATCCAGTGTATCTATATTATTTATAGTTTAGTTTAGTGATAGTTTTGAAGATTCTTTTTATCATTCCTTATGATGTTTTTTATTTTGTCTTGAAAATTTTCGACAATATTTTACTTTGTTTTATTCAGTATTATATTCTCACTATATAGGCGAATAGTCAATAATTGATTTATTAGCCGATCCGAAGTTTTGTTATTGACTGGCTAAAAAAAATAACTAAGGAATATTCCCTGTGTTTCAATCAATAACTGCATTAATAAGAAATAAGTTAATTTCTTTTCGTTAGCAATAAGTTATGGACCTTATATTAATTACTTAGTCATAAATATCAATATGAATAATTTTATGTTTTAACTAACAAGGGTCAATAAGCCTTTCGATCACATAAGTACCATAGCCCTTACACAAACTTGTCGAGGAGTCTCATATATGCAATAAATTAAGTTTGATTCTAAAGTAGAAAAAATTATATTGTAATGATGACCACCTCCCTGCCTGAAATCTTTCAAAAAAGACAATGAAACCTATAATTTTAGCGAAAAATCTAAAGATAATGTAGTGCAGGGCCTGATACTAAAAATGTGCTGCAAAACTCTGATAGACTTTCAAGATAGGTTTTATGAGTATATTTTATTAGATAAATTAAACCAAGGTGGCTAGTATACATGTTTTATTCAAAACAACCTCCAATCCCCATTCCAAGGGGCAGACAGAAACTCTCCTGTGAGCATTTCAACAAAAAAAGGCTTTAAAAGCTTTAACGTGTTTCTTACTCTTCCTGTTCCAGTTTATAAATATACAACCTTAATTTACATTTGATCACCAATGGATATCTATACCAAAATCATGATACATGTACTGCTTATAAGTGATTAAGGTTAGCCAATTATTACTTTACTAATACTAAGTCTGTTTCTGAATTTAGAAAGTTCAAAATCTGTTTTTGTTTTATATAATAAAAATACTTGCATAACTCTTTTGATCATACGACTTCTTAATAGCATTATATTCAATTTATTTTTACTTGATTACTATATATGAACAAGCAAAGGAAGAAAACTCCATTATGAAGAAGCAAGGAAAGATAATTCCATTAACTGCCTGAACTCTTTCCAAATGCTTTTACAATATTCTAACTTTGATAGACAGCTTCATTCTTTTTTTCTCTTTAAATATGTGAATTTACTTATTTCTATTATTTAAATTCCTGAGCAGAATAAAATAACAAGACAAATATATACCCACCCGCCCCTTAGCCATAACCCTAGCCTTACATGTAGATGACATGAAATATTAAAAAATGATAGCTTAATGTTGTTGTTTTTTTAAAAGTATGCAATCAGTTTTTATTCTGTGTCAGGAGATGTTTTTAAACATTGCATACATTAACATTAAATGACCATTTTGGTCACACCCTACATTAAGAACCCCTATCATATCACTATATGAGTGTTTTGGCCCCGCCCTAAATTTGGAGACATGAAATTTAAAATTTTGATAGATGGCTTTATTTTATTTCTTTATATGCAGTCAGATTTTATTCAGTATTAGCAGAAGTAAAGAAGACGATTTATTTAAACAATAAATGCATTAACACTGACAATGTTGGACCCGCCCTTAAGTCAGAATCCTACATCGGGAGACATGAATTTTATAATTTTGTTAGAAGGCTTCATATAGTCTACAAAACTATGAATTCAGTTCTCGTTATATGTGTGTTGGAGTAGAGAAGACAACTTTAAAACGTTATATGCATTTACACTATACATCCATTTTGGCCGCGCCCTAGATTCAAAACCAATACTCTAGGGATACTATTTCAGTAGAGGTCTTCATGGATGACATAATTAGGAAGTCAGTTTTTCTTACAGATGCATGAGAGTAGACAAGTAGACATAAAAGTACATAATATGCATTGACACTATATGGCCATACCCCCCCCCCCCCCACCCCAACGGCCTGAACAACTGACTCAGGGACCATGAATTTCACAACTTAGGTAGAGGAGTTCGTGACCATAATATCCATGCATTCATTTTTCCCCACTGGTGTTGCAATTGGAGTAAAGAAGAAGATTTTTTAAATATTAAATACATTGTTACTATATGGCCATACTGGCCCCACCATAGGTCCTAAGCAGCTGCCTCAGGGGTAATGAATTTCACATAAGTAGAAAATGTCACGCATTCATGCATTCCATGCATTTAGTGTTTAACAAAAATAAATTTGAGTAAAGAAAATTCTCTAAGATCTTATACATTTTTGCTATATGGTCATATTCGCCCCACCCTAGAGTCTATACCCCTAACCCAGGGGCCATGAATTTCACAATTTTGGTAGAGGGCTGCATGGACATCATAACCATGTATTAAGTTTTTTCCTCATATTTGTGGAAGTAGAGAAAAAGATTTTTGAAAATAGGCTTTTTTGGCATATTTGGCCCCGACTTTGGCGCCCCGGAGGTGGAAGAGCCATAAATTTCAGAATTTCTTTTACTATTAAAATGCTTCACACCACAAATGGTAACCATTGGCCTTGTAGTTTTCAAGAAAAAGTTCAAAAAGTAAAATCGTTAACGCACGACGCACGACGACGGACAAAATCAGATAGCATTAGGTCACCTGAGTTTACTAAGTTGACCTAAAAATCTCATTATTAAACTGTGCTATTTAGTTGACTGAATATTTACTGAATGATCTGGAAAGGTCACTGAATGACATAGTCCAGCCATTGCGGCAACTCTAGTTACTAGCTTCCTTTCAATACTCTGAATTACAAAGTTTCGTTATGCGAACACAAAAGTATTTGCATGATGAAATGTATGTAATGTATTGAAATGTATTGATAACAGAAACAAACAGAAACAAACATGAGTTCAACATTACAGTAAAACTCGTTTAGTACGAAATTTCTGATATAGCAAAGATTTTTTGAGTCCCCAGTAAAATTCTTAACAAATCTTTGCAAAATTTTATGGTTATAACGAATCCAAATATAACGAATTTACTGATAGAGCGAACTGATTTTGAATCCCGTAGAGGTGAATAATAACGAAATTTAACAGTGTTATTACGCATTTCTTTACAGTTTAAAAAGTTTGCACTACAATTAAACATAATAGTTTGAATAAATTTATTTTCACATAAATTCTTAAATTCACAATCCGATTATTAAAGGTATCAAAAGAATGTATTTTCATTATAAG
>WFKH01007768.1:3169374-3200511 GCA_016163765.1 Magallana hongkongensis | reverse complement strand
TTATAGTGAATTCGCTATTGTTATTCTTACGAAGTCGCTATACGCTTATAACGTTTTCTGGATAAACCGATCTAAATCCATTGGTCCCTAGGACTTCGCTATAATCGAGTTGTACTGTATACAAAAGCAATCAAAAGTAAAAGTGAAATGCATGTTCATAAGTAATGCCGGCATTATTACAAACTAAGAAAGTTATTTCATTAAATTGTTTAATAATGTGAAAAATGTTGAGATTTCTTTTAAATGTTTCTCAAAATAAATACCTTGATTTCTTTTTGTAGATAAAAAATACAATTCCAACACAAAGCACCATTGCCATACATCCAAACACTGCGCCAATAATCTAAAGTTTTGAAGATGCTTCCTTACAGCCTTTTAAACAAATATTACAATTCAGATTATTTTTGATAATACTGAAGCATAGAATGTATTATTTTGACTCTTTTTTCTTTTCTTGAATTGGACAAATATTTAAAAACTTATTACAATAAACAATAAACAAAACCGTACCAGAGTGATTTGATTGTCTGCTCCAATTGAATGCGCTTGATTTGTATCTGCAAATATTACAAATATTTGATCCATCTTGTGTTCCATCTGCTATACAGCGACCATTGATGAAACAAAAACCATCCTATAACAAAAAGCATACTTTGATTTTACAAATGAATTTCAGGTAACGTTAATATAAGCATTTAGGAAACAGAACAAATATGGTTACCTTGAGGGCAAATCGGATCTCTCCTGACACATTCATTGTATCCTGGCATGTTGAGTCCAGGATATACATGAAATGAGAGGGACTGAATGCCTTTCCGTCATTGCTGACTGCAATTTTGAATCCTGTTATAAACGTTGATGTTGTTGACCTCTTCTTACGAAGCTTGGGAAAAGGACATATAACATCAGAAATAGAATTATGCTGAGCTTCTACTGAGACTGTTTCAAGTAATATATGATTTCCTTGATAATGGATCTAGAAAAGAAGAGAAATACAAACGATAATCAAATGTATTGAATTTGTAAATACATGAATAAAGAATGTAAAACATATAATTAAACAACAAAATGCTTTCTTTGATGGTGCATGCAGGTTTTGAAGATAGCAATGAATGCAGAAAAAAATACATAAACAGCTATGTATTATATATTTACATCTTTCATTGTTGAATTGATCATAAATAGTACCTAATAATAACTAAATTTGTGTTAATGTACATCAGTAAATCTAGGAAGCTGACTCTAACATTATCATGATTATTGTGTGCAGTTCGTGATTTTTCTTAGGTTGTTGAAGGTTTCGATCAACGAATAACTTGTTAGAACTGGATCGTGTAGACTTTAATTCGGTCAGTATATTTCTATAGAGCTGTGAATTACAATTAATTTCCGTAAGAAATAGAATCATGCTAAGTGGATGTAAATATTTTACATTGAATCTTTGCATTTTGCAGGTTAATGTTGTTCTATCTAGAAAAAGGTCTCCTTCAACAACAGCCTCTGAACAGTGCAACTTGTCGCAGAGTCCTCCACTGTCCAGATTTACACCATTTACAACTGGTGGATCTCTAAGATTGATAGAACAGTCTGCTGCTCCGTACTCCTCATTACAAATGCATGTTCCTTTAAAGAGAAAAGGTTGCTGACAATTCTTGAGTTATATTGATATATTAAACAATTTTATATCCACGGTATAGCTTACCATTTTTACATATTCCTCTTTGGTGACATTCGCCAGGACACGCTACAGACAATATGGATTCCATCACTGAGACACCGTTATTCTCTGTTTGATTTTGAAATGTGTTGTTTTGTGACAGTTCTTTGAAGCAAAGTGCTTTCAATCCTTCTCGGGACGCGATAGCCCATGACGTACTGTTTGTTAACTTGATAATAAAAGTAATAGTAAGTAGTCGTTGCAAGAATCACATTATAATTTTCGGAAATGAATATTGAACACATGTACCTGTATATCAGCGACGCAATCAGTAATAGCATTTTCAGGAGTTACATTTGGGACCCCAAGACAAGCTTTGTAACCAGCTGATTCATTCATATAATTGATGCAAAATGATTTAGCTTCATCTTTTGTCCAAAATACTTTAGTTTCATTGAATGTAGAACACTGCAATATACCGAACATACAAATGAAATGTAAAAAAAAAAAAAATAAGAGTAATGGTGCAATAGACAATTATTATAAATCAATGTTGTAAACAGTTTTGAAACCATTACCAAAGTTTTCATGTTGACCACCGTTTCACCTAATATTCCTTATCTCAAATACAGGGCAAAGTCTAAACATGTTGAATCAGAATAAATACTCCGAGCATCGCATTGCGTCATTATCCGGATTTTACAAAAATGGATCGACTTTAACATAGCGTTTTAGATATCCAGTTTTGATAATCAATGATAAGCAATTAGAACGGTATATCGAATGTATTAAATGAGAAAATGATTGAAGTTAAGATACTCGATTATGTGAACAATGGAAGTAAAAAGATTTCTCATGAAAAAATGCACAAATTAAGTAGGATTTGAGTGGAGATGAGACATATTTGAATAGTTGTTGGCTAAAGAGGAATTATTATAATTCTCAAATTAAATATTTTTTACCATTGAAATATTGATTAAGTATATCATTTCATTAGTTTATTCATAGCGTAATGCCCCTTACCACTTCTTACATGTATAATTAACAATTCTATGATATACATCGCAGGAAAAAAAATAAATAAAATGTAGGCGATTAGATTATTGGAAATTCTTAGAAAATTCCTGAAAATTCACTCTGATCCACGATACTAGTACATAATTTACCAAACTTTACTATGATCAGGCCCATGATTACATCATCTTTGTTTTGATTGGCAGGTGGGTTCCCCCTTTTTAACCATTTACTAAACCACTTCAGTTTTATAGACATAATCTATTTTGGTATATAACGTCTATAAACTAATATTTAAAAGATTTCAACATTGTTGACAAAACTAAGCGGAACACTATACCAAATTATGATTTTTACTAAAGTTTTCTTCGGTTTTCCATTATTTAACATGTTTAGTGTCGAATATAGGACTGCCTTAGATTTATTGGAACCAATTCTCGTTAATTTGTGATGTTTTACTTTCTTTTATTCATTTTTTTCTTATTCGTGGAGATGTAATTTTGTGGATGCATCGGTTTATTAAGTTTTAGTAAGAAATATATAACTTTATAAAACTATTTCAAAATTTGTTTTCGTAGAGGGTGTAAATTAGGGGGCAAGAGTAACCCACGAATACCATGAAAATTGAGCCACCATCAATTCTAATTATTCCACAGTATATTCGACGTAAAATATGTTTTCAAGCATTTAAAGTAACTGTTGCATAGAACAATTCTGAACAATGTCCTATAAATTAGATTAGAATTGAAAAAATAATTCTAAAATTTGTCAAATTTATCTGAGAATTCAATATATAAAGCATGAAAATTGGCTAACGCTAAATTATAACGTATTTATATATTCTTTAAACGAGATAGATGACAATAAGCATAAAGTAATAAAACATGCCTTTAGACGGTTGGTGTGCTGAACAAAATTGTTTGGAATGAAGGAAAGATTTGCTTGTAAAGATCTCCTTTTTCTTCTTGCAAAACAGGTATTTTTTGATATCGTTTAGTCTTAAATACATCACAAGATATTGTTTTGTCTTTTGAACAGACTGTTTCGTTCAGAACCTTTGAATCGTGGTTCTCACAGGTGCATAGAAAGTACGATGAACGCAAAGGACTCAGCTGAGTGACGTTTTCATCTGGCATTTCAAGCAAGTTCTCGGCATCCTCTACTCTATGGAAAGTAAACATCCACTTTTCTTGAAACAAGCATGTATATACATGCGATAATGTGCATATATTCAATATTTCAAGAGAAATAATAAATTTATTTTACATTTTGGCCCATGGATTATATTACCAAAATATAAGCAAAATAATTTTTGGTAATATAATCCATGGGCCAATGTAATGTAATTCATTTCTTTCTTCTTCGTTTTTTTTTTTTTTGTCATTTGATTTGACTTTTAGACACTTAAAATGCAATGTTTTCCTTATTAACATCGGTGGCAATATAATATTAAATGAAAAGAATATATATAGATTATGTAACACTAGTACTTGTCCCAGTGGCGTCATTGTTTTTCTTAGAAAGTATGATACATTTGAAAAAAATCTTGCCAAATTTTTCACAAATTTCTTTGCATTTTTTTCATGAATTCATGATGAAGTTTCATATAATTCTTTGATTTTAATTTTTACAAACTCATTAGTACCTACCACTAATTATTACCTATCATCAGTTAGGGTTAAACAAGATTAAATTGTGTGTAACAAAAGTGGATTTTAAATTCTATACATTAACATATTTTTTTTTAAACACCTTACACACGCAACAATGGTGTACAGACAAACTAATATAAAATGTTCTTTCTGTTATTTTTCAATAAAAATGGACTTAGTTACGTAATTTTTTTAATTTACAAATTTCAGAAATAGTAGTAAATTGCGTTAAATGCTCTAAACATGAAAAATTAGCTAACTTGATTCTTAAAATAGCCTAACTATTCGTACAGTACCTCCATGACAAAGAGAAATCGTCCGGATTGCCTGAATGATGTGAGTAAACACTCTGATCTCTTTTATACAGTTTTCTTGATCCAAGTTTACTACACAATCCCTCAGACTTATTAATATCTGCTCTTGATGGAAAGATGTCTACTTCCATGACATTTTTATCGTTGTACAACCAAAGTCTTGTTTGTACGTATGTACCAGTTGGCAAGTAAATCTAAGCGCAGAAATTTCAAGTATGGTAAAATGTAAGCATCGATTGATTGATAAATATTTCGATGGCCAGTTTAAGTAAGTTAATAGATAAAACAGCTATTTCATTTACCTTGTAATTCAATTCATCTATTTTTCGTACATCAATAATATTGTCAATGCAACTTCTAAATCCAAAGACATTTCTCCTTAAATGAGGACATCTGTTTATAACAAACACATCTCCTGCAGCACGAACAGCAATGCCACAAACACAAAATATGTGGGTACCGGAGTTGCAGAATGTCAGCTCCGTTTGTACCTAATTTGTTAAAATAAAGCAATAATATACAACTAAATAGCACTATACCTATTGTGCAAGCTTACAAAAATTTACATTTACTTTAAAATGGCGGGTATCTAACATAGTTGAGTAAACTTTTAAGCTATCAATTTGTCAACTTCTAACTTCTGATAACAGAGATACTTTGAAAAGAAAAATTGTTTTCAAATAACCTCCATCACATTTCCATCAGAATCAATGTTTCTATACATTATGAATGTTCCGCTGTTTTGGTTGTCGTATGACCTGAAATAAGAATATACACATAATTAAACGTAAAGTAAAATAGTAAATCTCAATTGATATTTAAAAGTCATGTATTACATACATCTATACAATTTACAATAATGAATTTTTTTTTTTTTTTTTGTTTGTTGGTTTTCTAGAAGTATATTTTGGTAACGTAAATTTTGTTACATTTGGTCAAATGTCTTCATGTGTGGATCACTGTGTGCCGTACAACTTAATCCTTTCCATTCATCTTTAGTATCGTCAATGTGAACCTATAACCATAAATTTAAAAATTAGAAATTCAAACTGATATTTTTAAATGCGTATGATTTCCCTTTAATATCTGGCAACTGCAATGTTGATTTTCAATTGATACTAATTTATCTATAAATTTATTATTCACTACATTTATTAACCCACTCTTTACAACCGAGAGCACCATTCATGCTTCAACGCATTCAGGTATTGAATTCACCCAAACACGTTGATTCATAGACACGCGCTTTAACAAAACAAAAAAACAACTGCACTGGTAAGGAATATCCAATGAAAATCAAATCAAAACAGAGTAAAATTCAAGCCCTCACACACTAAACAAAACTTCTAAGAGTTCATCTAGAAAAAGAATATTTTGAAAATCATAAAAGAGAATAACATGAAATTTTTTAACATTTTGTAATAAACATGTTTTCTCAAATAAATAGCACAAAAAATAACAGATTTAAATAAATAAAATGCGCCTATTCCTTAACCAAGAAGTTATTGTTTTTCAGCAAGTGGTGAATAATGGCTTCTAAGCCAAACGAAGAAAAAAACAAGATTCGTTGGAATGTTGTTGTCTTCATTGTTTTGTCGACTAGTTGTATTCTCCTGTTCATTTCGTCCTCGAGATATGTTTTAAATAGTTGGCAATTCTTATCAAAAGTTATTCGAACATAATTATTAATGGTAAACGTGTATCGTCATTGCCATCGACACCCAACAACAAACCGAAAGTTCAAAGGAAAACCAAACTAAACTGGAGGTGATTATGATATTCAGCGATAGCTAAATGCTAAGTCTAAAGTCGCAACCAGTAATCAATTTAACTCTATTATTTTTTATTATTTAAGAATTAGATGAAAATCAACCATTCCAACAGTAAGACAGCCAGTTGTGTTTATTTCAAATCATCAATACACTATATTGAGTGAACACTTAAAACTTTGGTTGAGTGTACCTTAAAATTCCTCAATTATTGTAGAACGTTTCCATATGACGTACTATTAAATCATTAAGCATGCGCAAACACAGTAGTAAATCATTCAGCATAAAGTTTAAAAAAGGAGTGGATATATTGAAGAAAAAACGACAAAAGAAGATTTTTTTACTAATGCATTTTCACTATTTTGTATGTAATGCAGCCGAGTTTTTCAAAAGAAAGCGAACACCTCGCCATTTTTCAAATCATATAACATTTTTTGTCGTAACCTCCCCCCCCCCTTTTTTTCCCAAACATGGTACAACAAAACAACAAAGTACGCAGTCGCTAAATTATTTAGATGTCCCCTGATTTGCTACTAAAGTATATACTGTAAACCAACTATTATTCGCGACGACTTTATTTCGCGATCTTTCCGAGATGAACTGTTTCGCGATGACTAATTTTCGTGACCAAGCCTTATCCACACCTGTTTCTTTCATTACAACTGTAAGGTAAATACTGGTCCGCGGCGAGAAATTTTCGCAACAATGAGGCCCTCGCAAACATCGCGAAACTTTCTCGCACGCTTATTAAAGTTGGTTTACAGTAAAACTGGTCGATAAACTTACGGTTGATTGTTTTTCCGATTAAGGCATCTATATATATATATATATATATATATATTTACGTTTACAACTGGTAATAAAACATCACTCCAAGCCTTGCTTTTGTCAAACGGATAGGTTTTTAGATATATCTTTCTTTCTGCTTCAGCAAGAGTAAGTTTATAGTTCCCGGTGTCCTGATGAATGATTGCTATAAATTCGGTCTTATTCCAGCTTTTAGCACGGAATGTGGTACCGCATCCACCCTCAAGGGCAAGACGAGATTCACAACTCCCTACTTTACCCTTTGGAGTAGCTAGTTCAACGTTAATTGGGCAGGAGTCTTCGTCAATTTCATTCGATTGAACTGTTGTATATGCACATGGAAAAGGCACTGTGAATGTGAGTCCAATTTTTCTGGTCTCACCTCTTGGTATATTAATTGATTGAGTAGTTAGCTGTAAAAACAAATGGAATTATGTATTGCAAGTTTAACGGAGGGAATGATTGGATAGAGTTATTTCCTTGTAAAGTACGTAACATTAATTATTCCATCCCGCTTGTCTCATTTCTCATGAAAGAGTAATATGTTTACAGTTTTGTGTTACTTACATTTAATAAAAAAAATAAATAACGCTATAAATGTTGAGCTTTAATCAATATTTTCAGGGACGTTAATTGTGAGTATTCAGTTTGATACGTGTACTGACTTACTGATTTTTCGGTTTAATGTGGTTGGATCCTGTTATCAAAAGCATTTTTTGGAATTCTACATTCTAAGCTTAACCAAAATTTTAAACAAGAATTGGGGGTCTATATGCTTCTCTAGGCGCTACAGTGCATTTTCACATGACCTTTCTGCACCGAAAGTGCAAATTACAGACAAAGCGCTTTTCCTGCGTTTATTTTTCATCGGGATGAACCATGGCCTTAAATACATATTTATTCTCTTTAAAATAAAAATAATTAACCTATTATAAAGAAATGTTCACAATTTCATCACTTAATTAATACTTAATTTACTTATAAAATGCTGGTTTTCGTCATAAGCAATTCAACATGCAATTATTTAATTTAAAAGTTTAAAACGATTACTTCAATTATAACAGACTTATCGAACAAATCTTATAAATTCAGAAAATTAAATTTTAAAAATGGGTCTATTACGTATTTTTTAGATATGCCATGAAATAAGCTAATTTTAAGCCAATCGTAATCAGTTTACCTTGATACCGGCAAAAAAATCATCGCTTTTCTCAGACATTGGCCCAGACAGTCCTCTTGAATGAAACTTAAGTTTAACGGAACAAGATATCTAAAGATTTAAACAATACAGTTAGATTATGACAAGGGTGCAAAAGCAAGGATTCCTAATTTCAAAGAGCATTCGATAATCTTATAATACCTGGATACCCATTTTATATTTTCCATTTTTTTCATTAAGAAAAGTCTTTGTAAATTCTTCTTTTTTCACAGTTTCTGTTACGTGAACAATTTCACCATTGATATACCAATAAACTTAATATAAGTATGGCTTATTGGGTTCTGCATCGCTTAAAAAATTGAAATCACATTTAAAGTTGCTGACTTGAATTGACCCTAGAAATCCTGAGTTATCTCTGGTAAATTCGTGCTGAACCTTTGGTTTGGATGTTTTTTGAGTTGGTGGGGTATCTATTAAAGCAAAATAATGTGTCATGATTTTAAAAAAAGAAGTTGATTTGTATAACAATTTTTAGACATTTAAAATCAAATCGCACCAAAACGATAAGAAATAAATTGTTTTAAAATTATGAATAATGATTTTGGTATATCTTTAAATATAAATCAATTAAAAGGTTAAACAAACTGCCTCATTTAATTTTCTTATACCATACATAACATTAGTTTGTAGCATTCATTATTAATATGAAGAACAAAAAATTAAATCATACCCTTTACTCCATATCCTGTCAAAAAAAAAATTAAATAATATAGGAAACATGCATTAGCTTAAAACGATATATAACACGGAACAAGCATAATTTATGAATCTCACCAAAACAATAAGCCTGGGGGCAGCTGTCTGGTTTTTTAAGCTTGTATACTCCATAGGTTCCACAATTCATAATCTTTATTGAAAATGTGTAATCACAAGCCGTATGTACACTTGGAACACAAACAATTCCATCTTCTTCCTTTCCAATCGTCATTTTTGAAGTAGGAATGATACCTGCAATTTTACAAACATATATATATATATATATATATATATATATATATATATATATATATAATACATTTGTATGTAACTGTTTGCAGTAAATAGGTTCAATTTGTGATTTTATTCTGGATAATTATTTGGTTACAAATTATTGTTCAATAATTTACAAATGTGCCGGTGGGGGTTTTTTTTGTATTGGAAAATTGATACCTGATAACCATAGAGGATATGTTGTCCCACAGATGTTAGCCTTAGTTGCATTTGTAACCATGTCATCAGTTGCCCTGTACCATTTTCCTTCCTGAATTAAGTTTCTGTCACATATTGGAGTCTCCCCATGTGATCTTTCGTAAGCATACAATCGAATTTGTTCAAATGGTATGAGTTCTGAATCTTTACATGCATCTGGTAATTGTGCTTTAGACTCTGACGGAGAAAAAATGTTTCAAATGTTCAAAGTTGAAATTTATGATCTGTTACAGTAATATTTACAAATGATTATAATCCAGGGTCCGTTGTAATATACTGCCTTTTCCCATTAACCATCTTTCCCTTCAGGGAAAATGGTTCATAGCAGTTTTCCCCTCGGTAAAATGGCTATATAGCAGCTTTTCCCTTACGGAAAGCTGACTATACAGTTGGATTTCCCCCTTTTTATAGCCGTTTAAAGTCATCTTTTCGTAAGTTCTATGGTCGATACGACGACCTTGTCAGCAAATACAATCTTCCACTGAGTCGCATGCTGACTGACGTTTTTCATACTAATTGTTAGACCATAATTAATTACCTAATTGTCTACGGACTTTTGTGGTTTTTATTTTCCCGATTACGACAAAGAGCACACGGCGGGTGTGACCGGTCAGCAGAGGATGCTCACTCCTCCATGGCACCTGATCCTACCTCTATCTTGGAGGTCCGTGTTGCTCTGCTTTGAAATTGTTTTTCGTTTTATGGATTTTTGAGATGGTTGACGGTTTGTTATTGTCATTTTTTCCAAATTACCCCAACGAAAAAAAGTACAATTTAGTAGGTTTTCCCCCGTGTTATACATTCCGGTTATGTTAATGGCGGAGCATTCGTGGCACTAATTTGCAATAACTGAGACGATATTGATTACTCATAATTAAGGTAATAAATGCATTTATAAATACATGTTTTCTCCCCCCTGATATTAGCAAAGGCACGCACCTTCGTCACATTCTTGAATCCATCACCCTATATCTCCCCCTTTGTTGCACCCATTTGGAAGACCTTGCACCTTTTATTCAGATTTCGGAATACTTCGTATCTTTTTCTCTTTTTTTCCTTATAATCGATGCATATCTGCAGTTTGGACTTTGACGTTTTGACAAGGACATTTTTTTAAGAAGACGTATTAATACAACGAAACTCATCTTATACAGATAAATACTGGTATATGCAATCCGGGGGTTTGCAAACATTGATTTTAATACTATTCGGTAAAGAAGAAATAAAACCTGAACTGCTCTACAACACCGGTTAATAAAAAAATTATGTAAACATGTTGATCTAATTTATATTCAATGTTGATAATAGAATATTAACATAAATCTCCATTTTGACAAAAATGGAATATGGTAATTTCAAAGATTTTTAAGGTTGTGTCTCAGTTATGCTTTCCTTTTCTGAGCAAATAAACCAAACCGATATACGTATCATCAAAATCTTATCTAAGATAAAAGCAAATCATAGAGAAAAATATCTATAGCATATAAATAAAAAGAAATGGTAAGAAACCCTACAAAGACAATGAAATTACCACTTTTTATTTATTTGAAGCCTATAAAACACCATTTTATTTATGAAAATACAAAACGCTGACTGCCACATCATACATCTGGAATGCGATGGTCTCATTTTTCACAAATTAGCTATCCGTTTTTAGCAAAATCATTAATAGTTATCTTTGGCTAGTAATAGAAATACATAATGTTCATTCTCGTGACGGTTCACAATTTTGTTTCACATCCAGGGATATTTTTTCTTAACCTTAGTAAGTTTTATCAACTCTGTATGAACATTGACCCTGTTCTATAAACTCTGTATAAACACTGACCAAGTCACCAACAGCAATGTGGCTTATCTAGAGAGAACAGATGCATGTGTGGGGAAATGTATTTCTTCCATAAACCTTTCACTGAGAGTGTTAAATTGATAAAATCTCATGATAAAATAAACAAAAAGGTTACAGGCTTTATTAAAAAGTTTCAAATGGCTTTAAAAAAACTTCCTTTAAAAGTTTAAAATGGCTTTTAAGAAAATAATATGCACTTCCTTTAAAAGAAAAGGAAATCAAATTTTGTATATTTAAGATTAAGAATTATTAGGGTCTCCCTTTTCCAACGGAAACCCCTCTTGATCGTCATTTTTTTGTTTTCCGTTGATAACGGAAGACCTTATTGTTATTGCTTTGGTTTATTTCCCTATAATTATTATTATTAAATTTTTTTCTCTCACGTTTTCTCAAAAACGCTTTTTTGTTGATTTTAAAGATATCTTCAAATCTTAATTTAGACAAAAAATTATACGTCATTATTTTGTCGTCACTTTTGGTCCCGAGATTTGAAAGATATCACGTTTTTGCTTATTCGCATTTTTTTTCAAAAAGTAACATAGAAAGAACTTTCAAATTTTCATTGTTGGTAGGGAGTCTTAGCCACAGTGCCCTTTGCATATCCAAACGTCTGTCGTTACTTCCATCCGTCACCGGAAGGAAACAAAACTTTTATTTTTTCGATTCATTTTTCGATAAAGACACTCAAATAAATACAGAATATGAAAATTGTTTTAAAATTGATCCACACATTCTCGAGATTTTGGGCTGAAGCGAGAGTCCGCGTATTAATATTAATGGACTTCAGTCCCCGAGTGTCGACTAATTTTTCTCAATTGTGTTTCAATTAACGATTTTATCTTGGAAATGATTGAGCTTACTGATATCCATAGAGAGGGAAAATGGAGTCTGAGGACATTTTAAGTAATGATAGAAAAGATAACCTATCCCGATAGCCTATTTTAAGGTAAATTCAAACGAAAGATATATCCTTGATCCCAACGAGATAACATTTAGATATCATTTTTTTTTTTTTTACAAATATTGTGCACGGAATTTTTAAAAACCAACTGGACCGATCTTCACCATTTTTTCACAGATTATTTGATATATCAATGTAAAATTTTACTTAATACTAGTATATTCGTTCAAGGCACAAATCGTCGGAGCTTGTCTGGGCATTAACTAATAACAAGTTTAATCACTGGGCAAATGCAATGTTTCATAAGTACATATGCTGACTGACGTTCTTTTAATCCTTGTTAGATCATTATTTATACACCGGACTGACTACGGTTTCTTCCGTTTTTCAACAGCTTGACATTGAGCATACGGCGGTTGCGACCGGTCGATAGGGGATGCTTTCTCCTCCTAAGGACCTGATCCCACATCTATCTTTTTTGAGGTCCGTGTTGTTCTGCTTTAAATTCGTATTTCGCGTTATGTATTATTGAGATGGTTGACATTTTGTTATTGTCATTTTTCATGCAAAACTCATAGCTGTTTAAAAATATTTATTTGCTTGATAGAAACCTATGGAAATATTTGTAGTCTTAAAAGTGGAGTTAGACTGCATATGTATTTTATATATTAGATTCAATTTATACAAGAGTTGTTCTATCTGCAATATGTGTTTTTCAATACATCAAAAGCATTCCACTCAGATAGTAAAATTAACAATAAATTCCTGAAATACGCAATATAAATTGATGAATTCAGTTCTGAAATGCGTCACTGTACATTGATGTAGGTAGATTCTGAGGCACTGACTGACGGCTGAGACAAGAGCTTGTCAGGACTTGTAACAAGGACCAGTAGGAACCTTTTTAAGTTTAAGAAAAAGGGATATTTCACATGGGGCTAGATCTAGAGAGTATGGTGGGTGTGGCAAGACGAAGCTAACCTTCTTCCGCTTCAAAAATTGCTTCACAAGTTCAGATGTATACAATTGTAGCATTATCATGAAATAGAGGAACGTAACTGTATCCTGACACAAGACGCCGTTTATATAATTTTTTTTTAGCTTTTAGTACATCGTCTCGGTAATACGGACATGTTTAAATTTGTGTTTATTGGGGTTTTTTTTACATAAGATGGTACTGATTTGATTCCTTTCAGAATGTCGAGGGGCATATGTGCTTCTCAAGCTTTGTTTTAAGAAGTCAAATACTGGTTCTGATGTTTAAATTCAGGGTGTGGAGTTGGGATTTGTGACGTTCCTATTCATGAGATAGGTTTAAGGTAAGATTTTGTTTTGGGAAATAAAGTAGTTGGGGTTAGACCCACTAAAATAATTTTGCAAGGAGCAACGTTGTTCCTGACCCATTTGTTTGTAATAGACCTAGTATTATAGGGGAGTAGGGGAATAAGAATTATTGTCTTCTTTTTCAATTACAAAGGGAATGGATAAAAACTTCTGATCCTGAGATTCTGATCAAAAATTACTTGTAAGCCGGGATGAATTAGATATAGAAAAAGACTTTTCCTATTGGTCAAAATAAAGCATTAATATCGAATTGTCGAAATTAGAAGCTATATTTCCTCTGTGAGTCAACAGCATGTATCTGAGAATGATGTGTTGGGATTACTTGACTTTTTTGATAAGGCATCTCTTATTAAGGATAAGTTTATACCTGGAAAGGATCAAATTTAAATATTTAAGGTCTAAGTACTCAGGTCCTGACCTCTGATGAGGTAGAAAATGCCCCATTTGTTATATAAAAATCAAGAAGAATAAGAATCTGAGAAAAAGGCATCCACGTACAGTTCCTATAGATCAGGAATAACATGTCCGGGATGACAAAATGACAATAACAACAACAATAACAATAGTCAACCATCTTAAAAATCCAAACACTCTGATAGTAGCAACTAGATCCTACAGTAAAACGGTCATATGTTTCGATCATGACAGACCCATACCAGGTTACTTGAGCATTAAGAAAATTTATAGCATTGTTTTGGCAATCTTTTTAACATAATATGAGAACGAAGATAAATGAGGACTGTCATGTGTTCCTGTCACGTTGTAGGAAATATCAATACAAAATCCCCTCCTGTTTCTTTATATCCAATCCATGTTTTGAGAAACCTTTCGTTTCGGTCATTATAGACTGTGTAAGCCCTTTTATTAAAAACTAAGGTAGGTAATCCGTACCTGTTGACAGTAATGTGTGCATCAACACGATTCCTTGAAGCAATTACTTTTGGCAATAAATATTAAGTCAAGAACAATTATATACGCTTTGACAATTGTTTTACACAGATGTAGGGCTACCCCTATTGGTACACTCGATCAGATCAAGGTTCTAAATTCACCTCTCAAGTGTGTAAACAAATCATGCGCAAATTGCCAAATTAGGTATCTAACATCACATTTAAAGTATCACACAGAATCTCAAGGGGTGGGGGGGGTCCTATTAGACCTTCAATACTATGATGCATACATAGAACATATTGCAGAAGTACTTGAAATTCCAAATAACTGAAAGGGCTCAAGAGATTTCTGCGTTTGTTACCCCTAATAATTCTAACCAATATTAGGTTATGTCTTTCGGCAAGAGAAATGCACCTGCATTCAGACAATGAATAATTGTTTGATTTCTGATCTGATTGAGTGCAAAGATTACATTGATAATGTGATTGTTCATAGTGATACTTTTGAAGAACATCCATTGCATATTAGAGCATTTTTGTGAACACAAGATTAATGATTATCTTCAAGTTCCCCTTACAGGTAGCTTAAAGATGCTTAAAGGTAGCTTGAAGACGATTCTTTAAGTCACCTTCAAGCTATGCGTGCTGTTTTTGTATCGCTTAAAGGTGCTTAAAAAGATCGCTTAAAGAAACCGTAAATATGGCTTAAAGGTGTTTAAAGGCATCTTAATGATTTTAAGCAACATTCAATTCACTTTTAAGGATAACTTTTAGGTGAAATGTGGTGATAACAAACAGTGTTCAAACTCAAACGTCCAAAGGAAAAATACAAATCAAGAGCAGAGCAAACACGAACTTCAAGAAAAAATAGAGGTATAATCAGGTGGCAGGTCCTTAACGAGACCGAGTACAGTTCGAGTACGCATGCTTTCGTGCAGCGTTTCATTTGCATTGTGACGTCATCTTTTTGCTTGGTTGACGCCATGGCGTTATGGTTTCAACTGCAGATATTCAGCGAAATTTGTCGAAAATAGCTCGTTTGAGGTGTAAAATTGATATTATATTGTAGAATAAACAAAAGTTTTGAAGTATAAGCTATATTCGGGCTCGGGTCGAAAACGTGAAGAGGGTTCAGCAAGCCAAGCCCTCTCTCACGTTTTCTTACCCCGGCTTAATATAGCTTAATACATGTATTGTAAGACAGTAACCATGTATTTCATATTAATGACCTTTAATATGTGATATAATATATTTATTTATTACTTGAATATGTCTGAATGTTTTCATAATACTATAAAGATCACAATTTCCGCCTTTGCCAAAAAAAATAGTCATTATCTGACAAATCTGGGAAATATGGCATACAAAAAAAACAACTTTGATAATACCCTGGAACAAACCAGGAGGTAAAAGGTGTTTTTTATTTGGCCATTTGATGCCTTTTAGCAATAAACAGAAAAAGAAATCCCTAGGACAGAAGTTTTTAAAAAATGGACAAAATGTGCAAAATTGATACATTTCAATCAAAATCCCATAGGGTCCTATGTTAAAAATTAATAAACTTTGAGATTACCCCCAAAACAAATGCTGGGTAAATGTCTGATTTTTTTGTTTTAAAATAATAATTATATCAGTAGAAATTCATGTAAGAAATTTCATTAAAAAATCTAGGGCAGAACAAATTAGACCCGGCCTCGTTAATATCCAAACTTCTTTATACCATTTCAAAGTAATTTTTTGTTCCGATCATATCAGTCTTTAATCAACATTGAGCTTATTTACTGACAAAATATATTAACTTGATGACAATATATTTAACCTGCATGCAAAGTATTTATCTGGGAAGAAAAGAACATGGACAAAAAACACGCCTGTTGTGAATATCTTTTATATTCTGTGTTAGTTCCAGCGTTTTTCTTTTCTAACCCCGAACAAACAATAGATTTTAATTAGAAATACACAAGAAATAAAAACATGTCTAGACACATAGACAGCGATTTTAACAAGAGAATTTGATTCCACATCTAAATGCATCTTTCTACAACCATCTTACAGATCTTAAATAATATCTAGAAATAATTAAAATTGAGAAATAGAATGCATATCATATTACTTTATTAATAAATCAAATCATATATTATTAGTTCATTTTGTTTTACTTTTTCTTTAAATAACATTTTCCTTGAGATATCGGCTGAACATAGCAATCCTGAGGCAGTTAAGTAAATGATATAGATCCTATGGCGGGTACCAATTATTCTAAGGCAGTAAGTGCATTCATAACGGTCTCTAGAACGCCCAGGACAAGTATCGATCTCGGTATCCTTATGTCACTAGCATTAGTACATTTCCACCGCGCTACTCATATATGGCATGTTCTTCAAATTTTATATATCATTTGCTGTTGAATCAATGCAATATGTTTGATTTTTACCATTAAAAGATTTCGGAAATGGCACCATTTAATATAATTAATGTTACCTGAAATCAAGAAGTTAGAACAAACAAGAGGCCCATGGGCCACAACGCTCACCTGAGGAACAATAGGTATGATAGAATCAGCCTAACGGAGTCATAATACAAACTATCTGGACAATGTAGTATAATACATGTAGATCCTGTTTAAATGAAAATCCATTTTTTCCAATGGATATTCTTATGTATATTATCAATAGTCCCTTTTCTAACAGGATGATTTTATAGTAATATCACATGTTAAGCATTGCAGCTCTCAAAAAGATCCTAAACAATTGTTTATAAATAGGATATAAACCTACATCAAACTCTGAACCCCTTGTGAGACCCAATCGTCCAGGAATCATCCAGAAGCAAAAAGTCTAAACAATATTAAATAATCACCTGGCTGATTAGTTTCTGAGAAGAAGATTTTTAAAGATTTACTCTTAATATTCCTATTTAAAACTTCCACCCCAATTGTGGCCCCACTCTACCCCCAGGAATCATGATTTTTACAACTTTGAATCTACACTACCTGAGAATGCTTCAAAACAAGTTTTGAAGCTTATTAGTTTCTGAGAAGACGATTTTTAAAGATTTACTCTATATATTCCTTTGTAGAAATTCGATCCCAAATTGTGGCCCCACTCTACCCTTGGGGGAAATGATTTTCATAACTTTAAATATATACTACCTGAGAATGCTTCCACACAAGTTTTAGCTTTCCTGGCTAATTAGTTTCTGAGAAGAAGGTTTAAAAAAATTTACTCTATATATTTCTATGTAAAAAGTTGACCACCCCAATTGTGGCCCCACCCTACCCTCGGGAGTCATGATTTTCACAACTCTGAATCTACACTACCTGAAAATGCTTCCTCACAAGTTTCAGCTTTCCTGGCCAAATGGTTCTTGAGAAGAAGATTTTAAAGATTTACTCTATATATTCCTATGTTAAAAATCGACCCTCCCCAATGTGGCCCTACCCTACCCGCCAACGGTCATGATTTTCACAACTTTGAATCTACACTACCTGAGAATGCTTCCACATAAGTTTCAGCTTTTCTGGCCAAATGGTTCTTGAGAAAAAGATTTTTAAAGATTTACTCTATATATATTCCTATGTAAATAGTCGACCCCCCATTTTTTCCCCAACCCTACCTCAGGGGTTCATGATTTTCACAACTTTGAATTTACACTACCCGAGGATGCTTCCACTTAAGTTTCAGCTTTCCTGGCCTAATGGTTCTTGAGAAGAAGATTTTTAAAGATTTACTCTATATATATTCCTATGTAAATAGTCGACCCCCCATTTTTATCCCACCCTACCCCCGGGGTCATGATTTTCACAACTTTGAATCTACACTACCTGAAGATGCTTCCACATAAGTTTCAGCTTTCCTGGTCAAATGGTTCTTGAGAAGAAGATTTTTGAAAATTTCTCGAATATATTTATTAATTCCTAATTATCTTCCCTTGTAAGAGGGCTTGGTCCTTAACTTTTTACAACTTTTAATCCCCTTAGGCTAAGGATGCTATGTGCCAAGTGGTTCTTGAGAAGATGTTGAAAATGTGAAAAGTTTACAGACGGACAGACAGACAGACGGACAGACGGACGACAGACAAAATGTGATCAGAATAGCTCACTTGAGCTTTCAGCTCAAGTGAGCTAAAACTGATCAGACTACAAGAGTGTTATATATTTCCTGTCGAGGGATATCAAATTACAGTATGGAAGTTAAAATGAACTTTATTGTTTAATTTATCATAACCTGTTTATAATATTTATGTTTCCATTCAGTTTGTAACAATAAATACCAAATTACATGCATGCATGCATTAATTTAGAATGAATTACGGATCTTCGCCTTCAGTAAAAAATATTACGATCGGAAATTGTTAGGCTTACTTCACAGGATGAATGACCATCTTTAAGTTCTCCTTAAAGATAGCTTAAAGGTGCTTAAAGGTAGCTTAAAGACGATCTTTAAACCATCTTTAAGCTATATGTGGTGCTTAAAGGTGGCTTAAAGGGGGCTTATAGAAAGCGTAAAGATGGCTTAAAGGTGCTTAAAGGCTGCTTAAAGACTATCTTTAAGCCACCTTTAAGCCACCTTTAAGGACAACTTATAGTTCTTTAATGTCCAAACTTCTTTACGCCACCTTTAAGCCATTAAAAAAAACTAATTCAATATTGTGCTTAATTTAATAAGAAAATATATTAATTTTATGACAGAAAAGATATTAAAAACGGTTTTTGCTCCAAAAAATAAAATGAAAAAAAGAATTTCAAAACCGGCCAAGACGAGGATTGCACCCTGGATCCTTCGTTCACTAGCATCACCTCACTCCCTGTGCGCCACGGGAACTTATATCTTTATGTTTTTTTATATCCTATAAATTGGTGGCTATTGAATCAATGTAATGAGTGTATTTTTTACTTGAAAAGATTTTAACTTCCATTCAGTATGTAACAATAAATTATATCTAATAGATAAATTACATGCATGCATGTATTTAAAATGAAATACGGTACTTGGTCTTCAGTGAAAAAATAATATGTTATACCTGAATGGAACTGTTAAGGCTTACTAGTACTTGGTTAATATATTTAATAATACGTCCACCTAATTCATAACTAAATGAAGTGCAAGGAAGAATATGAAACTTTTTTTTTTAAATGCATTGAAACTATTAGGGTATTAGTTCTACGAAATTTCCCGGTTTTCATGATCACGGCGCCGTTCCAGCATGTATAATTTTAATAATATTGATTATTATACATTTACAACAGATCCAGAATAACAAATTAAATGATATATGTTAAAATATTTGATTGTATACATGATTTTTAAACTATCAATTCTATAACAAACAACATTATCAATTACCGGTGAAGTATTTACTGCATGCGGCAATTGCAAATGATGTTTACATATACATGTAAATACAATTGTATGATGTACCCGGCCGGGTATGTGACATATTTACCCTTATAAATATATTTAAATAATTAACCCCCATTTATGATCACCGGTACAGTAATTAATAAGCCTCTAGATTTTACTCTAACATGTACATACATGTATCTTTAATTTGTAGACGTAACATTTTTAAAACCCAGGGTTAGGAAATAATACTTTGAATGAATTACAAATATAAATAAACTTTCATTCACTAGACTTAGCGTATACACGTACATACTAAGATTTCGACGCCTTTAGAAACCCTGACGTGCAGCTGGGCACACGACACACTTGTTGTGTATATTTTGTATATTCTGTGTTAGTTCCGGAGGTTTTCTTAGGTTGGACAAACAATAGACTCTAACTAGAGCCGAGCTCGTTGCAAAGCAACGAGGAGGTCTTCCGTCGCAGCTTCGTGTCGAAAAAGGATTGTCAATACGATAATAGTCATGATGTTATATACTAGTGCTTATAAATGAGTAAATGGATGGCATTTGTCAGCCCCTTATTGAAGAGGACAGCAATTCCAATCCAGCAATAATTCAGTCAAGTAAAAACACATGGTTTCTCTTCTTAATATATTTGACAGCGTATTAATTATTAAAATGTGTGCGAAATACATGTAAGAAGAATTTATCAGCAACTGCTTAACAGCAAATGCCATATTTGTAATAATAAATTTTTCTCCGCAAAGAGATTGACCGATCAAAAGATTTTAGATCCGCAGGTATGTTAAGGCAACTTAGAGTTTAATGATCGCCGATATTATGGTCATTTTAAAAACTGTTTATTTTTATGAAAACAGTGCTGAATATTAATATCAAGTGAATGTATTCAACAAGATATTATATTTTTACTTCGGAATCAAGTCGATCTTTAAAGCTGCCGTGCCATGGTATCCCGTGACAGTTAAAAATAGATCATTTTTGTACCTTAACAAAAAATCAAAAAGTTTAACACTACCCCGAAGTTTATTTGTATGTATGATACAATAATTCGATCGGCAATAGGTTCATGTTTATTAATATCGCTGCTAGAATCATATAGTTAATCGCATGAAATAAATATTGTCATTATTTACCAGAAACCTCCTCACCTTTTTCAATTTCATTGAAAATACTACGTATTTTTCATTTACAACAACAAACCAAAGGATTCTAGCAGCATTTTTCAAGTATTTAAGGTCATGTGCTTTTGATATTTGCCAAATTCATCTTTCATAATATTCGGGGTAGTGTTACACTTTTGTCTTTTTTGTACACACTGACAGAGGAAAGGCCTGTCAAGCCTCATAAAAGTCTATCTGTTTATTTTTTTAATTACATAGTCGTACATGATGTTATACGAGGTCAAGGCGTCTATTTTTATTAGCCGCAAATTTGTCAATGATAGTTGAGATCGCATTTGTGACGTCGAACAATCAGAGTCTTAAAATAGAGAAAAGACAGATATTTGCTGTGTGGTATTTTATTTTATTCTTAAATTAAATGTGACATTTTAACATTTTTAATTTTTGGTCTTAAAATATTGTGTAGGCACGTGCCTTAAGTGCCTAACGGCAGCTACGCCACTAGCGAAAGCCTTAAGAATATCAGAGATTCCACCGACTCTAGCCCCCTGCTTTTATCTAAAGACATCAACGGGGAGACCTGTAATTGCAAAAGTGTTATGATGAATTAATATTATAGTAGCAAGCCTGGATATAGTGCCTTTAACCACTGAATGTGTACGTTGTATCACGTATAGCCCTGACCTTTTACCTCACAATTTAAACACAATTATGAATTATATTAATGAAGACATTAATGAAGATACTATACATGTATAGTATTAGGTTTTCAGCGAATTTCACTATTACTTTGTTAACTATGTAAATTGATTTCGTATTTTGATGCGTTTCTCTTGAAATTTAAACTTTCATACAGTGACATAATTATTCAATGATGTATTATATAGTCACATAATTATTAAATCATGCTTAAATGCGCAATTTTTTTTAAATCAGGAAGTACCCAAGCCTCGTCTAGTATATAGTTAAGCTATTTCGAAAAACAACAAAACATCGCGATTTATGCTATTAAATGCATGTTGTAGTTTCGGCATAACATTAACGTATTCCATGATGCTGACAGTTCATATCAAATGCCGATCATTTCTTTAAAAGGAATACTTCAGTTTGTTTCTGTACTGTTCACCGACAACTTTACACAAATACAGCGCCTTTGAACATGTGCATATAGCATGAAATCCCGATCCCGATTCAGATACAGGTGTGCTAGCCTTGTTCCCTTAGCTACGCATAATGCCGCGCAGGAACCAGATTAGCTCATGCTTTTCCCCAGTGCATCCGGTTTAACCTCGCCACTAATTAAGCCGCCATTTGTGATAAACTGTACATTAATTAATCTCTCTATATAACTATTACATGTCTTTGATTCATAGATTATGTAATTATTTTAAGGCAAAGGGTTGAAGAAATAAACATTTTGAGAATGAATTAAAAAAAACAGGGACCTCATGTTTAGTAAAACTTTAACACCTATAGAAACCCTGACGTACACATGGGCACAAGACCCACCTGTTGTGTATATCTTGTAAATTCTGTGCTAGTTAGGGGTTCTTTTCAAGTTGAACGAATAGTATACGTTAGGATGTATTCTTGTCATCATTTTTTATCCCAAGTGGGTCTCCATATATTGACATGTCGTAAAATTCAAACTGTAACAGTTATCAATAAAACTTACACAAAAAATCAAATGAATCATATTTCACACAATAAATTCTCATTAAGGTAACTCCAGTGTCTTTCGGATCCGGTGCTTTTTTTACACGGCATGCTAAATTTCCGGTTATAATTTTGGCACACAACAAGTGTTTTAAAATAGTTATTGTTTGGTCAAAAAGTGGAAAATTTGTTAAAATATAGCATCTCCGTCGTTTAGAGGGATCGGAGAAAGCAAGGAAAGCAGCGAAATGTAAAAAGGTAAATGAGTGTGTAATATAATTGTACGTATTGTATGCATTCTCCTCCAACAATTACACTGCGTTTATGTAGCTTGACGACCTTATGTGTCCTCCGGGACAAGGAGAGGATAAGTAAGTACTTGTGTAATTAAAACTACATAACACTGATTGGTGTTTAATCTACATATAAATATGTTAAAAAATGGGATAGAAAGTATTTGACAGAAAGGGGAAGGGGGTACTACTGCACTCAACTATATGAGTTTTTTGGCAGTCTCGACCTTAATTTTATATGTATAATACAGTTTCATTGAGTATATCAATTTAAGTGACTGTTAGATTGTGTCTTTTTGTTACATTTCATTTTTTTTCAAAGTTTACAAAAACAACTTGTAAAATTTACATTTTCAATATGGTGGTACACATGTTCAAGAGACTATCAAGCAAAAACTAGATGGTCAATTTTGATAAACTATGTTTTTTTGTTAACACAATATGTAACTCTTAATAATTATTCTTTAAAAAATGTATGTAAACTGAATAATTTTTTAGAATTTTTCAAAAATATGCAATTTTGTGATTTTTTTTGGAAGGTCGTGGCAAGAAAAAATGTAATATTTTTTATATTTTCTGTAGAAAATCAATAAAATTTTTATGATTTTATGATAATCAATTGATTTGCTTTAATTATAACCTAACATGATGTAATTTGGTGCGTAATTAAAAAATTATGAGATCATGCATCAAGGTGTTAAATTTTGGCTGTTAAGTTTTTGGACCTTGTGAGCTGAAGCTCACTGTATGCAAACAAACGTGCAAAGGTATAAATATTTTGGTCTCTATAGTAAGTTTATAAGTTGTTTTAACTATTAAAATTAAAATATGTTTGGTTTGACACGGATTTCTAAAACACTGGAGTTTCCATAAATGTGTAAATGACAAAGGAATAGGTAAAATTATGTCATTTACGACATACCGTAGTCGGCGCGAACAACAACAAAATATGGAGAAGGGCATTCTCTCACCAGAGGTCGTGGTACACAAGCTTCGCTTACACCTATGTCAACGCCCGATGTACAAGATTCTTGTACAAACTTAAACGATGGGCAAAATGTAAATAAAATCTATGTAGTTATTCCTTTTATCTATGAATATGATTATAAATAATTAAATTTAAATCTTTAACGCCTTTATTTATTTTTCTACGTTACTGGGGGAACTATTTTGCGGAGGTAAAAATTAAAATATGATCACATGATCTGGTTTGACAGATGTTTGAAAAATCAGTTTCTGTACGGTACCGATTTATCGATGATTTGACATAAATCAGCAGCAATGTCTTCTCCTGTGATGTTTTTAGACGTGTCCTTAAAGTCTTCGCCCCGTCGATGACTCCCCTTCAATCTGATTGTACAGAAGAAACGAATCAACAATGCCATGTGCTCGGCATGCTTGTTTTGATCATGTGACAGACTATTTTTCCGGCGTTGACAGAGGTGTAAGCTAAGCGCTAAGCGCAATTTTTTCACATGAAGGTTTGTCAGTGAAGAAAGAATCACTAAGTGTATGGATAGAAAAATAGCTGCCAGTGGCCTGAACTATGCAGTTCTAAAGCTAGCATTTAGTAAGGGAGAGGAAAAGAGCATACAACAAGTTTTGTCAAAAGAGTGTGGAAGTGGACCAAGAGTAACAAAGTCATCAAAGATCATTCACTCCATAGATGAACATTTTAGAAATACTTTTATAAGTGATAGTTAAAGCTCATTATGTTAGAAGTGGTATATACTGCCTTTGATTTTCATTTTTTCTGAACTAGGTATCAGTTCCAGTACATGTAATATATAAATTAATAAATATATTAATTGGTTTAACAAAGACAAATAAAGTCTATATACTTGTGCCTAGCAAATCTAGAATTATGCAGAAATAATCAAAATTGATACCAGGAATACATATCATCAATAAAATATTAAATTAAATCGATAATTATTTATTCATTTTTTTTTAATTTAACGAATTGGATAACCGGATTATATTAGGAAACATACATACTCAGTAATAATCTACGCGCAGATTTACAAAGACAGGGGCGGCTACAAAAATTTTAATTAAAATTTTCAACGGCAATCTGTGATCACTGGAGCGGTGTTAATAACGACGATTTGAGTTAAAGAGAGAGACTAAGGCAATCGTTTGTAAGGAAGATGGATAGATAGGTAGGTAGATAGGTAGGTAGGTAGATAAATAGATAGATAGATAGATAGATAGATAGATAGATAGATAGATAGATAGATAGATAGATAGATAGATAGATAGATAGTATAAAGACAGCTTAAATGGAGGGTAAATGTCACTTTAAGACAATTTAAGATAGCTTACAGATGGTTTTAATAGGTTTAAAGCTCTAGTTTAAAGGCAATTAACTTAACGGTGACTTAAAGATCGTATATCCTTAAAGCTCCTTCAAGTCACCTTTAAGCCACGTTTAAGGGCTTGCTTAAAGATGGTTTTTCGTCCTGTAGAAATTGTCAAAAGCAAATGTAAGAAACTACAATGTAAAAAAGAAATGGTGAGATTCTTGGCGGATCATTTTGAAAGTTTTGTGTTATTTCCTTAATATTGAAACATTTGCAAACACGTTGATTTGTCATGTGAAAAAGAAGTCATTCTAAATTTTTCATGTATGTAGAAAGAAACATGTACTTCAACAAATTGAAGCATGGTCTCTCCAATTCTTACATCACAAAATTTTGACAAAGAGTTTGTATTACAGATTTATGCTAGTGGTAATTTTTTAAAAACTTTTCATTATTTTCACCCCGTGCATTGACTACGCAAGTATTTACAATCTTTACAATGTATGATTTTTTCCTAAAATTCCCAGGGATGGTAAATGGGCAAATTTGGTCTCTATTATGGCATGGACGGAAAGAAGAAGATTTGAAAAAAATGCAAGCACTGTCAAGCAGTAAGAAATTCAGAAAATTGATTTTTAAAGGCACAATATGAAGGGTGTTAAGAGGCCAATGTTTACACCTATTCCAAAATGAAAGTGGATTTAGCATGATGGGGTTATTTTAGGGGCCATATCTCAGTCTCCTCTCCATTGATTTTCCTATAGTAAAAAATATTTGTTTGACTAATGACTAGTGTCATTCTAAAGGTATGCTTTATCTAAATTGATTTAAGCCGATACAATTTTTATATAATTTTTTGTTGTGTAAAGGAATAACGGGTAAATATAGATATGGTTTGTGTCCTATAAAGTCAAAGGCCAAGATAAGTGTCTATCAAATTAAGTCTCGTTTTCCGTTGTTTATCAAATAATTAAGAGGAATAATGACATTTTTTCAGGTTCTTATTATAAGTTCGGCTTTGATGTTGTTTTTCCGATAGCGTCAGGACCATTTCATTTAGCTTATTCAAGCATAAACAATATACACATGCACTGCCGGTGTTAACACTTTCTGATTGGTCAACTCATTTTCTTAGGCGGAGTTATTTATGCACGCTTACGCAATGCAAGAGCTTATGGTTTTCCCAGAACAGTTCATTTTCCCTATCCATTTACTCTCCACTTGTATTTAAATTATATACAAAACTCTAAAACTAACATGATTACATAGAGAGTTTGCATCAACTCCCGTTGCTTTCGATAAGTTTGGCGAGAAGAAATTGAAGAACTTGTTTAAAATATAGCGTGAGCCGAGGATCCCCTATAAATCCAAGATGGCAAGTGTCGTCCCTTCCCTTTTTTTAATATACATTGAATACACTTTTTTAACATGATTGAAACAAGGGTTTTCAGTGAATATGTTTAATATAATAGACAGAAATACACTTAAGATTACTAATCTTAATCAAGTTTTTTTTTTTTTTGCTTGACCTAAGCTTGATGGCTGAGTGGTTAACCGCTAGCTAGTCACAGATATAATATGGGATTTCGCAGTTCCAGCGCTTAAACCCCAGTTGCTAGGGGGGATAAAACATCAATAAGGTGAATTTGTGATTTTGTATCTTATTTCGTAACTATGAGGAGGGATAAGTCAACTTGGAAGTTATTGCATTGTTTATTTTGTAAATTCTGCGATCTGTCAATAGTGTTAAATAAGCTCAAGGTTAAATGTATTATTGCAAATACATATACAAGTACAAATGTGATGTTGAAAATTGAAAATCCCAATTTCTTTTTAATGACACTTCATCTCTTTTTTACCCATTGAATTTCACAGTAACGAAAATAAAAATCAGACGAATATCTTTAATAGGAACAGTTGACATTTTTTATCAATCCGACGTTTCTCGAAATGACTCGCACAATATTGCATCGTTATCACCTCGTTTGTACTCCTAATTTTCTGTGTGCTTATCATTTTTAAACTGTGCATTTAAACCTTATAAACTATAGTGTCTCCATGGTTATGATCGGGTAATAATTGGGCGGGGGACTAGTATACATATAAGGAGGGATATATTTTTTTCATTATTTTCAATATTAGTAAAATCTATGTAACCGTTCAGTTGTTTTTTAAATCAAAGAGTAAACATCGAAATAATGTCTAAATACAATTTTAGCTACCCCCGCATTTTGAATTGAACCACTATAGGAGGCTAAAATTTAACCAGCTTTACTTTACAATATTAAAAATCTTTTTCTGAAATACATTGAATGTTTTAGTTGTCAAATTTATATGAAAGCATTATCGCTTCGTAAAGATTCGATTTTGTTCAGTTGTAGCTCCGGATGTTGGGATAGAGCCATAATTGAGAGAGTAATCCAGTAATTGCTTTAAACAGAAAATGGGCCCCCCAATGGCACGCCTGATCTAATCTGTTAAATATCTGTTTTATCTTTTTCTTACTAATAATTTTCATTAATTGTTACTGGAAGAATGGGTAATCCTTTGTCAATGCCGTTTAGTAGTGATCTTTCGTAAACTCTAAACTTTTGCATTATAAAAGCGAAGTAATCAGGTAAGCAATTTACCACATATTTGTGAAACAATAATTGTGAACACCCCACGTATTTGATGATCGCAAATACAAGAAAGAGCAAAATCATCAGTCATAAAATGTTAAAGAGGCTTGGACACAGTTAAAACTAAAAACAGTTTAATTAATTTATTTATTCATTTATATTAGACACGACAAAAGTCCTTACATTTATCTAAAACATTTGATGTGTCTCACTATTTGGAATTTACATTTATCAAACTATCGTTTTGCCAAAAAAACTAATTGACCAATATTATACAGTATTGAGTTTGATTTTCTGTTTCAATGGAGTATATTAATCGGTTGTTAATCGTTTTATGTATTGTTATGAAATTAAATGTTTAAGAAGATTAATTTCATGTTCATTTGAAATCAATTCAAGATATTATTGTGTGCTTATGTGTTTTGTCATAGGTGTGTTTAAAAAAACCCATCATTTTAAAGGTGCCTATGCAACAATTTGGTTATCTGGTAATTTTATACATTGTTATTTTATAATTTGATTAATCTAACAATTAGTTTTCCTCAGAAGAAAAACCACCTCTATCTTTACTACTTCTTATTTTCGCTGCAAAAAGGGTGCGAAGATATTTTTATAAACTAAAAATATTAAGTCAAGAAAATGGTTTTGTAGAATTTGTTTTAAATCGGTTCATGGCCATAAAAGAAGACGTCTACGAGAAAATTTTAAACTTTAATCAATGGTCAGAGAAAAGACAGACGACAGTTGATCAGATGGTAATACGCTCTGATTTCTTGAATGCATATTATGTTCAAAAATGATTCTTTGAGCAAATCAGAAAGATTTGTGTATTTAGTGTTAATTTATTTGCAAATCACAATTTTTATAATTATTTTTATAATTTTTTAGATATAAGACACGTATTCTATACCTGCATTTTTTTCCTGATGAGACTTGTTTTGTGGCCCAAACCCTCTGCCTTACGTCATGCATACATGTACTCGTTGCAAAACCCGTCATGTCCCGTTATTTCTTGACGTTCAAACGAATCGGTTTAGGATGTTTATGAACGTCCGTTTTCGGTTAAAAACAAAATTCATACCAGTATTACCTTAAATAATTTTGTGTTTGAATTGGCCTCTTGTGATTTTTAATTTAAGCTACTCTTAACAGAAGTAGCACAATGTCATGAAAAGATTCCATTAAACTGTACTTCGGGGGAAATTGTTTCTTTTCCAACGTAGGTTCATTATGATTTTAGGGATATAATCAATTAGTGGCCAGTCCTATGGTTGATATCATATCTTGTATGAAAATGAATAACATACTTTCTTTTAAAAAAAACTCAGATAATTTTAAGTTATTATATATCTACACTTCATTTTATCATTTTCAATATCTATTTGTAGCCCTGCAAAAATCGGTTGCCTTGGACAAACATTTGGTTTACTAAATAAAGATTTGGTATTCAAACAAGTAATGTTTGAGATCATTCCCTTAAGGTCGAGATCTTATAAATGAGATGATTCCTAAGGGTTAATGAAATTCAGGATATGCATACGATTTTTTTTCATTTATTTTAGGAAATGAAAATCCATGCGATGATGGGAATTTTAAACTTCTTCACACTCCAGGACTTAGAGGCGGTAATTGTATAAGACAAAAATCAAACGTTATCTGTGATCACTACATCAGTGATGGCTGGTACAAAGTTTTGCATGAAGATGACCCAAAATCTAGAAAACTTATGGAAACAGAAGTTGCTCCTAACTATTGTGGAACGAGTAACCCTATTTGGCTCAATGGTACGTGAAAAAAAATCGAGATAAAATTAATCCTCTTTGCTCAATTGTTTCACTAATTAATTCTGATTCTTCGTTGTTTTTATTCCTAGGAACACATCCAGTTAATGCTGATGGAATTGTAAACAGAACAGTATGTGTTGTTGGGGTCAAAAGTTATTGTGACAAGCAATACGTAATACGGATTAAAGCCTGTGGTGTTAATGAATACGTGTACTATCTGAGGAAAGCAACGTCGTGCAATGAAGGATATTGTTTTGGTGATATTTAAATCAAATTGTTAAATTAACTTCATTGAGAAGTTCAATTGGAAGTTTTAACTCTCGGATTTTTTTTCTCATAGGTAAAGATCTACCATGTGCAAAACCAAGTAAGAAAATCGAATTTAAAAATATCCAACCGGTCAGCAGAGGATGCTCACTCCTCCTAGGCACCTGATCCTACCTCTATCTTGGAGGTCCGTGTTGCTCTGCTTTGAATTTGTATTTCGTATTATGGATTTTTGAGGTGGTTGACGGTTTGTTATTGTCATATTTTCATCAACAATTCAGGGTTTGTTCATATATTTTTTTCAGATTTACATGTTTACATATTTTAACAGTCGGACAAAAAAATATAACATTCCAATGATCATTTTTCGAATTGACATACAACTAGATCTATGCGGATCTAGAGGGGGATCGGAGGGGTCCCCCCCCCCCCCGGAAAAAGAACTTTTTATTAAATTTACATAAATTATTGCAAATATGCATCGGTCCCCACCCCCTCTCTGGCAAACACAATTATTCTTCGGACCCCCCCCCCCCGGAAACATTCCATCGTTCTACCATCAAAACTAAGAAAATTAAAGAAACCGTCGGGGAACATTTTAACTTAGATGGTCACAAATGGGAGGACATGATGGTTTTGGTTATTGATCACAACCCAGACTGGACAGATGCGGAGAGAAAAAATAAAGAAAAATTTTGGATGCATAGACTGAAGTCATTCCGCCCTGACGGCATGAACAAATTAAGTGACTTCACTAAAATGAACATCAACTAAAGCATCCTGATTTTTTTCTAAGCAATATCACCATCATCATCTTTTTGGTTCCATGTACAAACTATCATTCACGTTAATCATTCAACTTATTAGCTCGTTCCTTATTCGAGTTAATCTGTACGGGTTCTTTTTGTTTACTTTTTATTTTGCTATTTTTTAATTGTTGTTTTATCCATTTTATTTTCTTTATTTAACTCCTATTAGTTTTTTACACTTTTGTGTATATTTACGTGGTCATTTACAGAGCCTGTCTCCCCTACAAACCTTCATTACGAATTATCTTACTAGTACAACTTAATTAACACCAACCCCCAATTAGCTAATTAATTCGTTCGCGTTATCTCTCAGC
>WFKH01007768.1:3137282-3168661 GCA_016163765.1 Magallana hongkongensis | reverse complement strand
TATATATATATATATATATATATATATATATATATATATATATATATGTGTGTGTGTGTATAATTCACTTGTTCTTGACATCGGAAATAAACCCTTTCTAGAATAGATCCTTGTTACTCAAAATTAGAGCAAAGTTTGCAGGCAAAAAGTCGGGTTTCTTATAAGCATATACCTATGACTGTAGTTACCTCTAATGGTACATCCTCTAATGATATAAAGTTGCGTTAGTTGCCAGAATCGTAATCGATACTTATTACGGTATAAGTACTAAATATTTTATTGATGCACGTTCAGGCGCGGATCCAGGATTTTTTTTCGGGCGAAGAGGGGGGGGGGTCCGAACCTTTTCACAATAATATAATAACAGTCAATAATTATATAACATATGGTCAAATTACTAATCAACTAATGATATGAAATTAAACGTAAAACATGACGTACATAAATTGTTTAATGATTTGGTTTGCATCAGTTGGTGGACTTGAACCATTAATTGTACCCCTCTGTCTATACTTGTATATGTGTTTGCTGAGAAAAGTGTATTAGATGGATTATCAACAAACTAGACAATTAAAGATAAGTTCATTGTTGACCAATAAAAATGAATCATTATATTGCTTTAGGCTTTGTGGATAGATTGCCTAGACTTATGCTCTTATGCTTGCAACTCTGTTTACTTCTCGCTGTTAGTTAAGAAAAGTATAAGATAGATAATTTATAAAATAAAAATTAAAAAGAGTACATCATCGATCAATAATGATATATCTTCATACATGTATTGCATTAGTTCTTGTGGATGGTGCTGCCTAATGGCCGGGTTTCAACCATTGATGATACAATTCCATGTATAAAGAAGTACATGTTAAATGCAAAATTAAAAATGGTACTATATAGTAGACATAATTGTTTCATTAACGGTTGAAGTTCATCCAATAATGCAATAAAAATCATATTATTAAAGGTCAATGCTGTACTTATTTTGGTGTTTATACATATATCATTAGTTGAAGTGAATTTTGACCCTTAATGATATAATTAGGAAATTGTATCATTAGTGGACGGCTAGGTAGTTCGTTAATGATAAAATTATATAATTAACGGTCAAAAGTCTGACTTCTAATGTAACTTTATATCATAAGTGGATACTATATCATTAGAGGTTGCTACAAGAGACATTAGTTGTATTTTGTTTTAGTATACCAAATAAAGTATTTTCTTTAAGCTACAAAAATACTGACAGCAAAGGCTAATTATTAATCTGTCATTGATGACTTTTTAATTCTGTTCCAAGAGGGAATGAAAATCCATTCTATTATATAAAAACAGGTTTGCTACCTCGACTCACCCGTCTAATTCGGAAGCAAAAGCTCTTCTTCTAAGTTTTATTTATATTGTATGATGAATGGATATATACCAAGTTTTCAGTCTAATATCAAATGGTTGTACTCGGAAAAATCAACCTTAAACATGTCAAATCACCCAAGTCGGCAAATGTAGCAGACAGTATAAAAGAGTTAAAGTTTTGAAACTAAAACTTTCAAGTACACACATGTATATTTAAACCGTGAAGAGCAAGTTCAAAGACAGTTCAAAAGAAGTAGGAGTCAATTTTCAACAGGGTCAATTTTCAACGTGTCGATGAAAAAACAAACCGTCAACCATCTCAAAAATCCATAAAACGAAATACAAATTCAAAGCAAAGCAACACGGACCTCCAAAAAGATATACACTGTTTATTTGTATGATATATTTGTGAATCGTTGCTTAGAAGTAATTATATACACTAAACCATAGTTCTAAGTATTTACATGGTATAATTCATTTACTACATTTGGAAACTTCCGGTTTAGTTGAATTTCGCTCTGAGCTTTTGGACTGTATTAAGATGCAGATGAAAATGACGTTTAACATATGGAAAAGAAAAATAAATTTTAAAAATTCGTTCTTTGAACTGCTATATATTTAAAACATTGTCGAAGACAAAAAAAAACTGCAAATTGAAAGTTAGTACATTCTGGGTACAATACAGACGCCAATTTTCCAACGGTTCTGGCTCTTTTCTCATTGATCATTTTGGTCATGTTTAGTGGGGGTTTTTTAAACTATCACCAAAGACTAATATTAATCACAAAATTTGCCAATTATATAATGCACGCGCAGAAAAATACTACTTTAATGTTTAATATCAATTCTAACTAAGAATCAACGATTTATAAATGGGTCTGGCCACGCATAGTCACCAATTTTCCTTATATTTCATACATAGACACACTTAGGTGTAAAACGCAAAACCACTGAAAGTTAATTGCTGGGGGTATCCGTTGTCATGGTAACCGAGGCTAAAAATGGAAAAATAGCAAAACTTACCTACATTGAAGCCATATTAGAAGGTTTTGCCCACTAATGTAAACTATCAAAGACATAAAACAGTCTTTGTCCTACTTTCAATTCTTTAATTATATCAGAAAATTGATGGAGGAACCAATAATTTAAAAATGTTACCATGGAAACCGTTACAAATTTTTGTTATCAGTTTTGTTTTTTGTTTTTTGCGGTTATTTTAAAAAAGGCGAAATGGGAAACCATTAAATGTTTACATCCTACTCAATGTCCATGCAATGTTTATTTTGTTTTGAAAATTGACATCCGTTGCTATGGCAACAAGGTAAAAAAATAGGAAAAACGGAGAAATTAAAGATGATTTTGATATGCTTTAATTCCTGATTTTAGGAATTTTTTGCAATTGTTTTAGTTTGAACTTGTAAAAGTATATATATAATTTTATTATATACCACAAAAAGCTTTGATTTGCAACAGAGAAGTGCTGTTGCTATGGATAATTAAGTTGCGTAAAAAATCACACAGAAATTCTTACTTTTTGAAAGTTCCATAGCAACAGCATTTATTTTTAGAAAATGTCAGATTTTTTTCAAATGTCATTGAAGTTTAGGACATACTTAATTTTTTCTTACCAATTGATTTTATATATTTATTCATTTTAAGTGAATAATATCCATTCAAATATTCCTATAGTTTAGCTTAATTTTAAGCTTGTTACCATAGCAACGGTTCTAAATTTTCATATATAAATTCTTTATTGCACAATCATAATAGTGTTTACCAAAAGATCTAGATTTGCTCTTTTTATTCAAATTAAATGAAGAAAACATATTTTTAAATTTCTGTTTAGTAACCATGGAAACGCTCTAAAAATATACGTTTCTCCATGAATGATTTTCTTTCTCTTGAACAAAGACAACTATTTTTAATAATTTATTCAACTCTGGAAACCCCAAGTTACTCACAATATGTTCTGAAATAAGCATTAAAATGCCATTTTTACATCTTCATCCTCTGTTACCATGGCAACGAGACCACATAGCAACAAATAAATGGTGTTAGGCATTTTTACTCATCAAAGTCTTTCAAATTGTAAAGTATGAGGAAAATCCGTGACTATGCTTGGCCACCAAATTTTGATTCTTACATAGAATTGATCTTAAAACTTTTGTCACGGGCAATTAAATTTGATTGTTGTTGTTTTACTTTGTCCGTGCAATTCTTGAGAACCCATATCAGTAAAGAAGTGCTGAAAATCCCACATTATTTTATTTCGTAATTTTCAAATAGTTCTTTTTTTCAGGATGAACACTAAGAAATGTTGTTAGGTGTATGCTCTTTTTCAGGGATATGAAACATAAATGGAGCAGTCTTTGAACATTTTATTTTTTATTTCGCTTCCATGACTAAAATATTGTCCCCGAGACTTTGTCAAGAAAAATCTTTGTTATCAACGATTAGAAATGAACATTTAAGTACGTTACTAACTGGAAATGTACGTTTGAACGTTTCATTTAATTTTACGATAATAAATATATATTTATAACGCGTGTTGTCCTGTATACTTGTGTTCATGTACAGTAAAAAAGCTAATTGTAATCAAAGGAAACTGAACATCGCAGATTCCCAATGCAAACATAAGGGAAACGCCGACTTTACAGTTTAATAATATATTTTTTTTAAATGTTTGTTTGATTATTGCTTCGTGTTAGTGACTATTATTTAGTAGATTTTATCAGTTTTTTAAAAAAAAAACTTGTAATAAAAAGAGCGGTGATTTATGATCTTTCTCGAGGTGTAGTATCAGAGGAATTGGGGTTGGACACTTTTGCAGTTTTGTAAACAAAAATACCCAAAAAATGTTTTTGAAATAATTAACAGTCAACATTAGGGTTTTTGTGAATTTTTTAAAATAGATACTAGTACTTTGAAAATACATGTCCATCAAACTATATGTTGTTGTGTTTAGTCAAAATCAGTTTAGTTGTAGTTTCTTTTCTTACTTTAAATTCAATTTATAAGGTCTGTTTCCAACGGAAGACCTTATAGTGATTGTTAGGTTTTTTTCTTTCTTATTTTCCCCCCTTTTTTGTCCGCAGAATTTCTCAGAGATGGCTGGATAGATTTTCCTGAAATATCAAGGGTGATAGACAATGATTATGTCTCGAGGTGATTTTTTTCATTTTAAAAAAATTCATTTCCTGTCGTCCGTTTCCTGTCCTGCGACGAAAAGCTTGTCACCTCGAGATCTTACAAACGATAAATATTTGAACATCAAACTTTGTTGGATGATAGACCTATAGCTGTAGATGTGTTTAAACTCTTTTGTTTTGTTCGTCGTAACTTCAGGTCGTCACCGGAAGTAATTCAAAAATTGTTTTATTTAATTTATTTTACATATAATGAATATATTAGTATAAATATTTACATATGTCATCTATGCCATGTTAAATAAATAAAAACATTTTACTTCCGGTGAGATATCTCAATTATCTCAGGTAGCTTTTTTAAACATTTTAATTTTTACCCATGACATCTCAAAAACTGAAAGTGATCAAGACAAGAAACTTACAGGGATGGTGAACATTTGACTAAAGATGTGTTTAACAGGTTTCATTTTGTCGACCGTCACTTCCGGTCTTCACCGGAAGTTTCAAACAAATTAAGCTGTTTATGAGTTTAACTGTTTTTCTTTGACAATTTTAGTTATTTTGCTAATTAATAATGTACAATAGGTAAATAAACAAGAAATCCTGACTTTAATTTTCATTAAGCACTTCCTTTTATCCGTTTCCTGTCTCGAGACAATAAATCTTGTGTCCAACACATTAAAAAATAGTAATGACCTGAACAACCAAACTTTTTCAGATGATAGACCTATATATGAACATGTGTTTACATTATTTTGTTTTATCCGGCGTAACTTCTGGTCGTCACAGGAAGAACTCAAAAATTTGTTTTTTTATTTTTTTTTTAAATTTAGAATTGAAGTAACATTTTAGTACAAGAAATACAAAAGGTCATCCACACATGTTTAAATAAACCAAAAAAATTCTACTTCCGGTGGGATATCTCAAATAGTTTTTTTTTAAATAATTTGTGTACACCCGAGATCTAAAAAACTGTAAGAGATCAAGGCACAAATCTCATAAGGATGACATACATTTAAATAAAGATGTGTTTAACGGGTTTCATTTTGTCTTCCGTCACTTCCGGTTCTCTCCGGAAGCGTTCAAACAAATGTAGCTTTTAATTAGTTAAGATTTTTCTTTGTATATTTTATTCAGTCTGATGAACAGTTATGTACCGTAGGTAAATGTACTAAAAACTATCTTACAATTTCTTTGATAACTTCCGTCTGTCCGTTTCCGTTCCAGAGACAAAAAAAACCCCACTATTTGTCAACGAGTTCTCAAAGCTGACAAAAACGTGAACAACCAAACTTTGAGGAAAGATAAAACAATATATGAAGATATGTTTACCATGTTCTTTTTGATCCGGCGTTACTTTCGGTTGTCACAGAAGCACTCAAAAATATACTTTTTGTCTTTTTGTTTTGTTTTACAAAGAAATAATTGTTAAAAAATTAATTTACAGTAATTATTATTTCCGTTTTCTTTAACAAGAGAATACAACTTTTTATCACATTAATACATGAGGAATGGAAGACTTTTTTGTTGCTAAAGCAACAAGAGTCTAGTTTTGTTTTTGTTTTTTTGGTCATCGACTTAATTTAATAAAGTTTCAGTTCTTAAAGACTTTCATTGTTGGAAACTGAAGGTACTAAAGATATTTAAATGAACCAGGTTTACAGAATTAATTAATTGGGCGACGGGCGTTTATAGCCATTCCATTTCGTCTGTTCAAACTCCTTTGGTCATTTATTAACCGCATGAGCTTTTAAGCGCAAGTTTTATCTCTAAAAACGTTTGATTACTGGCAAAAAATTCATTCTAAAGACAGACTTAAAAGACATGTTACGTAAAGGGGGTCTCCAATACGACTCAAGAAGATTTTAATAAAATTGATTTATGATTCCGTTGGTGTTTGGTCGACTGTCTGAAATAAAAAAGAAATACCTGAAATGATAGGAATAAAAAATGTTCAATGTTTGAGGTTTTATGAACAAACAAAAAAATATGCCCTATTCATTTAAGCAAAGAGTTGATTCTAGTCTAAAAGCACTTTTTGTTGAACAGGAATACAAACCAAATCTGTCGGCTCATGAATACCAACAACTAAAGATATGACGTAGAAAATTTATGACAGTTTTGTACAGTTTTACACTTCCTTGTTTTCAATTACAAAGCCTGACATGGAAATGTATTAGATTATTTTTTATTTGCTTATTTTAGCGCAATGTTCAAGACTTTCTCTTTTAACAACCATGTTATACCGCCGCTGTATCATCTAATCATAACAAAAGCACTCCTGGCTCATATACAGAATAGCCATAATCTAAATGAAACAAGCAGACACAACAAACTAAAAATGATACAAATGTTTTATCATTAAGCCGTTTGTCGCATTCTCATCGTATAAAAAAACCACTTTTTGATCATAGACCGATTATTGAAGGTCATGTGGAAATTGGTAAGTGTTTTCTACAAATAACAAGCCGTTGTTCCGCCTTTGTTTTGGTCGATTTATAAAATACATATATCAAATGTATAAAAAATACAGTTCTGAATTGGTAATCAATTAACATTCAATTTCGTTGAAAACTAAACAAAAACGCCACCAAAATTGGTATCCTAACATATACTAAAACCAGTTTTTGAATTCACAATCAATTTAATTCATGATATTTTGTTTTAATTAAAGATATTATCAATTTGTTCGGGTATTGCACAATATGGCAATTCCTACTGTGACATAAAAAGAACAAATATATTTGTAGACAACTAGTAACTGCATCAGCTTTTTTTAAAAAATGCCATGCAATATTTAAGGAATTATTTCAATTGACTGGTCGTTTAAAAAATGAAAGAGAGAATACACATTTGCTCATAATAAAACTTTATGAATTGCTATGAGAGAGAGAGAGAGAGAGAGAGAGAGAGAGAGAGAGAGAGCCTAAATGAGCTAGTTGTACATGTTGACAATGAGGGTCAATGGTAAAAAATTGTTACCAAAATACTTATTTCTTTTCTCTCAACCTATCACACTTAAATTGGTTAAAAACGGCACATCGCCGCCTGATAATGATTAGTATTCGCCAATATAGCTAACGCTTCGCCTACTCCTCCTGCAATTCATAATATTCAAAACAAAAACGGCCGTAAGTTCCTAAAATATATAATCCTTTTTCCGGAAATTACAATGCTCCGATTTATGAGATTACTTTGCAAACGTTCAAAGATAGTACAAAAGTATACATTTTTTTTAATTCTAGGCCTAAGGTCAATGATACACAAAATTTTCAAATTCAACAAAGAAGCATATAGAAAAGTGTTCATAACATCTTCTTGTCCAAAACCTAAAAACCTTTAACCCTAAAATTTTTGATATTACAATTCAAGTATCTTCAGATTGTGTAAATTTATACAACTACAATGATGAAGCCCAAAGAAGGGTTCAAAGTTTAACAATCAATTAAATTGGGAAAATGTTTTATTAATCTTATTCCCAAGAACTACAGTTATACAAGTTCTAAGATTACTATACAATTTTCCAAACATTTTATAGATTGTACAAACTGAGATCCCCCGGTATATTTCAAAGGCTTAAGAGGGGTTCAAAGTTAAAATAGAAAAACAGAGGGAATAAAAATGGAGTGCATATGGAGTTTTTATCTTTCAGTTAATTCGATACGCAAAGGCATGCTCTACGTATGAACATTTTCTAATGCGAGGCAAGCTACATGACAAACAAGTTGTTAAAACAGGACTACCAACAGTCTCGATTGAAGTCAAAACGCCCTTTTCAGCAAATACAATCTTCCGCTGAGTCACATGCTGATTGGCGTTTGACATACTTAAGTTAGACCCTTATTACACACCTAATTGTCTACGGATTTTTCCGTTTTCTCGATAACGACAAAGAACACACAACACAGCGGCTGTGATCGGTCAACAGAGGACGCTGACTCCTCCATGGCACCTGATCCTACGTTTAATTTTATAAGAGGTCCCTGTTTGCTCTGCTCCTGTCTTGTATTTTTTTTTTGGATTTTTGATTTTAATCACTGTTCGTTATCACCACATGTCATGTTTTAAAATAATTTCCCTAAAAATTCAATGATACAATTATGGAAACATTTTTATATCTCCATTCCCTATTATTAAGTTCACAGTTACGTAAGCTTTTATAAATATTCAAATTTTTTAGTGTCCTTGTGATAACACTACGAATCGATTTTGTAATGTACAATTTCATAAAATCAAATAACCTATATGTGGGGCGCAAACGTGTTTTGGATAATTAAAAGAAATGAAAATAACAAATTTGTCAATATTCTAGTATCTAATCGTACTATTGCCGCTGATTGTATAAATATGAGTAATACGAAATCAATCTTGTTTAATATTTGAAAGTGATAACTTCGGTCGGGGCATGATCAAATATATTTAATGAAATTGAAATATTTATTGGAATTTATTGGATTTGATCAGTAATGACCAAAATTATCTCCTTCTTATTCTCAAAGATTGATTCATTATTCGTTATATTTGAATTTTCAAATTTGTAATCTTTGAGACGTTAAGGCCAATGATAATAAAATTAGTTGGTTGGTGCTTTTTATATGTTGTAATGAAATGTTCAAAAATGGATTGTTTATGTACAAGTTTTATGTATTGTCAACTTTTGGTACATATAACAAGGTTTGTTATTGTTACAATGCAAATCTGTTGAGGTGGGTAATTTGGCCCATGGGTATCCAGTTACGTTCAATTTGGCTATAGTTTTACGCGTCTTAAAGTTTCGGGACTTAATTAAAGTGAATACTAGTATTTGTTATTTAGACTAAAATCAAGACGCTTTAGTCAAAAAGGGACATTTGCGCTTCTATCCCGGAAAGGGTATACACATTTTTTATTAAAATGTGTGCGCTTACAAAAAATTCGAAGGATTGGAATACATGTTGAAATAAATTAACAATGCATTGGTTTATTTTCTATTATTCAAAATACTATAGATTTGCCGAAAACAGGTTTCTTATCATGACGCGGTCAATTTTGTTTACAGAAGAGAGCTGGTATTTGATTAAAGGAACGGCTCTGTATGATTCAATTCATTGATCTTACTGTCAAAACAGATCAATTCACAAAGTAAAACGCGGTCACACGATTTTTTTTCCAATTTCTAAATTCTTACAATAAACAGCAATATAGAAAGCCCCTTACTGAGTTTTATGATCTATAAGGTTGAAACTAGCATGCGAATTTTAAATGTTTGGAAAATTTGAGCCAAAGATAAATATGGAAAATCACTCTATTACCCTTTCAGACTTTTGACAAGTTTATCCTGATATTTTGCATATAAAAGGTTAAGTAAACAAACATAAGATAAGGCACGATAGAATAGAACAGGAAAAGTTTTATTTTTAAAACTTTCTCATTTTTTTAACTTTAAATTTTAGTAATACTTGATCATTGATCAGAAAAGTGAGACATGGATAGATGGCTGTTTCCTGTAAATCCCAGTTGCCACCGAAAACGAAACCACAGTATCAACTTCTTAACTGTTTACAGTTTTCGTTTATTATCTTCATTGCTAATGCTTTCCAGATGATATCTCACAGACTATAAATAATGAAGATAGCAAACTGTTTCGTATTATTTCCTAAAATTAGTTAAGATATTTCACCCGTTGGTAAAAAGGTACACTTTATCAATTTGTTGTACTTTTCCTCAATATATTTATACAGTTTATGTATTTTTGTCTAACATACTTTGTGATTATCTTAAAAGTCTAGTAATGCGCTGAATTAAATACAACAATCTTTTAGGATACTACAAAAAAAAACATTAGGTACATGTATCCATGTATCCTAGCAAGGCTAAAAATATATGTTAAGGAGAAGAACTGGTAAGTTGTTAGACTTGTTTCTGATCCTTTTGAGCAATCAATGAAATATGTTTAAAACAACCATATTTTGTTTGAAATTTAAGTGGAACCAAGGAAATCAAACTTATTTTTTACAAGATTTTTTTTATCATTTTAATAGTAGAACCTAATCAATTTAAAGGCGATGAAAAAGTAAATGTAAAGCCAAATAAATTAGGAATTTCCTCTATCTTGTTGAAGCCTTAAATCCATTTTTATAACGATGACGCACACTGTGTTAATATATTCAAAGTAATTTTTACACTCTAAAAATTAGTTTGAATATATCAACACGCAACGAGATAAGACACGATCATCTTTTAGAAATATGTTTTTAAACTTCCTGGTAGTTAAAAACAATATACACGTGGACCAACAACGAAATATTTGAGAATATATTCACTTTTGAGTCATCACTTAAAATGAGATCTTGAGCTTTATCATTATTATGTTTATTTAATTTGCAAAAAATACGGGTTACAAATGTGACTTATGACGCTTATGTTTAGCAGTTCTCGGTTGCGGTTTTTATTTTCAATTTAATAATGACTCTCCGACATAGGCCATCAAAAGAATTATTTTAAAGTTAATACTGATAAACATTGAAACATGTAACAAAAGAATACATCATAAACACTGTTATAAAGAGTAATTCAATCATAAGAATTTAATTGTCGACAGCCTTCTAGCGATCGTCTAGTCCAGAATCATTTCTTTTGCACACCATCAAAATGACCATAATAAATAAGCTCTATAAAGTATCAACATATTTTTCCTTAACTTAACTTAATTGTGCACAAAAACCTAATTGTTTCTAATTGGTCATTATCAACTTCTATGTTTGTAACCGTGATGAGTTATTATATATCAGATGCATCACCACCTATTTTATACAGAAAGATACTGAGTACATTCAAATGGTGATATTAAAATTGCGTTTTATATTTTCTAAAAGCAACATAATCTAACACAAATTTAAATTACACAAAATATAATTCTTTATCTTTTTTATTCTCATATTATAATAACATACGACAATTTGTACAGAAATTCCATAGTGTCTCTATTCCAGAAAATGACAGCTCGATCCCTTTGTGGCCGTTTCGGTTTCTAATTTAATATTGGGTTTAAAAAAAATTCAAAAACAGCTTTCTGAATTTATTTTTTATTTGATTGCAAGACTCATTCTAGAAAAGACTGTTTTAAACTTAAGATACAGTTATATTCATAGGAGGTGAAATTCCTAATAAAAGAAAAGTGAAATAAATTTGAAGTACTGTAAATTCCTAATCAAATTAATTTAATTAATTAAATACATATTTGCATAAAATCGCGAGAAGTGCATCTCGCGGGTTTTAAAATCTCACTTTTATTTTCTGGACAATGTAAATTTAATGAAATGATTTTTAATGCTCGCGATTTGATGCAAAACGGTTTAATCGATTTTGAATTACAATAAACATGGAGGGTATATATCATAAAATTAAAGTCTTGATTAATTAATGACTAAGCAATTGCAAGAATGGGACGATTTTCTGCTAAATTCTTTAATCACTAAAAGGAAAAGCACTTGAAGACAACGTAGTCGAGTGATTTAAATAGCGATTGATAGATAAATCAAATATTATCGTCAGGTCTTGAAAATTGGAAACAGACAAAAATATCAATTTATCTCTTTTAAAACCTTTACCGGTTTATCATGTAATATAAAAGTGGACCAAAAAACATCAATGCACTGTGGTCTGAACTTTTTCATTTATTTTGGTGTTAGGGGAAGGGTTATGCCATATTTTTATTAACAAACCAAACTTTTTAAAAATTGATTTAAAAATACAAAAGACTTGAACTTTCTATATTAAAAACAAGCATTCGTTAAATTTTAGAACCTACTAAATATCAATATCAAACCTATTCCGGGATTCGAACCTGACAGAATTCTATTGTTCCTTTGTTCAAAAATTGTTTGATTTTTATTATATAACTAAAAAATATTTTTGACTTTTTTTTTGAAGTTGGGGGTTTATCTTTTTTCCATGAGTTTAATAATTGCTTTTTTATTTTTGAAATGTTTTAAAAGATATAATATTATAGTAAAAGTGGAACTTTAAAAGATAAAACTAGATTGTCATAGTTAAGCGTTGTCAAAATGTATAGGGAAGACATACGCCTGCATCGAGACCGAATGTTCAAGTGAGAGAAATAAAGACAAATAGCAAACTATCATTAGAATGCTCTACAATGGAAGAAAAATGATTAAGCAAGAGTTGATAGTATGATAACTTCGCATACTGAACCTGATAGATTGCGCAATTTGAACAGTAACGGTGTGAGCATGAGACAGAGAGAACGTGGTAGAAATTATAGGGTCAAAAATGATAATGTCTTCAGGTCTGAACATAGGCGCAACGAAAGGAAGACATCTCAATTTGATAGTAGTTGTGAAATTACAGAATTTTTGTTCGGTTTAATCAGAATGTACAGGTCAGTAAACTATGAGTTTACAAGGTCTTGCTTAACAGTAAAATCCCAATGTTAAGTACTCCCGAGTTTAATATTTTGAAACAACCTTTAAAAAATCAGATTAGTCCAAGAGAATGCGTTTACACATTTAAAGTAGAATTAATGAGAAGGTCTTCAGATTCTTTCCGAATTCTAGAAAGTGGGACCTGGAGTGATGATTTAGACAAGAAAGAATTATTTTGAATCAGGGCGAACTCTTAAGGGGCCAGTCAACCTTCCGCACTTCTGTTCACAGAAATATATAAATGCCATATGTTATTCCATATCTAAAATCGTTCGTCTAACATTCTTGAAAACTTCAATTTAATATCTTAATATCGTTTAAGAAGAAATTTCCGGACAATCTGATCCTCCGAAGAATAATACAACGTCTAAATATTAAAAAACGGAATTAGTGTCTTTTATACAAAAAACAAAAAAATAATGCTCGGATTAATATCCGTCAGTTTTAAAAGTTTACAAAAAATCGGCCGATCAGTTCTCGGAGACTTGCGTGCACGAAAATCATACGAAAAGAAAAATAACTTGATATGATCTCGTTGCAATCAACTAATAAGTCCTCCGTCCGATATTTTAAAACAATACAATGCAGTAACGATAAAAATACAGAACTTTCTTACAATATATAGGATCATCAATATCTATACAATGTTCAACAAAGTTTTTTTCATTCTAAAAATATGGTCAATTAAAGATTACAGATTTTATCCCCTAAACATCCCTTATTACTTTATAAATGGGCGAGGCAATTATTTTTTCAGATACTTATTGCGATAATGAACAAATTTGTATCAATAATGCGTTACACAATCTGGATCAACTGGATCAGTCTTTTTGAAATTGACTTTACGAGTATTTTTGCCCCTAAATAAAGAGACATTTTTAGCTCACCTAAGCTAAAAGCTCAAGTGATCTATTCTGATCACATTTTGTCTGTCGTCTGTCTGTTCGTCTGTCCGTCTGTCTGTAAACCTTTCACATTTTCAACATCTTCTCCAGAACCAATGGGCCAATTTCAACCAAACTTGGCATAAAGCATCCCTAAGCAGAGGGGATTCAAAGTTGTGGAAATTAAGGACCATGCCCTTTTACAAGGGGAGATAATTAGGAATTATTGAAAATTGGTGAGAAACTTTTAAAAATCTTCTTATCAGAAACCAATTGGCCAGGAAAGCTAAAACTTGTTTAAAAGCAGATAGTGCAGATTCAAAGTTGTGAAAATCATGATCCCCGGGGTAGGGTGGGGCCACAATGGGGGGGTAGAATTTTTACATAGGAATTTATAGAGTAAATCGTTAAAATCTTCTTCTCAGACACCAATTAGCCAGGTAAGATAAAACTTGTTTGAAAGCATTATTAGGTAGTGTAGATTCAAGTTGTGAAAATCATGACCCCCGGGGGTACGGTGGTGCCACAATGGGGTTCGAATTTTTACATAGGATTATACTGAGTAAATCTTTAAAATATTTTTTTTAGAAACCAATCAGCCAGGAAAGCAGAAACTTGTGTGATTGCATCCATAGGTAGTGTAGATTCAAAGTTGTGAAAATCAAGACCCTCGGGGGTAGGATGGGGCCACAATGTGGGGTCGAATATTTACATAGGAATATATAGAGTAAATCTTTAAAAATCTTCTTCTCAGAAACCAATCAGCCAGTAAAGCTGAAACTTGTGTTGAAGCATCTTCAGGAGGTGTAGATTCAAAGTTGTGAAAATCATGACCTCCGGGGCTAGGGTTGGACCACAATGGTAAGGGGGAATTCTTACATATATAGAGAGAAAAATCTTCTTTTTTTATAATGCTTTATTTCTGTGCTATTGATACAAATAGTCAAATATATGTATTATACATTGCACAGACCACCCATAAAGATTTGCACACCTCACTCATACCAAGATATACAAAAAAAATTTTAAAGTAAGTTTACACGCTATGTTGATATATAAAAAGAAGAAAAAGGAAAAACAAACCCCATACACAACTTTTGTTAACTTCTATAGAAAAAGAATAAGCAAAAAATAACAGAACAAAAAACATGATCAGAGAATAAATCTTATTTTTAGAAAAAAATATATATATTTCTAGCATATATTTCCATTGTGACCAAAGAGCATCAAAGTAATCAGCAGTATAATTTTTTTTCAGATATGAATTTTTCAACATGATAATACAGCTTCAAATGACCTATGAGTCCATATAGATTTGGTGTTTTACTACCTTTTAAACAATGAAAAATATACTGTTTGGCATATAAAATTATAAAATTTATAACAAGGTTTTCATTCATAAGTGGAGTTTCACCAAAAAGTATGTTTTTAACATTAAAACCTACTCTTTTCGAAGTAGTAGAATAAATATGTAGGCTTAGATCACTCCAGATATGTAAAATGTTTGTGCACATAAAAAATAAATGTAAAATAGTTTCACATTCACTTTCACAAAAAGTACAGGTTTCATTTTCTATTTTATTTTCTTTAAATAGTGATTTACAGGCAATATTTTATGTTAAATTCTATATTGTAACCATTGAACAGCAGAATTTGTGGATGTCTTAAAGCACACTTTGAATACAACTTTCTGCTCCACTTCTGGGAAGCCTTTTAACACCAGTTTTGAATTCCATTTCAAAAATGCACTTGGTTGAACACATTTTATATTGATATTTTTTTTATGATTATGCTTTATTTCACTTTAACAACAATACCCATTTACAAAACCCAGATATCCCGGGTATTATGAAATTTGGCATTATTATAATAATTATGAAAATGACAGAACGAAAGTAATTCATAACAGGTTTGTCAAACGCTTTACCGTATTTTGAACATAGTCATCTTTGAAAAATCTAGCATGATATCCATATCCATGTATAAAGAATTTTTAACAAATTGTTTTAATTTTAAACCATCTTGACATTCGTTTTTTATTCTACACCCCATTTTGAATTTGTATATCTTAAAAGCTATATAAGCTAGATTATAAAACAATACTTTGGGGTTGGTTTCAACATAAAAACCAATTACAACATGTTTCCATTTAACAATAAATTTTAAAGCATTATTCAAATTATGCCATACCTGTTTGACATTATCACAATCAAAAGTAAGATGTTTAATATCTTCATTTGAGATGTCACAATAGTCACATTCTGCATTTTGTCTTAATTTAAATTTTTGCAAAAAAGAATTGGTACATAAAATATTGTTAAGCAGTTTGTAGTTGAATTCACTTAAACGCTTGTCATACATGTTCTTTATCTTATTTGTATATAAGCTTGGCCAATATTCTTTATTTACACAATAATTTCTGCCTAAATAAGATTGATGGCAAGGAGGTTTAAACTTTCTTGACAACATATTTTCGTAGTAAAAATTACACTTTTTCTCTAAGATACAGTGAACACCGTTATGAAAATTGAATGTATTTACAAAATCTGTTCTAGTAAAAAAACAGCATTTCATATCAAACAATATACTCTTTTTCTTAATTACATTTCGAATTATATTATACTCACACAACCAATTTGATCTATCTGACAATTTATCTGAAAATTCCTGTAATGATTTAAATACGCCATTTTCATTAAATACATCTTTTACATACAAAATATTACTCGCTATCCAATTCTTAAAACATAATGTTTGGCCCTTGTATTGAAACAAATTGTAATTCCACAATGGCTGTTATGCAAACTTGACGTCTGATAAATTAGATACATCTATTGTCTTTTTACATTCATTAAAGTAACTAAATATTTCTTTATAAAAAATTGGCAATTTAGATATTAGTGTAAAGTTTTCGGTTTTTATTTCAGACAGTGTGAGTAAATAATTCAAATTTATTTTCATTAGATTCAATTTAGATACAATGTTGTTAATGACATTTGATTCATCAGTCAATCGTTTAACCCATGATGCCTCAAGGGCCTTTCGTTTTAGCTCTATATCTACTAAACCTATACCACCATTTTCTTGTTTTCCTATTATTGTATCTCTCCTAATTCTATCACGTTTATTCCATATGAAGTTAAAAATACTATTTTTCATTTTTTTTCATTAAATCGTTTTCTGGAATAGGTAAAATTAAATCAACATATATTCATTTTGATACGGCTAAGGAGTTAACAACACATGTTTTTCCAAAAATCGTTAACTTTCTTTTCTTCCATGATTCGAATAATTTCTCCATATCTTCATAGATTTTTAACCAATTAAAATTATAACATTGTTCCTTGTTATGTCCAATGAAGATACCTAAACAACGAACAGCATTGTTGGTAACACTTATATTACAAACTTCTGTGTTCCTGTCTTTTAGATTTCCTAAGAGTATCCAATGTGTTTTTTTCTTATTAATTTTTGATCCAGCATGCTTGCAAAATATTTCAACAGTTTCGATTGCCTTTTCTAGTGACTTTACATTTTTTCAAAGCTAGGGTTACATCATCTGCATGTTGTAAATTTTTTATTTCTGTAGAGGTGTTATTAAGTTGAATGCCTTTAATTTGATTATTATTTTTTAGTTTCAAAGATAATATTTCTGCTACGAATAAATACAACAAAGCTGAAATAGGACAACCCTGTCTTATTCCTCTAGACATAGAGCAAGTTTTTGAAACCCAACCATTATTTTTAATTCTAAAGATTGGATTATCCAAAACAATTCTAGCATTTATTCCAATAAATCGCCCTTTGATGTATGCAGATTGCTCTTTGCTTATTAATTTATCAATAACTTTTTGTAATCGTCTTGCAAATATGAAGGCAATAATTTTGTAATCTGTATTTGTTAAACTTAACGGTCTATAGTTTTTTAAATCGGTTTTATCCCCTTTCTTGAATAAGAGGGTAATAAGAGATAAGCGTTGTGAAAAAAACATTTCCTGATTATCAAATACGGATAATAATACTTCATAAAATAAAGAGCCAATATGACTCCAAAAACATATATAGAACTCGCATGGTATTCCATCTAAACCCGGATACTTGTTATTTTTCATGTTAAAAACCGCTTCTTTACATTAGTCTATTGATGGTAATGTATCAAAGTTTTGTTTTTCATTTTCATCTAGTGTTGGGCAATGAATATCATGTAAATAGTTTGATATGTTAGTATCTTCTATTGACGTACTTTTATAAAGATTTTCATAAAAATTACACATTTCATTCAAGATTTCAGAGTTTAAAGAAAACTTGTCATTATCATTATTTATTTCATATATTGTATTGTTTATCTGATTTTTTTTTCCATACTGAGGAAAAAATTGGTAGTTCTTTCACCTTGTCCTACCCACTGAGCTTTCGACCTAATTTGTGCACCTTTTGCTATTTGATTGTACATATCATCTAATTCTTTTTCAAGAGTTCTTTTTTCATTCATATCAATAAGAGTACTTGGAAGATTTTCAATTTTTTTCAATTTTATCTTCAGTGAGCTTTATTCTTAGTTTTAAATTATTTTTGGATTGTTTTGCGTAATTTATAGAATAGTCTCGGATTTTTACTTTAAAAAGTTCCCATCTTGCGATTGAATCTAATGATTTATCTAATTCATTGAATATATTAATGATTCCTTTTTTATATTCATCGTTTTCAAGGTGAGAAATGTTTAATTTCCAATACCCGGAACCCCGTTCTAATTTGTTAAAGTCAACACATGCTTTTAGATATCTATGATCGCTCATTCTCGTGTTTTTGTTATGTGTACCTGGAATGCGTCTGATAATCATATTTTTCGTCAAATCTAAAATTTCACTACTGACAAATATGTAATCTATTCTGCTCTTAGGGCAGTTATCTGCATCGCACCACGTAAAACCATTTTTATCCGGATATTTATGTTTCCAAAGATCAACAAGATCTAATTTATGTAAGATTTCATATACACGTTTCTGTGATTTATCGTTTTTCTTTTCAAAAGTACAATTAAATCACAACACAAAAACACTTTACTCCCCTGAATTGAATGCGTAGAAGTAAAAACCTAAGTCTATTAAAAAATCCTATTCTCGCATTTTCCGTATTCGGTGCATAGACATTAATAAACGTGATTAAGGTATCGTCTATTTTTACATGAACTAAGAGTTTTCTAGCATCATCAGATTTATGTTCATTGAGAATATCTACATTAAGTTCTTTACGAAATAGAATAGAGACTCCTCTACTATATGGAGAGTCAGAAAATGCATGTATACAGTTACCATTCCATCTGGAATCATAATTTTCTTTATATTTGTCTATAAAATGAGTTTCCTGCAACAATACTACATCAAATCTATTCTGTTCTAACCATATATAGAACTTATTTCTTTTTTTATTTGAGTTCAACCCTCTGACATTTACAGATATAATATTTAAGTTATGCATAAGTAAGTTCAATTGTTCCAAGTTCAATTGTTTATATAGTAATGACATATATGATAACGTACCTATTCTATAGTCTAGGTAGTTTTATTATGTTAAAGCTACTTAAGGAAGATTGCAACAGTTTATTTCTCTTTCTCAGAGCTCTCGGAATCAGGGTTGCATCCCGAGACGTCGCTGTCGGATGCAGTTCTGAGTTCCTTCAACATCTGCACAATATTACGCTGATTGTTCACGGTTGTTTTGTTTCTGCTTTCGATTAGCGCTGTCGCTTAGTTTTCGTTTTCTAACTTTTTTGGAGATTTTCTTCAAAAGAACCCCTAAGAGAATTTGATCCAGGCCAGTGTTCTGGTTTCGTATTCTGAGTCCCTTTGCGGTCCAGGCCTGACCCCCATTCGTTGTTATATGTGGCTTCAACAAAGGTTGTTGATTGTTTGGCGGTCCGCAGTTTTTCCTGGAAGACTGCTACTTGGACGCACTTATTTTCCCAGGGGTCCTTAACTATATATCAGGTGAACTAACATAAACAAGGAACAAGAATATATATGGTTTAGGGGTGAGGATATTAACCGTTTTCAAGATATTCATGCACTACCTGTTTGAGGGGGGTCAGGATATTTTTATAAATATGTTTTGTACATTTATTAATCAACATATAGAGAAAAATCTTAAAATCTTCTTCTAAAAAACATCCGCCTAGAAAAGCTTTTGTGAAAGCAACTTCAGGTAGTGAAGATTAAAATTTGTTAAAATCAAAATCTTGAGGTTTAGGGTGGGGACACATTGGTGATCCAGTGGTACAAAGGAAAACATTTAATTATTATTTAATTATTCACAAAAACTTAAATGTTATCATATATGGTTTTACTTATATGCAAGCATTTTGACCTATTGCTGATTTTTTAAAATTGTTTAGACTTTGGCCCTTGGTTGATTCTTTGGCCTCACAAGGGGTTCAGATTTTGATGTAAGTTTATATCCCGTACATAAACAATTGTTCAGGATCTTTTTGAGAACTGCAATGCTCAACTTGTGATATGAGTATAAAATCAACCTGTTACAAAAGGGACTTGATTATAAACATAAGAATATCCAGGGGGAAAATGGATTTTTATTTATACAGGTATTATACGACATTTTCCAGATATTTTGTATTATGACTCCATTAAGCTGATTTTATCAGGCCTAGTGTTGCTCATGTGAGCGATGTGGCCCATGGTCTCTTGTTTCTTATTATCATATGAAAGTTCTGACGAATACTAACATTTGATCTTACACGTATCTATTATTGTTGTTTATTTTTGTGATAGAAGAGATTATATATTTTAGAGGCACGCCCTAAAGATTCTTGATGGGGACAGACATCGGTGTTTTGGATAAAAGAAATCGATAACAACCATAAATAAAAATATTTTCTCCTGCAACGCTGAAGGATAGCTACTGACAAACAAGTTGATAAAACAGGACTATCAATAGTCTCGATTTATGTCTTCTTTTCGTAAATTCTATGGTCGATACAACGACATAATCAGCAAATACAATCTTCCACTGGGTCGCATGCTGACTGATGTGGCGTTTTTCATACTTAAGCTAGACCATAATTAATCACCTAATTGTCTACGGATTGTTTCGTTTTCCCGATTACAACAAAGAGCCCACTTGTTTGAATTTTTCCTTTGGGCTATGGTTTTAATCACTGTTCGTTGTCACCACGAGTCATATGCATCATGAGTGATTTCTGTGAAATCTAAAAAAAGTATTAAATAACATTCGTTATCAAATCTATTAAAGTAAAGTACAGTTTGTCCAAAGGTCTGGTTTCGACTTTTTTCAGAAAATCAATTACATATTGTGAAAAAATGCAAACATCTAGGGATTAATGTTGAAAATTCTTTAATAGGGTTCGAGAAAGTTCGCTCAGGAGATTTTATTTGTGTAAATATTTCCAGTTTTTTCGACATAAGCCATCAAAAGAATTGTTTTGATATTTAATACTGATAAACATTGAAACATGTTACAACAGAATATAAATACATCATATTATAATAATATTCTCTTGAAATACAAACACTGTTATAAAGAGCAATTCAATCATAAGAATTTAATTGTCGACAGCCTTCTAGCGATCGCCTAATCCAGAATTCTTTCTTTTGCAACGCCATCAAAATGACCATAATTAATAAGTGCCATAAAGTATCAACATATTTTTTCCTTTACTAAACTTAATTGTGCACAGAAACCTAACTGCATCTCCCTGGTCACTGATTACGTCTTCTAGTTTTGTAACGAGTTATGCTCTAACAATTGCATTACCAAATATCTTATAAAGAAAGATACTGAGTACATTCAATTTGTGATATTGAAATTACATTTAATTTTTTTCTAAAAGAATAATAGTCTAACACAAATTTAAATTACTTAAAATATAATTCTTTTTTTATTCTCATATAATAATAACATACGACAATTTGTACAGAAATTCCATAGTGTCTCTATTCCAGAAAATGTCAGCTCGACGCCTTTGTGGACGTTCCGGCTTCTAATTTAATATTAGGTTTCACAAAAATTTACAAAAACATCCTGCTGAATTTATTTTTTTTATGTGATTGCAAAAAACTGTTTCAAACTTAAGATACAGTAATATTCATAGGAGGTAAAATTCTTATCAAAGAAAGGTGAAATAAATTTGAAGTACTGTAGATTCATAATCAAGTTAATTTAATTAATTGAATTAATATTTGCGTAAAATCGCGAGTACATCTCGCGGATTTTAAAATCTCACTTTTTTTTCTGTACAATGTAAATTAAATGAAATGATTTTTAATGCTCGCGATTTGGAGCAAAACTATTTAATCGATTTTGAATTACAAAAACATGGAGAGTATTTATCATGAAATTAAAGTCTTGATTAATTAATGACTAAGCAATTGCAAGAATGGGACATCGATGATTTTTTGCTAAATTCTTTAATCACTAAACGCAAAAGCACTTGAAGACAACTTAGTCGAGTGATTTATATAGCGATTGATAGATAAATCAAATATTATCGTCAGGTCTTGAAAACTTGAGACAGACAAATATATTAATTTATCTCTTTTAAAACCTTCACCGGTTTATCATGTAATATAAAAATGGACCCAAAAACATCAATACACTATGGTTTGAACTTCCTCATTTATTTTGGTGTTAGTGATAGGGTTATGCCACATTTTTTTTAACAAACCAAAAGTTTTTAATATTGATTTAAAAATACAAAAATCTTGAACTTTCTATATTCAAAACAAACATTCGTTAAAGTTTTGAACCTACTAAATATCAACATCAAACCTATTCCGGGATTCGAACCTGACAGAATTCTATTGTTCCTTTTTTTTAAAAAAATTTCAGAATGTTGAATTGTTACTACGTAAACTAAAAAGGTTTTTGACTTTAGAAGTTTGAGGTATATCTTTTTTCCATGAGTTTAATAATTGCTTTTTTATTTTTAAAATATTTTAATAGATATAATATTATAGTAAAAGTTGAACTTTAAAAGATAAAATTAGATTGTCACAGTTAAACGTACATTGTCAAAATGTCTAGGGAAGACTTACGACTCCATTGAGACCGAGGGATATAATGTTCATGCGAGATAATTAGAGACGGATAGCAAACTATCATTAGAATCCTCTAGAATGGAAGAAAAATGATTAAGCAAGAGTTGATAGTATGATAACTTCGCATACTGAACCTGATAGATTGCGCAATTTGAACAGTAACGGTGTGAGCATGAGACAGAGAGAACGTGGTAGAAATTATAGGGTCAAAAATGATAATGTCTTCAGGTCTGAACATAGGCGCAACGAAAGGAAGACATCTCAATTTGATAGTAGTTGTGAAATTACAGAATTTTTGTTCGGTTTAATCAGAATGTACAGGTCAGTAAATTATGAGTTTACAAGGTCTTGCTTAACAGATTTTAAGTGCAAACCAGATGTTGAGTCTTCCCGAGTTTTATATTTTGAAACAACCCTTAAAACATCAGATTTACTCCAAGAGAACGCGTTAACACATTTAAAGTAAGGTTCAAAACAATTTGCAGACAAACTGGCGAGTCCTTAGTACAATTTGGGCATTTTCTAAGAAAGACAGCCGTCTTTGATAACTACTTTTCCCCCTGAGTCCCCGCCTTGTCTCTTTGTGGAAAGTCCCTGTTAATGTAAAAGTTATATTTTAGGATATAATGATACTATAAGTTTGATTTAGTTTTTTCAACTTTATTGTAATATTAAATATATAAAGGGCTTTTAATCTTGGTTTTCATATGCCCTTTTAATCTTGGTTTTCATATGCCCTGAGTCAAGTTTATTGTATCTTGTTTATTTAAATTTAGTGTAAAGTAATTTTCATACAACATTCAGAAATTGATAAAGTTAATTTTTTTTAATGTGGAGGTCATATTCAGTCTCAAAACAAAACAAAATCACAACGCGAAGTATTGATAAAAAGCCTAAATGGAAAATGATATGATACATTCTAGATTCTAGAAAATGGGATCTTGAGTGAGAATTTAGACAAGAAATAATTATTTTGAATCAGGGCGAACTCTTAAAGGGCCAGTCAACCTTCCGCACTTCTGTTCACAGAAAAATATAAAAGCCATATGTTATGTCATATCTAAAATCGTTCGTCTAACATTCCTGAAAACTTCAATTTAATATCTTCAATGAAAAAATATGACAATAACAAACCGTCAATCATCTCAAAAATCCATAAAACGAAATACAAATTCAAAGCGGAGCAACGCGGACCTCCAAGATAGAGGTAGGATCAGGTGCCATATCTAAAATCGTTCGTCTAACATTCCTGAAAACTTCTATTTAATATCTTCAATCGTTTAGGAAGAAATTTCTGGACAATCTGATCCTCCGAAGATTAATACAACGTCTAAATATTTAAAAACGGAATAAGTGTCTTTTATACAAAAAACAATAAAATAATGCTCGGATTGATATTCGTCAGTTCTAAAAGTTTCAAATAAATCGGCCAATCAGTTCTCGGGGACTCGCGTGCACAAAAATGCATACGAAAAGAAAAATAACTTGATATGATCTCGTTACAATCAACTAATAAGTCCTCCGTCCGATATTTTAAAACAATACAATGCAATAACGATAAAAATACGGAACTTTCTTACAATATATAATATCATCAATATCTTTACAATGTTCAACAAAGTTTTTTTCATTCTTAACATATGGTCAATTAAAGGTTACAGATTTTAGTCCCCTAAACACCCCTTATTACGTTATAAATGGGCGAGGCAATTATTTTTTCAGATACTTATTGTTATAATGAACAAATTTGCATCAATAAAGTGTTACAAAATCTGGCTCAATTTTAAGTTTAAGTCTTTTTGAAAAAGACGTTACGAGTATTTTTGGCCCTTAATAAAGGGACATTTTTTTCTTATTATCATATGAAATGTCTGACGAATACTAACATTTGATCTTACACGTATCTAATATTGGGTTTTTTTGTGATAGAAGAGAACAAATATTTTAAAGGCACGCCCAAAAGTTTCTTGATGGGGACAGACATCGGTGTTTTGGATAAAAGAACTCGATAACAACCATAAATAAAAATATTTTCTCCTGCAACGCTGAAGGACATATGTCTCCTTCTCTAGATATACTGCGACAAAGTTTAAAGACAACGGCTCCTAAATTTCTCAATTTACGTAATCAATGTATGTGGCCATGCCTTATTTAGACAGATATTGTTACGACCAAAACTTGCTTCGATAAAACATTAAAAATTTAATTAAAATCGGTATCCATTTTAGTGCCATAGAGAGCTTCAATGAATCGCGCTACTGGCGTAAAGCAACTGTAGAGTCCACAACTTCAAACACTAGTCTACCTCTCCTGAAAATTTCTTTGATAGTTTTGACTGTATATGGAGTTTTGTCTCTCGGTTAATTTGATAGGCAAAGGCAAGCTCTACGTATAAACAGTTTTTAAGGCTTGGCAAGCTACTGACAAGCAAGTTGATAAAACAGGACTATCCACATTCTCGATAGAAGTCATATTTTCGTAAATTCTATGGTTGATACAACGACATAATCAGCAAATACAATCTTCCACTGGGTCGCATGCGGACTGGTGTGGCGTTTTTCATACTTAAGCTAGACCAGACCAAAATTAGTCACCTACTATTCTACGGATTGTTCCGTTTTTATGATTACATCAAACAGCCCACTTGTTTCTATTTTTCCTTAAGACTATGATTTAAATCACTGTTCGTTGTCACCACGAGTCATATGCATCATGAGTGGCTTCTTTGGAATCTAAAAAAGTATTAAATGAAATTCGTTATCAAATCTATAAAAGAAAAATACAGTTTGTCCAAAGGTCTGGTTTCGACTTTTTTCACAAAATCAATTCGATATTGTGAAAGAATATCGACGACATGAAAAGATCTTGACATTAATGTTGCAATTCTTTAATAGGCTTCGAGAAAGTTCGCTCAAAAAATCTTATTTAATTTTTGTAAATATTTCCGGTTTTGTTTAAATTTAATAATGACTCTTCGACATAAGCCATCAATAGAATTGTTTTGATATTTAATACTGATAAACATTGAAACATATTGAAACATGTTACAACAGAATACAACATATTATAAAATTTGATCTTGAAATACAAACACTGTTATAAAGACTAATTCAATCATAAGAATTTAATTGTCGACAGCCTTCTAGCGATCGCCTAGTCCAAAATTCTTTCTTTTGCAACGCCATCAAAATGACCATAATTAATAAGTGCCATAAAGTATCAACATATTTTTTCCTTTACTAAACTTAATTGTACACAGAAACCTAACTGTTTCTCCCTGTTCATTGACAACTTCTATTTTTGTAACGAGTTATGCTCTAATAATTGCATTACCAAATATCTTATAAAAAAGATACTGAGTACATTCAATTTGTGATAATGAAATCTCATATTATAATAACATACGACAATTTGTACAGAAATTCCATAGTGTCTCTATTCCAGAAAATGTCAGCTCGACGCCTTTGTCTTTGTGGACGTTCCGGCTTCTTATTTTATATTGGGTTTTTAAAAAAAATCAAAAACATCCTGCTAAATTTTTTTTTATTTGATTGCATGTCTCATGCTAGAAAAGACTATTTTTTCAAACTTAAGATACAGTAATATTCAAAGGAGGTTAAATTTCCCATTAAAGAAAGGTGAAATAAATTTGAAGTACTGTAGAATGCTAATCGTGTTAATTTAATGAGTGAATTAATATTTGCGTAAAATCGCGAGAAGTACATTTTGCGGATTTTAAAATACAATTTTATTTTCTGGACAATGTAAATTAAATGAAATGATTTTTAATGCTCGCGATTCGATGTAAAACGTTTTAATCGATTTTGAATTACAATAAACATGCAGGGTATATATCATGAAATTAAAGTCTTGATTAATTAATGACTAAACAATTGCAAGAATGGGACATCGATGATTTTCTACTAAATTCTTTAATCACTAAAAGCAAAAGCACTTGAAGACAACGTAGTCGAGTGATTTAAATAGCGATTGATAGATAAATCAGATATTATCGTCAGGTCTTGAAAACTTGAGACAGACAAAAATATCAATTTATCTCTTTTAAAACCTTCACCGGTTAATTATGTAATATAAAAGTGAACCCAATAACATCAATGTACTATGGTTTGAACTTTCTCATTTATTTTTGGTGTAATATGCCACATTTTTTTTAACAAAGGAAACGTTTTGAAAATTTATTTGGAAATACAATAACTTGAACTTCCTTATTTAAAACAAGCATTTGTTAAATTTTAGAACCTACTGAATACCAATACCAAATCTATTCCGAGATTCGAACCTGACATAATCCTATTGTTCCTTTGTTGAAAACTTGTTTCTAATTTTTGGATGTTTATCATATAGACTAAAAAATATTTTTGTCTTTGGAAGTTGGAGGTATATTTTTTTCCATGGGTCTAATAATTTCTTTTTTATTTTTGAAATGTTTTAAAAGATAAAATATTATAGTTAGTTGAACTTTAAAAGATAAAATTAGATTGTCATAGTTAAACGTACAAAATGTCTAGTGAAGACTTACGCCTGCACCGAGACCGAGGTATATAATGTTCGAGTCAGAGAATTAGAGACAGATAGTAAACTATCATTAGAATGCTTTAGAATGGAAGAAAAAAAATCAAGCAAGAGTTGATAGTATGATAACGTCGCAATTTGAACAGTGACGGTGTGAGCATGAGACAGAGAGAACGTGGTAGAAATTTTAGGGTTATGAATGATAATGTCTTCAGGTCTGAAAATAGGCGTAACGATAGGAAAACACCTCAATTTGATAGTAACTGTGAAATTACAGAATTTTTGTTCGGTTTGATCAGAATGTACAAGTCGGTAAATTATGAGTTTACAAGGCCTTGCTAGACAGATTTTTAGTGAAATCCCAATGTTGAATCTTCCCGAGTTTTATATTATGAAACAACCTTTTAAAAATTAGATTTAGTCCAAGAGAATGCGTAAACACATTTAAAGTAGGGTTCAAAACAAATTGCAGACAAACTGGCGACTCCGTAGTAAAATTGGGCATTTTCTAAGAAAGACAGCGCGACTATGTTAAGGCTGTCCAAAGCAAAATTTATACCGAAAAACGATACTATTTTAATTATCGAAAAAATACTTTAACCGAGCAAATTTCTTTAAACTTTTATTATATAAATTAACAGTGATATCAAACACTATATTTGATGCATTTTTGTGACGTCATATATTTTACTTAAGCACGTGACAGGCGTATCCTAACACGGTATAAATTCTATATAAATCGCATCGGCGCAAGTGAATAATGACATTAAATCAAAAATATTTTTATGAAAAAATCCTTCGAAAAGTAATGTATTTTGCAGTTTTTGCTGGGGGTTCATATAAATATTTCGTTTATTTGAAAAATTGTCAAAACATTTCGCACTGCCATCGAAATTAGGCACATTTTACCTTTTAAGCTCGATTTACACAAAATCGGGTCAATTGGTAGGTTTCCCCCAGCAAGATTCACATTGGTACTTATTTCCTCTCCCATTTTCACGTAAAATAAACTAGGATTGTATTGATCTTTCACTTGCGCCAAGCTGTTTTTTACATGCATATACATATCACCATTCATTAGTTCACACGTAGCAGGGGGAGTCTCAAAACCATTAATTTATAAATAGTTATTTACCTAATACAAAGCTTTAAAACTGTTGAATTTTTTAATACTCCATATTGGCGATATTGAGTTTAGTATCACTAGTATTTACAACAACGTCTATGTAAAGGAATGAAGCGGTTTTATAATGCACAATAAAATTCACTTATTACGTTACGATACATTCCCTAAGAACGATCGAAAGGAATGCAGATCGTGGCGTCAAAGTTAACTATGACGTCTTATCTTATGAAGTATAGACAGGTGACTTTCTACACATCGCTGTGAAATCAATCGGGCAGCCATAACATACCCGCGAGCCGGTTGTGCTCGCTACTTTTCTCCTGAGACCCAGCCTTGTCTCTGTGGAAAGTGTTAATGTAAAAGTTAGATTTTAGGATTTTATGATACTTGAATTGAAGATTAATTGGTTGTTCCAACTTTATTGTAATAAATATATAAAGGGCTCTTAATCTTGGTTTTCATATGCTCTGAGTTTGGAATGTTCCATTTGGTTCAATTATATTTTGAGTAAACGTGTTTTCATACACATTCATAAATTGATTAAGTTAAATTCTAAATGTGTAGGTCCAATTCAGTATCAAAACAAAAAAGATCACAACGCGAAGTATTGATAAAAAGCCTAAATATTACATATTGACTTGTTACATTATACAATAATGAGAAGGTCTTCAGATTCTTTCCGGATTCTAGAAGGTGGGACCTTGAGTGAGATTTTAGACAAGAAATAATTATTTTGAATCAGGGCGAATTCTTGAAGGGTCAGCCTCATTTTAATCAAGAAAATGAAGTATGAATACAAGACTTTAGACCTACATGAACACCTTATTTGAAGAACTTATCTCAAATAAAAGGTTTGTTATTATATGCACATTTTGTTCTACGAGTATTCATGAATTATCTACCTTTTTTACATATCTTGATAAGAAAACCTAAGGGTCTGATCCTATATCTTCTTTTAGGGACCGATTAGCACGAAAAAATCTGCATATTGTGAGCACACAGTTTAAAGTTATTGATAAAGATTTTATAGCACTCTCGAACCGTAATTTAGAGGGTCAGTCCCTTTTTTCTTATTGTGAAATAAAATATTTATTTTATAAAGCACACTTTTTCGAGAAAAGAGGTATTCAAAGACAACCTCATAAAGTCACGACGCTTTTTAACCTTGATTTTTGAGCTAGTCGAACTTCCACACAATTTTTCACGGAAAAATATAATTGCCATATGTCACATCATATCTTAAATCTTTCGTCTACCATTCCTGAAAAATTTAATTTAATTTCTTCAATCGTTTAAGAAGAAAGTTCCGTACAATCCGATCTTTCAAGGTTTGGTACAATGTCTAAATATCAAAAAACAGAAATAGTGTCTTTTATACAAAAAACAATAAAATAATATTCGGATTAATATCCGTGGTCGATCAGTTCTCGTGGACTCGAGTGCACAAAAATGCGTAAGAAAAGGAAAATAACTTGATACATGTACGATTTCTTCACCAGTAACGAATAAGTCTTCCATCCGATTTTTTAAAACAATACAATGCAATAACGATAAAAATACAGAACTTTCGTACAATATATAGCATCGTCAATATCTTTACAATATTCAACAAAGTGTTTGTTATTCTTAACATATGGTCAATTAAAGATTACAGATTTAAGGGGCGCCTGTAAAGTGCGAAACGAAATCGAAACGAAACGAAACGAAACCAATCGAAACGAAACGAAACCAAACGAAACGAAACGAAACCAATCGAAACGAAACGAAACCAAACGAAATGAAAACAAAAATCGAAACGAAACGAACCCAACGAAACGAAACGAAACCAACGAAACGGAATAAACAAAACCAAACAAAACTGAAAATCATTAATCACTACATAAAAGTGATAAAATTATTTTATTTTTTTTTTTCAATTTTAAACCATAAACATAATGGCCTTTATCTTTCAGATTGTTGTTCTGAATTCTTAAGCCGCTTACTCGGTATTTGCAAAAATTATAGAATGATGTAAATAACTGATGTACATTCTAATATTCTTGATGTTTCTGATTTATTTCATTAAGGGATAGTCAGACTTTTTGGTGAACATGCTGCGCTAGAGAATGAATGATATATCGAAATCGGTTATGATTAAGTAACAACGGAATAAACATAAGTTTTATCTATCCTGAAGTATTAGTATAATTATATTGTACACTATGCATTAAATGGTATAATGTGAATGAATATTGTAATCTTTTCTAATCCATATTTTCTTGTTTAAAATATGAACAGTTTCTAAGGCGAGGCAAGCTACTGACAAACAAGTTGATAAAAAAAGAACTATCAACAGTCTTGTTTGAAGTCATATTTTCGTAAGTTCTATTGTCGATACAACGACCTTGTCAGCAAATACAATCTTCCACTGGGCCGCATGCTGACTGACGTTTTTCATACTAATTGATCACCTAATTGTCTACGGACTTTTGCGGTTTTTATTTTCCCATTTACGACAAAAAGCAAACGGCGGGTGTGACCGGTCAGCAGAGGATGCTTATTCCTCCTAGGCACCTGATCCTACCTCTATCCTTTTTGAGGTCCGTGTTGCTCCGCTTTGAATTCGTATTTCGTTTTATGGATTTTTGAGATGGTTGACGGTTTGTTATTGTCATTTTTCACCAAAGCATTTCATCATCGCTGTGTTTAGATATATAGATAGAGAGATGATACTGAATTTTTTCGAAAACCAAATTATTTTGTCATCGCTGTGTTTAAACTATACAAATCAAATCATTTTACTCGTTATTTTATTGACTATGTGAACCGAATGTGTGTGTGTGTGTGTGTGTGTGTGTGTGTGTGTGTGTGTG
>WFKH01007768.1:3102468-3127938 GCA_016163765.1 Magallana hongkongensis | reverse complement strand
TTAATTTCAGTTAAGACCCGAAATGCTATCGACTTGCTAAAGCTGACGAAAGTACTTTTAATTTCAGTTAAGACCCGAAATGCTATCGACTAATGTGTGGCAAAGCGTTTCAGTTTCAGCAAGAAATTATGTTTTGTTTAAAACCAGAACATCAAAATAAATCTCATTCTATAGAAATAGTGCACGTTTATGAAATGTATGAAAATACACGCAGGTAGTACGAAAAATTAAAATTTAGTTTCAAAAAGCGTGGTAAAGTTTGTTTAAGGATTACAAAAACAGCCCTACACTTTAAGTACGCGGCTCTTTCAACCCCTGCTTCCTGGAAATGCTGCATAGGGCTATTTTATAAGTTCTAAGATAGTATTGTATAAGTTAATATAATGATATATCCTAGAGATATTGAGGTTTCTGCCGAAACAAATAATAATGAAATGCGGTGATAACAAACAGAGTTCAAAAATCAAAAGTCAAAAGGAAAAATACAAATAAGGACCTCTAAAAAACTTAGAGGTAGGATCAGGTGCCATGGCGAGTTATCTCCGCTGACCGGACACACCCGCCGTGTGATCTAAGAGTATGTAGAGAAAATCTACAAACTTAAACATAAAAACTTAAACATATATAGAAATTATTGAGCATAGAAGAATGTAAAAAACAACTGAAACAAGATAATCTTTATAAGATTATAGATATTAAAGATATTTTTTTATTTGATCAAAGTTGTGGCTGTTGTTGCTCATGTGAGCGATACGATCACTGTGTCACTTGTTTGGGTCGGTATTTAATATCACAACGTTCTATTATTAGTAAAAATTGATTAAACATAAACGTCTTTACTTTTTATCATCTGTAATGCCTGGAACACCATTGAATGACTTGTAAATCAAATAATATAGCGAGTGATGGAAATGATAAACTAGTATTAAAACATTTTGGTTAAAATTAGGTTTCTAGCATTTAAACTATGAGGAAGTTTAAAATAGAAAAGACTCAAACTTGGTCATGTCTAATCTCTAAATATGTTGTTAAGGGGTCAAATTCGCAATCAATTTATTGTGATAAACTAGTAAAAGGTTTGAAAGAGATTAAGAACAAAATCAGAATTATTTGCCTTCTGTTAAACATAAACATATCTATGTTTTATTTTATGTTAGCTTTTTTCCTGAAATAACAATGTCTTTTTGGAGAGGTTTAAAATCAACTTTGAAATGTGAGTCAAACACTCGACTGTTAGATATTAATATTAAACAATCATCTCTTATTTTAAAATCGTTGATTTATTTTGGGTTTACTTCACATTTTAGAATCGTTATACACTAAGGAAACTTTAAAAATCGTTCGTTTATTTTGCGATTAGAAAATCTCAGAAAAAGGTTCCGAATATACAATTTTCTCTAAAATAAAAGAAAAAGATGAAGGAAACTAATATAATAGTTTTTCGGTTAACTGCGCTCAAATTTGGCCACACATTTCATCAATGCAATTATCTACTAAGCTAACTAATAGTGTTGTCCTTAATACGTCGTGTCATACTAGTCATTTTAGGATATACAGTGATGTTAAGATGTTATACATTGTTTAGTTTTGTAAAACAAAATAGTTGCATGTAAAAACGACAATAACAATTCGTCAACCATCTCAAAAATCCATAAAACGAAATACAAATTCAAAGCAGAGCAACATGGACCTCTAAAGAGATGGAGGTAGGATCAGGTGCCTGGGAGGAGTGAGCATCCTCTGCTGACCGGTCGCACCCGCCGTGTGCTCCTTGTCACAATTGGGCATGTCATAATCGAGGTAAATGTCAAAATCGGGAAAATGTCATAATAGGGAATAAACGAAACGTTGATGATTTGGTTTGTTTGCGATTGTTAAAATACAATCCTTGAGCAAACACGGACCTCCATTACATTGGAGGTACGATCAGGTGCCTAGGAGGAGTGAAAATATGGTTTTTCCAGACTTAAGGACATCATGATATTTAAAACATGCAAAGATAGCAAATACATCTATAAATACAAATATTTCAGGCTAACACTTCTTTGTCATTTGCTTGCCAATTAGTAGATGTTCCGTTTAATGCAATTATTCAAATTTTCCTTTTCAAATCTACTTATCTAGTTAAGTATTTACAGTTTTGATGTATATGATAAAGTATGATTATCTTTCAATCCCTAGGGGACGGCTTATCAAGTCGAGCAGCAGCTGCATAACAAGGACCGTGGCAGAAGCGGTATCCATAAAGACGAAACCATGCATAGACCCCAAGAAGAGGTGAATCTGTGTATGTGTGTGTGTAAATTATTATATTATAGTGGAGGAAAAGTGAGAGTTCTCAATGCGACAAGTATGTCTTGAGATGGCTGGAAAACGCACTGATCTGGAGACGTGGTAATCCACGTCACTCATTTACCTGGTGATTCTATGGCGGTAAGACGCCCGGATCTCGAGGCGCGGTAAACCACGTGGCTGATTCCTTCGATGCGCGAGGAAATTCGAAAGCGACGAGGCCTCATGACCGACAGGAGTCAGGTACTTTTATTCTGAAAATCGGTGTTGTGTTTGTGATTTGTCTATTATATGTTAACTGTCTTGTCTTGATTTTCATTTGTTTGTGTTGTCGAATTTTATCTGTGTTTGACTTAATCTTATTCCTGGGAATTTCCAGGTTTAATTTTAGAACTTACGGAAACTATTAACAGCTAATCATTTTGTTCGAATTTTGTTTATTAATCTGTTAGTATTTGAACTATTTTATTTATAAATTGTTGGGTTCTTAAAGAAAAGGATCCTATCTATCAATCAATATATTTATTTTAAAGGTTTAGAACTTTTGTTCACTTCAAAAAAAAATTATAGGCCTATCTGCAGATCAAATTTTTTTTCTAATTTGTTTTTATTCATTATGTTTACCGGGACTTGTTAAACTTTTGATGTGTTTCATGGGAATTAAAGAAAATTGTAGCATAGATAAACATCCATTTGCCGTATAAACTATTCCCCTTGCATGAATTTCAGAGTACTAGGTTATTAAACCGCAACTCTAGCGTTTTTCTGCGACGAACTATTAGAATTCGCAAGCCTCCTGATCGCCATGGAGGCTGGACTAGGTAGTGTTTTTATCCCGAAAACTGCTTTTATGCTTCATGATTTTATGATGCAGTTTTCAGGTTTAAAATTCAAATAATTAATTTGTATTTTATGCCGACTTTCAGGGTAGTGAAAAAAAAATACCAAAATAAAAAAAACACCACTATTTCCCTGATTTTAAACTTAATATATTTTCTGAAATATTTGATGTGGATGACTCTTAGTTTTTATTGTCCTTGTTTTCTTAATTTTAAGGGTCTCAAACTTTTCATTTGTTTATCATTATATGATGATACTCACCCATTTAATGTGTTGTGTGTCCAGCTCTGATATTAGTTGTAAAACTTTAGTTTTGGGATTTACAATATCTGAGAAGAAAGTTATCTTCCTTAGGAGATTCTGGTGTGTCCAGCGTGGTTAAACTATTATTTTGAGTTAATTTGTGTTTAGTGTATTCGATGTTTCACCTTCGTGATCAGACTGACTGAGGCAGCTGAATCATTTGGTGACATTATGTATATTAGCTTAATTTTGCAGGATTTGAGTTTTAGAATTTAGATATAAGAAGAGCTTGGATTTAATTGCGCAAGTGCAAATACAACTTATACTCATAGCTCTTTTTCCAAGGAAGAAATTCTTCAAAATCATATGTCAGTTTTAAATATATTCAATATTCCCAACAATCAAAATCAATTTGAATTACCTTACCTATTTTGGATACCTAAACTTCATAAAAATCCTTACAAACAAAGATATATAGCGGGTTCCAGTAAATGTTCTACCAAGCCTCTTTCTTTACTCCTTACCAAAATATTAACAACAGTAAAGGCGAAACTTCAAGAGTAATGTGCAACAGTATATTCAAGAAGCGGTGTAAATCAGATGGTGGATACTTAAGAATTCCAGGGAACTTTGAGAAATTTTTCAAAAATCAATAGCATCAAAACTTACGACTTTTTTATACTTTATACAACCATTCCACACGATAAAGTCCCGTCTTTTTGACATCATTGATCGCTGTTTTTTTTAAATAAAAATGGATCATGTTAATTTACTAACCATGTCATTGGTCATTTGCAAAACTATTTTGTTAAAAGCCATTCAGATTGTGCACACAAGTACTCTAATGTTGACATTAAAAAGATGCTTGAGTTTCTGATAGATAGCATCCATGTAGTTTTTGGAAATCGGATCTTCCAACCATTTGTTGGAATTCCCTTGAGTACCAATTGTGCCCCATTGTTAGCAGACCTATTTTTGTATTCATATGAAGCAGAATTTGTTCACAAACTCGTACGTGAAAAAAATAAATCACTCGCTGTGGCCTTCAACTCAACATTCAGGTATATCGACGACGTATTATCAATTAACAATTGTTATTTCCATACCTACGTCGACTCGATATATCCCAGTGAACTTGAAATAAAAGATACCACAGAGTCTGCGTCATCTGTTTCATATTTGGATATTTTACTGGAAATGGACATTGATGGTAACCTAACAACAAAACCTTATGATAAACGTGATGACTTCAACTTTTCTATATTTAACTTTCCTTATTTATGTAGCAATATACCTTCATCACCTGCATATGGTGTTTTTGTCTCTCAGTTAATTCGATACGCAAGGGCATGCTCTTCGTATGAACAGTTTCTAAGGCGAGGCAAGCTACTGACAAACAAGTTGGTTTTTTTATGTATTTATTTCACATTACAAAACAGCCTTTTAACAATATCCAATTATCTCGGGCCAAGATAGTAATAAAGTAATAACTGTAAATCAGTAGGTATGTGTTATAACAATTATAGCATGTCTGCAAATTTCACAATATTAATTTTAAACATTTGTAGTTTTGAATTATTACATTATATATTTGAATACATTATATGTCTCTGTTTTGTTTTGAGATCTACAACTCATTTTATATTTAAATATCTTGTAAGCTATGAAAGACACAACAGTATTCAAAAATTGTATTTTGCTTTTCGTTCAAAGTAAAAACACATACGTGTTTCCACTGTATATATTGACAAACAAGTCTCGTTTGAAGTCATCTTTTCGTAAGTTCTATGGTCGATACAACGACCTTGTCAGCAAATACAATCTTACACTGGGTCGCATGCTGACTGACGTTTTCATACTAATTGTTAAACCATAATTAATCACCTAATTGTCTACGGACTTTTCCGTTTTTTCCTGAATATGACAAAGAGCACACGGTGGGTGTGACCGGCCAGCAGAGAATGCTCACTCCTTTATGGCACTTGATCCTACCACTATATTTCCGTGTTTGCTCTGCTCCTGTTTTGTATTTTTCTTTTGATTTTGAACACTGTTCTTTATCACCACATGTCATCATGATACTGGTGTATTGGTTTGTTTTTAAACAAATAGAATTGCTAAATTATATAAAGGCCCTAACCATGAAGCCGAATTGTGCCCTAATCCCGGAGCCTAATCTGTGCCCTGATAGTGGATGTCCTGGATGCATTAGATGTTTTGACACCTTAGAATGGTGAAGCAGGCCATCACACTGGAGAATAATGCCCTAACAGGTGCCCTAACTAGAAACCTTAATGCCCTAACGAGGTGGCCTAATGGTGTTAGGTGTCGGGCAGGTATATAAGGAGAGAGGAGAGGGCTCAAATAGGCAGATTGCCTGCTGCCCAATCCTTATTATGTAATATTTTTACATAATATAATATTGTTTAAATACATCACCTAATAGTGTACGGAATTTTCCGCACACGGGGGGTGTGACCGGTCAGCAGAGGATGCTCACTCCTCCATGGCACCTGATCCTACCTCTATCTTTTAAGAGGTCCGTGTTCGCTCTTCTCCTGTTTTGTAGTTTTCCTTTGGACTTTTGATTTTGAACTCTGTTCGTTATCACCACATGTCAAATAAATCATTTAGCTTATAGATACGTAAAAGCAACCGACTTGACATGTAAAATTGCAGTATCTGTGTGATATACTTATGGAAGAAGGATTTTGCACATGGTACGCACCGCGTATGTTAAAGAATCCCTTCAATGTAGGAGGCTGCATTGTTGACAGCCGTAAGAGGAACTTTTTTTTCCCTTTCTTTCTGACCTTCACATTGATTGTATTGTTGTTAAGACGTTTAACAAAAATTTTCAAAATTATTAGTGAAATGGGTACTAAAAGTACACAAACATTGTTCACTTTTTTCCTTGAATTGTTCAAACGTCAATGAGAAAAGAATTACCAGCTTCTTGATAAATAAATATTAAGTGACCATGTTAGCATTATTTTATTTTCAATGTTGTTACTGCATATTAAGATTTATCTCCCTTTTGACAAAATGCAAGTGGTAGATCATGATTTTTTTTTCTAAAACGTCTATAGTCTCAATAAATGTTAAGTACAGTCAAGCAATGAAAAGACACTAAAAGTATCTGTTTGGAGCTATTGGTATGATTTTTATGTACATGTATTTCATATTTTATCTTCCTATTTTAAGTTACTTTTTTTTAAGAATAACTTCGTTTTAAATTTTTGAAGCATTTAATTTTTAAAACTCATATATTGATTTAACTAAATAAGTGATATTTAAATTTGACCTAATTTATTTCATTTTACTGGGCAGATCCAAATCATAATGCAGATATTTTTTGAAGTGTATCTATTTCAAATGTATTTTACATTATCAATAAATGTATTGCTGACAAGTTTTAACTATCTTTATGATTTGAAATAAAAATCTGTTGTTTGTATTTTAAATACAGTTAAACCTCGTTATCTCGAACTAGATGGGACTGTTTAAAAACTTCGAGATATCCGAGTATTCGAGATATCAAGGGTAAAATACTTAAAGTTTAAGTGTTTGGGACTTTAAAATCATTCGAGAAATCGACGTTCGAGATACCGAAGTTCAACTGTACATGTATAAGAATTACTGATTTAAAGATTTGGAAGAAGGATCTGCTGGGTGACACTTACTATGCTTGGTACCTAATTCTCACAAAGCCATATCTCATGAGGCCCACAAACTGCGGCCAAGGAGAAATTTAACCAAACATGCATACCAAGACCAGAAGTGAAATTGAGAGGTTCTTTTGTTTGCATAAGGTGTGAATTTTTTTTTTCAGTTTGTGTATTTTCAGTTGAAGTGATAAATTTTAAATTATCAGAATATTTTACAAACAATATATAACAGAATATTCATATGCTTTAAGGTAGGAGTCTTCTTGTTATGAGACATCCTTCTTATATTAAGAAATTCATAAAATTTTGACACAGTCAAACAGATCATATATCCAAATGATTCTATCAGTTGAATCAAATTTGACCTCTTTGATTTTGCAGCAAGTTCAGGTCAAGGTCACTTCCTTTTTCCTCAACTTAAATGATAATAAAAATGTACTTATCTGCAGTTATGTAGACATCTATTTAACAGGTCGGGTACACTACCTTCTATGGATAGCATTATTTAACATGTGACAATATTTACGTCAAAAAGGTTCTCCAATCCAGTGAATGAGTCGCAAAACATGACGGTCTACAACGTGTTTACTTTTCAACACATACACGTGGTCTGTGGCTGTTTTATACACAATATTTAATTGCTTGCCGGAAAATTCGTACAACTTGATTTTTACTTTAAAAGGTAAAAATGGAAAGATTACGTACCGTAGACATTGTTCCATGCTCACATTGAAAAATACTGTTGTTTTAATTAATCAATTGTTGCTTCAAAAATCGTTTCAATAATTGTTTATTGGTGACTTAATTATTGTACACCATTAATAAATGCAGGTAATTGTACATTTTTAACATACGCAAATAGCCACGATAGTCAGCTGATAGTAGTAATGCACAAATATACAAATACAGAAGTACAAGTTATGTATCGCGTAGTATTTTGTAAAACTAAGCATTCTGATTAATGTCTCTGAAGAAAATTTCAAAATTCTACTAATGTTGTCCCAAACCTGGGGTATCACATGAAAAACGTACTCACTGCTTCTAATATAATAGGACGTACCTATCTATTGAACTTTGACAATGGGGTATTTTAAAAATAGGTTGATATAAGGCCTCATAGGCAATTTTTTTTAAATGTGAGCATAGAAATGAAAGATCAGACATGATTTTCCATATTTATTTCATTAATTCTGAAAAATAATTGAAAATGAGTTTCCAAAGAACAATTCAAAATGGTATATATTTTCAATTCGCTTTGTATACACTGAAACTTGTAGTAGCCCACAATGCGTTGCAACTCATTCACCTGATTGGTTTGTCAATAAAAGAAAACAGATAGCTAATTTTGTATGCAAATTTATACCGACGTCACAAACTCTAGTTGTCTCGACCTATTTAAGATATGAAGTTTCTATTCTCTAATAAAATGATAGAATATCAAAATTTCTATCAGCTTATACTATTAAATTGGAATTAATAGTTAAACTAAAATTGATATGCTTAGCCCGCATCGCCTCTAATGTTCTTAAATTTTGAAGATATTCCGATTTTTATGCTACCAATATTAAAATATTTCTCAATTTTACATATTATGAAGACTTTACATAAAGATATAAATTGACAGAAAAGCTAATATATTGACCATTTAATAAGAGAGAAAATCAAATTTTAGTGATTTTTTAACACAAATCTAATTTAAGAATGCGCACTTAAAAAGCTATTAAATATATAAATTGATAGACAAATCATATTTTAAAAACATATTCTGAAATCTAAGTACCTTCTCATTAGTTTACATTTGTTGAAAAAATCCAACATTAATGTTTTAAAAATGCTAAATAGACTCGTGAATCTACAGCAATTCTGAATTGTAAAAATCTGTGATATTTTCCTACGCCAATGTTCCGCCAAAAATAAAGTCCTTGTTAGCTTCTAAACTTTTATTACTATTTCAATGCCAAGTTTATGATTGTAAAAAAGAAAGAAAAATGTGATATTTTAAATTCCTTTCATCTTGATTTAATGAAAAAATGACAATAACAAACCGTCAACCATCTCAAAAATCCTGAAAACGAAATACAAATTCAGAGCAGAGCAGCATGGACATCCAAAAAGATAGAGGTATAATCAGGTGTCATGGAGGAGTTAGCATCCTCTGCTGACCGGCCACCCCGCCGTGTGATTTAATAAATTTTGCTTTTGACAAGTCAAAAAATTCAAGGGAAGTATGAAAAAATGACAATAACAAACCGTCAACCATCACGAAACTCCAGAAAACGCAATACAAATTCAAAGCAGAGCAACACAGACCTCCAATAAGATAGAGGTAGGATCAGGTGCCATGGAGGAGTGAGCATCCTCTGCTGCCCGGTCACACCCGCCGTGTGCTCTTTGTCGTAATCGGGAAAATAAAAACCTCAAAAGTCCGTAGACAATTAGGTAATTAATTATTGTCTAACAATTAGTATGAAAAACGTCAGTCAGCATGTGACTCAGTGGAAGATTGTATCTGCTGACAAGGTCGTTGTATCGACCATAGAACTTACGAAAAGATGACTTCAAACGAGACTGTTGATAGTCCTGTTTTATCAACTTGTTTGTCAGTAGCTTGCCTCGTCTTAGAAACTGTTCATACGAAGAGCATGCCCTTGCGTATCGAATTAACTGAGAGACAAAAACACCATATGCAGGTGATGAAAGTATATTGCTACATAAGTAAGGAAAGTTGACTATAGAAAAATTGAAGTCATCGCGTTTTTCATAAAGTTTTGTTGTCAGGTTACCATCAATGTCCATTTCCAGTAAAATATCCAAATATGAAACAGATGACGCTGACTCTGTGATATCTTTTATTTCAAGTTCACTTGGATATATCGAGTCGACGTAAGTATGGAAATAACAATTGTTAATTGAAAATACGTCGTCGATATACCTAAATGTTGAGTTGAAGGCCACAGCGAGTGATTTATTTTTTTCACGTACAAGTTTTTGAATAAATTCTGCTTCATAAGAATACAAAAATAGGTCTGCTAACAATGGGGCACAATTGGTACCCATGGGAATTCCAACAGATTGTTGGAAGACTTGATATCCAAAAACTACATTGATGTTGTCTATCAGAAACTCAAGCATCTTTTTAATGTCAACTTCAGAGTACTTTTGTGTGCAATCAGAATGGTTTTTAACGAAATAGTTTTTTAGATTTTAAATGACAAGGTAAGCATTTCTACGACTTCCATTTTTATTGAAGAAACAACTGTCGATGATATCAAAAAGTCTAGATTTTAATTTGTCGTGGGGAATGGTTGTATAAAGCGTTGAAAAATCGATATTTTTTTATCACTTTTTTGAAATAAAGCTTTAATTATAAAAGGCGTTAAATGTTGGTGTGTATTGTAAAATTTCATTAACTTCTTATTTTCTTTTTAAAAACAAAAACTATCATGAAGAATGCATGTCAAATTTAATGTCAGTTAAATAAGACTTCTACAAAAATATACGATAATGACAAATCAAAAAAAAAAAACTTTAAACACATCACTTAATTTTTCCCATTTTTAAAATACAGCTTACATATAAAAACCTACATGTAATAACATACGTACTTCAGATTGCGTCGAGTAGTATTTTTGCTCTGTAAAATTATTAATGTCCTTTACACCATTATGTTTACTTTTTATCAATGTGTGTAACTTAACAACACACACTCCTATATCAGAATAAAAATCGCAAGCATATCCGCCAACCCAATGTCACCTGTAAAAAAAATTGAAAAACTGAAAAAAAACAAAGCATATGGATACACTTGCAATTATTATCAAATGTATCATTTTTTAAAAACCAACCAGAATTCCAATTCCTCATTGTTTTACTTTTTGAATACAGAAATTGTGGACGTGGCCGATGTGTTTCCCACCCACAACGACCTGTGGGATCCGAATCAACCACCGTCAGCCATCCGACGTCTCCAGAGCAACCATTATATTCAGAATTGATATGAAATCTTCTAGCATCATTTGTAATGTACCTATATGTTGACACAAAACAGTGTCGTAAAACCATTCAAATAGAAACTTTTAACATCAATAGGTCATGAGTTGTTTTTAAAAGCTCATCAACTTACCCTTGTATAGAGAAATAGTTGTAAACACTATTTTTGTGCATATCCTCATATGTGCTGTACATGAGGCGCCTGTTGTTGAACCAGTCCATACTGTCACTGCCCTCACCGTTGAAAACAAGTTGCATAACTACATTTCCTTCAGAATACAGTTCTAGCTTCACCTGTGAAAATGATTTGAAATAGATTATTAATTCAATATGAATTTTCTAGTTCAACATTTCTTCATTTAAGCCGAACATAACGTGTTATTTGCCTATTACTGGAATTGATCATCTTGTCTTTTACATAAATCGGTCCTAAACAACACTGTTAGAATTAAATATTTCGTAGTCTATTGTTTTTTTTCACTGAGCAAGAAAAACAGTCCTTTTTTAATTTTAATTTCTAAGTTTTTAGTTTGATCATAGCATAAATGCTTTATATGATGATTTCTAAACTTTTCTTTATCAGAATAAAGCCTATTGGTTTATTATTTGTTTTCCTGATTTTCTAATATATTCCTACACAAAAACTATATAATGTAAAAGTGGTTATTTACGCGTGGGGGAAATTTACACTAGTTACGCGGTAAGCTTAAACTCGCGTAAAATACCCCCGCGCGTATGGTTAGAAAAATAAACACTTTAGAGTGGTAAATCGCGCATCGTGTATTTAATACCCACGCGTATTGTTTGACCATAGAAAACGTGTGCTTAACCACCAGCGTAAATAACCACTTTTACAGTATTTCTCATATGGAATCATAGGAATACGTACCACTCCAAAGAGCTTTCTGCCAAGAAAGATCTAACAGTGTGAACAGCTTGAAACTATTCTATGTTGCGATACTTTTTAAGAAATATAGTGTAAACTGTAAAAATGGAGTTCTTGAAGAAATAGTTTTCCTTATATACTCAAGTCTCTATTTCTTACTTTACAGTCATGGCTTAAATAATTCAAGATGATTTACACTTATACATGTTTCATAGAATTTTGAACCATATATTAAAAATCTAAAATTCTAATTTTGGAAATGCACACCCTTTCTCTTGTTGGGCTAAGTGACAAATTTTAATCTACATCTACAAAGATGTCTTATTGTATGCATATTAATTGGCATCCCTTGTATTAGTACCAAAAGTATCTTTACCACTAGTCTATTGTCACCGAATCTCCTTTTTAAATAAAAGTGAATCTCATTTTTATAGATGCGTGTTATTTTTATGAAAAGATGTCTATGCCAAGTTTGATTTACATTAAAACCACTGGTTTGAGGTAAGGGCAGACATCCCGGACAACTATGGATTCAAGAAAAAATAACACTTTAATAAAAATGCAATTTGATTTCTCAGCTTTCATTTGATGCAAACCTTCTGGATATTTAAAGAGGTCCATTGTTTTATTAACTGGCTTGTAAGATGTTTAGAGGTTGGAGATATGGTATTTATAGTATCATCTTCTGATAAGCATCCTAATCCAGCGTCGCAAGATGTTAATTTTGATAAATCTTTCTTCCAAGCATCGTACACCCTTTCTCCATTTCCTGATATGGCTTTGAAAACTAGCGTCCATTCTTACATGGCAAATTAAAAGTAAGCTGTTATTTAAGTAAACATAAAGTTTTCAAAACTTTTTTTTTTATAAAACAATCAATTTTATACGATGTAAGGTTTTTAGGTATCTATCGTTATCGATCAATATCACATTAATAAGCATAAATTACAAACGTTATCTTTATGAAAGAATTTCGTTTCCAAAATTATAAGGAATTTTTTATGAATTTAAAATATATGTAAAATAATTTTATTTACCCTGGTATTGAGATAGTAAACATTTTACAAAATCCTATGCCTCACTAAAACGTTCGAAATTTCTTGTCAAAAGAATTATAGACATATACCTACAAAGTTCAGTCTGTTAAGGATAATTAGTTTATAGAATGTAAATCAAGAAACTTGCCAAGCTGATGATAGATTTTGAATTACTGGCATTTAAAAGAGAAAAATGTTAAGATAATGTAACATGTCATCGTTACCTGGATTTCTTTTCACTGAAAAAAAGGCGGCAAAATATATTTTATTACAATTATTAGAATTATCAAAGTATAAAAGTTTCTAATGATTCAAAATTAAATTTTAACAGTTTTATGCAAAAAGTCTTTGTAAAATTTAAACTAAAATAAAATTAACTAAATATATAAAACTAAAACTCATTTTTATTAGAGGACCTATAAACTCTTACACTGGACTTGTCTAATTAGGTTGAAGAGCATAATGTATTTCATGTAGCTGAAAGAATAACTAACTACTAAGGATATCCGACCCTCTGCCTCAGCTTATTTTTTATCATAAAAATGTCATTTGTCCTTCAAACTTTATAAATGAAATGAAATAAAAAGAAATTTATTGATGGTATCAATGTATTTTACAAAATTTGCAAATTTCCCAACAAAGAATACACTTTTATACCATACTAATGTTCATGCATGTGATAGCAAATTAATGATAATGCAACGTTTTCCTTCATTTGGCTCTGTAAAGCAAATCATAAAGATGAGAAAAAAAATTACGAAAATTATTTTTCGTACATTTTAAATTTCCAACCATTATAAAATGAGCCGCTATACTGAGATTGCAGTTATCTGTTACTGGTTCATATCCTATGAAATAACATAACGTTTCTTCATTGATAAAATTACTTTGAATAACGAAAGAGGTGCCAAAACAATTTTATTTTTTATTAATTTGTTTTTATTTTAGTCATATTATTTTATATTGCGGGAATATGAAAGGTATCATTTACAATTGTATTTACATCAGTCGTCAGTAAAAATAAACTGTGATAATAGTATTAAATGCTGTGAAAAAAATATCAATTGGCAACTCTGATATTTAAAAAAAAAACTTCAAGAAATAAACTTTAGACAATACCTATTTCACAGTAATCTGGAGGGGGTGCTACAGTCAGTTGGTATGGTGAACCTAAAATACCAAAATCAAGGAAAGATTTTTTCAAGTATCAATCTTTTTAAAACATTGATTTGAAATTTTAAAAAAAGGTATTTAACTTATAGAATTAACTTCTATTATCAACACTATAGAAGGCTGCCTCGTTTCCTTCTTAATTTGTTAAAAGAAAGTAAGTGTTATAATTAAAACCTATCAAAAACTACCTACATTGATTTTTATTTTTATTCTTGCACAAAAAAGATCCACTTAGGGGATCATGATCCACAAAGTAAGACTGTGTCTTATTTTGATAGCATCCACATGCGGCAAATGATTCATTAGACAAACACTGAAAAGTGTCAATTTCTGTTTCTTCTATTTGAAAAAGGTCTGCAGAACTTCTGAAAAAGTAGCAAAATTATGCTTACAAATGGAACTCATTCTCTTTTGTTATTACCAAAATTATGTTAATGTTGCACATTTCCAACGTAATTAGTACTTTGGTGAAATGAAAGAAATTAAAATTAATATATAAACATTGATAATATAGCCACCCTCAAATCTTTTCCAATCATTTGGAGCAATGTGTTATCATAATTAATGTATAATGGTTTGTTCTAAAAGTTTTGTACCAAAAGTTAAACATTCCATCTTAAATATTTACTGTTATGACACTCAATCTCGTAGTAAAACTAAATCGCTATGGATAGAACAAACATTGCTGTTAAGCAAAATAAACTTAGAAGAAAAAGTTTACAGATATTCTCACAAGCAAACTCAATTTTACCATTTATCAGAATATAGAGTAACTCCAATATTGAACCAAAATGCATACTGTGTTATTGCTGAGTGTTTTACAGTGATGTTCATGAAGCATAGTTTTAAATAAAACATTTTTAAACAAATCTTACATGCTTGTATTAATAATGTATAAAAATAGATTTCCTTTACTTACTCATTTAGCATAATTTCGTGAACATTCAATTCGCTTTCATCGCAGATGTGTACAATCAGGGAATCTGACATTGTGTTCTCCGCAATATTAATCCGTATTCCAGGCAATAAGTGAATCTTTAAAGAATATATCAATGAAATTGCTTTTATTATTGTTTCAGTCATTTTCTCGAATAGCTGATTGAAAAATTGTTCAGTAAATATACCTCTGTGATTGTATTTGAAAGCCCTTCCCAATACTGAACTGAAGTAACTTTATCCTGGCATCGTTCATAGTTTCTTAATGTGGGTTCTTCACAAGCATCGAGACGAAAAAAATCACAACCTGCTCGTACTGCCAAACCACATAAACGGTTGTTGTTTTGGTCTTTTCTTACTCTGCGAGTCTGAATCTTGAAACCCAAGAAATTGTCTTTACTTTCTTCTTCTTCAAACAATGCATTTTTAAAATGAATGTTTATTTTTCATAGTTTTTTTTTTAAATTATACATGTTTAGTACAACCGTCTAATTTTTTAAACATGATAAACTTAATGCATACATCGTTTTGCTTCACTAGGAGCTGGTTGTGTTCAAACAATAGATGTATATTTGTTATCAAGAAAATTCTTCACCTGTAACTATGTTCAATTTATATTAATTCATAATAATTACATTAATGTTAACATTATCTAGGAATCTGAGGAATAAAAGTATAGAAAGAAGAAAAAAATATTTTTCTTAGTTTTGGCTTGACCCTCATAGGAAATCTTTAATTTTTTAAAGGAAGAATTGTGATTTTTTAATTTCCCTTTATTGCTGTCACTATTCCATATATGATCATTTATTAAATTATTATTATTAAAGATTAAAGAGCCAATACATATTTACCATTTGACAATTCTAAATAGTTCATGTAGCTATTTAGATGACACATTGTGTTGACAAATTCTAATCTGATATATCCAGAAAGATTTTGTCATAACAATACACATGCATTTGAATACCATGGGTAAGTTTAAAAACTTCTTACGAGAAAGCTTTATCGATTCAAGACTTTTTTAATTGACCCAGTTCCATTTCTTTTTTTATTCATACTATTTTTTCAGTTAACAGTAGAGAAAAACACTTCTTTTGATCATACCTCAAATTTGTTTTCAAAATCGTCTGTTTTTGACAATGCAGTGAATACATTAGTTAAATTCTTCCTAGCAATGAAAAAATCAAATTATTGTTTACAATTTAAAACAAAAATCCAACATTTCTTCTGATATTATGCATCTGATTTACGTGTATTAATGCAAATATATCTATACATACATATGAGTGTAGCTACTGTCAAGTTTTCTGCAAGTCAGGGAAGGTAAGAAATTATCCATTATAAAAATCTGAAAGACAAATTAAGTTTTTATTTCTATTTTTTTTTATTTTTAGTTTTTGTGAAAGCCAGAGTCTTTATAATCATAATATATTGCTAAGTCGGCATTGCAGCTTGCTGGTTTTCTATGCGCACTTGTATATTATCTAGATGGTGATTTACCATCTCAAAGGGTCCCGATTTTATATTAATAAAACCCAACTGAGGAAATTTTTTTTTACCCTTTCCTTTGACGTAAAATTTAAATTTCACTGATCGGGACCCTTATAAACACTTATATGACAATGAGAATAGTTTGTCAGTTATAGTTACCTGAACTGAGGGTAAACGCAAATTTGTCCATATTTCGTTTGATATCAGCCGTTGTGTTTCAAATTGAATACGTCTGTATGGTAAAAAAGTGAGTACATCGTCATCAATGTGGGTAACATGAACGGTATATATATCATTCCAGTTGTTTCGTCTGATGGAAACCCCACAATTACTCATATTCAATCGTTCGTCAAAGCAGTTTCCAAGCATATCATCCACCATTCTTATGTTTAATACACAATTCTGTACATCATTTTTACCAGGCGAGTAGTAAGCACAGCCAAATGGTACAGTCAATCTAAACTGAATCTTCGCCAAACCCCCTCTTCGAATGGTAAGAAAAGTTTTCTTTATCTTAAATAGTAAGAAAATCATAATTTTTTTTCAGTAAAAATGTAATCAAATTTAAATTAAATATTTCTTGATATTTATTTGGCACTGTTGTAAAGGATGTTGTATATTTCTTCTAAATGTAGTTGGTGAAAATACATTTATTCTGGAATTTATGAATGATCAACAACAATTTGAAAGCATTATTTTAAGCAATATGATTTTTATCAGATGTTGGCTCAAATATTATCCAAAAGTTAAATTTAAAAAAAAAATGAAAATTAAGCTAGCTTTTTTCTGACTGGAAAAGCCACAATAATTTCAGTAACCTTAGTGTCTATAAAGTATTTTACAAATACATAAGCGTTCAGGTTTAATACAAAAACTGTTTGCAATTACCGATTTGTTGTATTTGGACACTTTCTCGTTTGTTATCTTTGACTAGAGTCAACTCTACGTCATGTGAAAGGATTTCGTAGCGTCCCAACGAAGACTATTCTTTAGATAAGGATATTGATTTTACCTTTTCGATACTAAAGGTAAAACAACATTGATGTCACCTGATTTAACGCCTAAGTAAATAATCTTTATGATATATTGAAAAGATCTATTTGTACCTTGATTCCAGCAAAAAAGGTGTCACTAATTTGGGATTCAAGCACTGTATTATTTTCTCCAAGTGTTGTATTAACCGCACATGATATCTGCATGTATTGGAATATTTAAATGTAGTTGAAATCTCGAACAGAACATATTACATATTAATAATTGATATTTTTAAGGTGTCAGTTTTTGTTTACAGAAACACAGATACCTTTCTATTCAATAATAGTCCATTTTCTTCTGTTAAGAAAGTCTGGTTTAAATATTCAACAGTTACAGGAGGGCTTGTAAACACCAGTTTGCCGTCAATATGCCATTTAACCTGGTATGTTATGTTTACATCCGGGTGAATGTTGAAATTACATCTGAAATACAACTCTTCAGTGCTTCTTCTTCCTTGAAATTTTTCCCGCATTTCATACTGAACAAAAGGTTTCTCTTGTTCAGCTGTGTTAAGATATAAGAGATAAATTTGAAATATTGCATATTTAAAGGTAGATTTGAAATCATTTTTAATGTTAGGTAATCCATCAATTAACCTTTCCTCATGGACATTATTTTGAATAATCACCTATGTAAAATATTGTTGAAGAACAAACAATCAGTCAATTCAATGTGTAAACTCGATATAAGGGACATTTTTATGAAAGAACTAAAGGAATAGGCAACCAAGTGAGACCATCGATCGTTCCACGCGTTAAACTCGTGGAAAAGCTAGTCTTAGAGACTTCAAATTAATAAAGGATACGATTTCTTTGGTTTATTTTTTTTTTTAATTAAAATAATGTACATTCAATGTACATTTTAATTTTCAAAGATGACAGATCATCAAAATCTCAATCGATAAGTAGTTATTTGGTATAATCATTTTCTCTACATTTGTGTCTGGTTGACATGACAGTACATGCAATAATACAAATATTGTAATTAATAAAAAATGCATAAAAAAGTTCAAAAACAGATGTATTATGTACTTGCCAAATACAAAGAGCCAAAATGAGCTAGCTGTCAACGCCAACACTAAACTGCGCTTCACTGCCATTTGAAATACCTGTAACGAATGTTCCTGCATTAATAAAGTGTCCTGGTTTTTATCTTTTTTCCATGTAAAGTGCAAGTGTCTACTATGTGCGCAAGCGCGAGTACTAGTAGGTTTAAAACACATTTAGGTCATCACATTTGATGTTTAGCGCATCTGAAGCGAAATCTTCAGAAAAAATACTCCATGAATCAATCCCTGTCGTTCAAATTGATCATTTTGTTTGAATGCATATTTTTATTAGGCACACTAAAATTGTTTAAAATGAAATCCCGTAACATAAAAAAAAATCTACCAAGATTTTGATAATATAAAAAATAATGATAATACTGATTTTGTTTAATTAGTGTCAATAGTTTGATTCTCTCTTATTGTGGTGATTGTTGTAATATCGATGATTTTATTTCCAATAACAGGGATTGTAATCCTCTTCTTCAAATGAGTATAAATAAATGGAATGGGCTGGCCTTGAAACCATAAATGAAATGCATACAATAATATTATTAAAAATTGCATAGATCGATTAGATTTACACGATATTTACATTACATAAGTACGTGACATTGTTTATCGCACAGCGATCAAAATTTAAGTGATCAGCATATATTTACATTTGGCAGTGTTTTTGGCTGTGATTACACTACGAATCAAACTTGTAACGTATAGTCCAATACATTTCATAAATGATGCTAATGACGTAATGTGGGGCGCAAGCAGGGTTTGCATATAATTATACTAAATGAAAATAACGTATAAACGTCAATAATTTAATATTTAATCGTACAAATGCGAAAATTTTATAAGTACACTGGATTCATTTTTGGAAATTATAAGCTGATGTGTAAGGATATTATGAAAGAGGAAAATCTTAATGTACCTTCTTACGCTTAAAAATCTTAACTGCTTTCAAATGTAGTCGGAGCTAAATGTCTATGGACTTTGTAATACAGACTGTAAACCATTGGCCAACTTAAAGATGTTAACAGATCTTCTACTACTAACACCGCTGTGTGATATCCAGCGTGGCAATGGAGATCCTGGAAAGAGTATCTGGGGCAGTTTTTCAAACCAGTGAAGGGTATCCGCCAGTACCAACACTTTTCGTTCGATTCCAACGAGCCAGGCATTGTAACGGTGAAGAAGACTTGTGACGGAACCAAGGAGAAGATTGAGATTTTGAAAGATCAGGGATTTCAGTTCAGAGAAATAAGAAGACCGGATGTACTTCCCGCTGGTGGACTGTCTGAATCTATGGTGCGTTATCTCTACTCGCATGTGAGGCCATTTGTGAGACCTGCTTTCCAGGAGGAAACTAGCCCTTCTCCAGTCGAGTAATAAACTCACTGAACTGAAAATTTTCTTTGATACATTTTGATGTAATAATTTTTTTCAGGATATGGTTGACTTTTTATTGTATAAATCTAATTTTTTATAACAGAATTTATATATTAATTACACCATTGAATAGCTTTTAAAAAGATATTATCTATTTCTACAAATTATACAACTTAAAAAATTAACTCAGCGCATTTCTGAATGAAAAAAAATGTGTGTAATGTGCGCAACGTCAAGGTTCTTTAAGTGACGGTATGACGTTGTACCAGTTATGAAGTATGATATATAAAAAAGCGTTTTTCAAAAAGTTTGTAACAAGAAAACTAGTAGGAGTATGATTCAAATTTGGAAATATCATTCTGCAGACCCATTCCTTCATTTTCCAATAAAAAAAAACAATTTTTGATAAAAATATCATCAAGACCCTTTTCCAGAGAGCGGTCCGTATATAAACAGTGCAAACGGGGCCCCCTACCATATATAAAGGAGTACTGTATATATTCTATATTGTCGTTTTACATAAAAACGGGAGGTGTTTTGTTTTGTTTTGAACATAGAGCATATATGTGCATTAAAGAATAAGAATCTATAAAATAAAACATAGTTTCCGACATTTTTCCTTTTTGTTTATTTACTGGGGACCGTATTTCACATCATTCTTAATTTAGACTTTTAAGGTGGGTTTTTTTTTCAATCTCAAATTGAAATTACATATTCTTTCCCTTATATTACAAGGTTTGAAATTATTAAAAATGTATATACAATAAGTTAATTTTATAGTAATTTATAGGCTGTGTTTACGGATCTACATTATTTTTTTAAAATAAAGAATTTTAACCATAAACTACAATGTATAATAAGCAATGAAAAATCTAAATATTTTAGATTTAAAAACTTCAATATATTCATATATATTTATATTGATGCTTAATTGAATGGATGATTTCTTCACCGATTGAAACTAAAGCTACATTGAGAGCACGAAATCCACGTAATTGAACGGACTGAGGCGTGTTCAACAGAGCGAGTGCTCGCGAGCGCTCGCCAAAATTTCCTATACCCGTAATACAAATTTTGGCGAGCGCTCTCGAGCACTCGCTCTGTTGAACACGCCTCTGCTCTCAGACTTCCAGGTAGACTGTAGTTACCATAGCAACCTTCAAACTTGGAAAATTGGCTGTTCCTTCTGTGTAACGATTTAATCCAAAAAAATCATTATTTGCATACTCTCACATACTTGTTATGCATAGTTAAGTAAATGAAGTAAATGTAGATGTAAATAAAAACAATAAAATGCTTTCTTTGGTGTTTCATTGGGCTATAAAGTTAGCTAGCATGGCATAAGAATTTACATAAACTGATAACGCGAGTTATGTATTTTTTTTTCTGCAATGCTAGCTACCTTCATACTCGCATATAGCACAAGAGAAAGCATTTTGTTGATAAAATTAAGCAAAGAGTGATGGGGACATTTTTAAAATAAAAATATGTTAGGACAGAATTTGTGATTGTGAACAGTACATTAAATTTTTCAATATTAACTCTAGTCTCTTCTCAACAAATTTTGGCTGTAAGGCCTTAATATTTTTTTTTTAGAACTGTTTAAAAATAAGTCGTAATTGATTACATCCCCCTCTTATCATTTAACTTTTCTGCCAAACTTATGATTTTTTAAAGATCTCAGAGCATTGGTCAAGCAAAATTCATGTAGGTTTTAAAATTATTTTAGTAATATATTTATAAAAGTAATGAGTACTCATATAATTATGTGAAACGTATTACAATTAAAAAATCAAATTTAATACAAAAATTAACATTAATGAATTAATGAATTAATGTATTTTTGATATGCTGGATCATTTTTCTCTTTAGAAACGATATAAAGTACATGAAGTGGTTAAGTCATTATTTTTCTTTCAACAACTTTAAAGAAAATGAATATCTCCATTTCACTCAATCAACTCCACCTTTGAAAAAGTGTCTGGTTTTTTTCTTTTTTTTTTCGACATTATTGGGTTTTTTTTTGCATTAAAATACTGTATGAACAGTGCAGGTATATAATACAATGATGTACAAATACAAAATTTTGAAATGTTAACTGCATGTACTTGAAGATTCAAACTTTCTAAGCATGCAGACAACTACACCTTCATGAACACAAATTTTCTAATACATGTAATAATAATAATACTGTGATTTTCTAATAATGATAATAATATTATTACATATATATGTATTTTTAATGCAGTGTATACAAAACTATCAATAATGACACTGGAATAGGGTCCATCTTGAATGGGATTAATACCGAGATTTCACAAAACTTCCATACAATATATTTATTCACCTTGACAGAAAGATGTTCAGAACATATTCTACAGTTTACATATTGCACACACATTTGGAAGTAGAAAAGAGTTTATGATGGCTTTGGATATAAGTTACTGACGCTATAACTTGAACCAGATGGTTTGTCCAAGCTCCACAGCAGCTCCTGTAGTGCTTTCTCATGTTCGTGCATTACTGGGTTACATTTGACTCTTGGACAATGTCTACCTTCTGTACTCTGATAACTGTTAACATTACCAAGTACTAGGTTTTCTTCATATACATTGAGTTTTTTACCAGCATGGACACAAAAATCACTTTTGTATGCTGTCATATGATCAGGTAATCCAGTACACAAGAAGTTATAATTCACAACAAGCCAGGACACCAGGATAGCAGTGTAGGAAAATTCCAATGACGATGGATCAGTGAACAGAGGTATGCTAGAACTCTCCAGAAGAATATCGTGTTCCGAGTCATAGAACATGACCACCAGCTCTGAACTTCCAATTCCAATGCAAGGAGTTAAAAAGGAATCTCTCTCTGGGTGTGCCTTCTTTTGAAGAAAGGAAAAGACAATGGTTTGTGCAATGGTTTCTGAATTTCTGGACAAAGCAGACTTCATCTTGACTTCCACTGTAGACTTTCCATCAGCACTCTCAGTTTCATTTTCAACATGAACTACAGCAAGGTCACTGATGACAATATCCAAATTTCCATGCCACACTTCTGAATTTCCTGAAAAAAAAACTCAATAAAATGTATATCTAATTTTTTCTACAGGAATGATTCATTCGTACAGTCTGTCTTTTTGATAACATCTGCTTGGTGGCAAGGTTTAATAATAAAAGTTACCAGAAAGAAGACATTCTCTATGATATTCTCTATAAAACTTCACAATGACTCACATGTAAGTCATCATTAGGAGAGTCATTGGCCTAGTAATGGCCTTACTTTTTTAAGAATTTTGATGCGTTTGTGTTCCAATAAAATTGTTACCCCCATGAAAACCCTTTTACAGATTAGAACAAATATATCTAAACCTTCAGTTCTGTTCATCACTTTGAAGTGATGAACATAAACTACTATAAGAAGGGGAGTATGTTTAAGCACTGATCATGTGGAAAAGACTCTTACACGTATATATTCAGGTAAGCTCTTCATGTATATTCACATCTTACAACAAAACAGTTATATATAAATCTGTGATCCTTTCATCTTTGTTTTAATTTATTTTTGAAAACTCTTACCCACACTTGTGTCCCCATAATGGCCCGTTATCTTGCACAAATTCTCTCCACAAAAACACTGATCACCCTTCTGTCCAATGCTGTTTTTGTCAACCAAATAATATGCGGATGTAGCAAGTCTTCCCAACAAATGGTTTGCAACAAGTTTTGTCACCTCCTTTTCTGACAACTTTTGCAAACCCTGAACACTAATCTTCCTGTCTGCAAAATAGGAAACACAATGTCACAAATTTTTTGAGCATAGTTTTTTTGGAGACACCAAGGTTTAAGTAAATCGAAGGTGTGAACACTCCGGTAAACAGAAACAAAGGCAAAGTTAGATAACTCTGGTAGATCAAATAGTACATGTTCAACAATGGGTTTTTTGTTTTTTTCTTACAATCTTGTTTTTAATAAATTTAGAAAGAGGTATAGCGCACTTAGTATACAATATTGCCTACAGTATAGCACTTTTGCAAACATCAGACATTTTTATTACATGTATTAAACAATATTTATAGTTGAAATATATTCATAGAAATGCAAATTACACAATTACCATGTTAAGAGTTCTTACACAACATCATTAAAATCGTCAGGTTTTGTTAGGGATATATAGGAAAATAGTTAGTATGCAATAAAAAGTTGTATATTTGACTATTTGACCCACTTTAATCCCAAAAAATCCAATTAAAATTATGTTCTACAGGTATTGTAGTAAATGTTTACATTAATTTTGGTTTAACATGGTCTTCATACAGAAAATTAAACAAATACATGTATTTTAATTAGCGAATTTTCTAATGCAATCATGTAATAAACACATATAGCCACATATATTGAGAAGACATCTTATAAAAGTGTTATATGCGTGGCCTATTGGTAACGCTTAGGTCTTTTTGATTTTGCAGTCACTGGATCAATTCTACCTAGTAGTATTTTTTTTCTTTTTATAGCATAAGAATAGAAAGTTTAAATTTCATCTTATCTGCTGGATTTTTAAAAAATTCCCTTGTTTGATTCAGACTATAAGTATTAGCACACCCAATATAAACAGATCTCTTCAATAACACTTAATACTCTATTTACACTTATAGGCCCTATTCGTTGCAATTTATGGTAATCCATTATTTTCTATCTTTCATCAGTTTAATTGTATATTGTCATTCCACCACTAAAGTGTTTAAATGAACAGTGATAAATGTGAAGTTTAAAGTCTGAGGTACAGGTGAAAATAAATGCGATTGCATAAAAAAAAGTCATGTCTTCTACAAAATCATGTTTTAAATACAGTACCTCCGTTTATAAATTTCAGCAACTTGTTTAGCACAAGGATTTTTTCTTCATTTTCAGGAAAAGACTTATTTTTAATGTAGTTCACTAACATATCCATTCCGTCTAGAAAAACATCGCCAAAAACGAGTCCATCTTCAAAGTATTCGGTCTCACAAAATGCCCCAGAAAAGGTGGAACCAACGTGGGCTGAGGCATTGCAATTAGTTATTTTAAGAGGGGTCAAAATAATGTGACAGAGAGTATTGTTAGTACAAAGGCTCATCACAGCTGATATCCAGTGACTAAAATTGTTGCCATCCTTTCCTTGTTCTCTTACGGATAACAATTGTGACTGAACACAACTCCTTTTCGGTGTTGACGCCGCCATTTTGATTGAATCGGTTAATTACCCCAAAGAACCCAAAGAATGCCCCAAAATAATATAAATAATTAAGACTGTCCAGAATTCTATATTTTTATAATTTATCTCTCCCTTTTTCTTTTTCTTTTTTCTTCATATTTCAGCACAACTAGTAACCTACTGTAATATGTAGAAGTGCGAAACAATTCCCTCGACTTGCCCACGATCGACTTATCTCGCACCCGCCTTGACGTC
>WFKH01007768.1:3056719-3099276 GCA_016163765.1 Magallana hongkongensis | reverse complement strand
AAGGTAACTATGATTACAAGGATTGATAATCCTCATACCCCCACTGGATGGGGGCTGGATAAGGTAACTAAGATTACAAGGATTGATAATCCTCACACCCCCACTGGATGGGGGCTGGATAAGGTAACTATGATTACAAGGATTGATAATCCTCATACCCCCACTGGATGGGGGCTGGATAAGGAAGGTAACTATGATTACAAGGATTGATAATCCTCATACCCCCACTGGATTGGGGCTGGATAAGGTAACAGTGACTACTAGGGTTATATATACATGTAGGATCCGAATTGAGCATGATAATCCTCGTACCCCCACTGGATGGGGGCTGGATAAGGTAACTATGATTACAAGGATTATATATTCATGTAGGTAATGACTGGATTTTCCTGTGAAATTCAATGTTCAATTAATCCATATTAATTTCTCATTAACTGATTTCAGCTGGTTTTACATGACCTGAAGTCCGGTGAGAAATACGAGTTCCAAATCGGTAAATTCCTGTCGTTTACTGGGGAGTATGGGGATATAGCAGTGGAGGTACCTGCTGAAAATAACACCCACGATTTCTGGCCAGGTGTGTAAATAGATTGGATTCTATTAACAACTGTTGGTTTATTAATGATTTTTACCATGATCATTCAGTATACTGTGTTTTTTTTTAATATTTTACTTTTTCATAAAAATATGTATACCTCTTTATCTTTTTTAATATTTCTGTCAGGATTTGGTAAGAATGAAGAGAAGTAGTTGAGAATTGATTTATAGTCACTGTTAATCAAATCTAATACATTTGGATCAATTTCCCTTTTCTTTCTCTACACAGATTTAAAGAGTAAATGGGTGTTGGTTGATTGCATTTCATGATAACTGTATTTAGCCCTGTTAATTTTACTTTTAAACTGTTAAGGTTAACTTTTTATAATACCTTGATTGAAATCTCACATTTTCATAATGAATTACATTCTCAATCACTGAGATCTTGAAGCTTTTGATCTTTCAAAGAAAAGACATCTGTGTTTAACATGTTATATAAAAAGTCTCACAGCTGTCCAATTCTTTACTTGAAATCAACTCATTATGAAGGCTACCAACAGTGCTTTAGAGTTTTTAGCAGGTATTTTGGACTTTGAGAGTCCCTTGGGTTGTATAATATGAATAACTTATTATGGGTTGCCAGAAGGCGGTCTGTTATATGATATGAAAGTTAAAAGTAGCTGTGCGTTTCTGCAGAGCTATTATGAACGTCTAGTTCAACTGGACACTTTGTCTTTGCAACACAGCTTTGCTTAGAGAGAGAGCGTGTGATTAAACGAGATCAAATATGAATTTCAATTATTTTTTGTTCAGAAAAACAAATGGTTTGCGGTGGTTCTTTTAAACGCTTTCATCAATTTTTTTTGTGATATAATCATAGACATGTTGTAACAGTCCAAAGAAATCAAGTGTCCCACAGACCCCTTGTAACAGACCAATGAAATTAAGTGTCCTATAATCTTATACTCATTCTGTCAGACCAATGAAATCAATTGTCCTTTTATCATTGTTTATACCTGTTATCCTGTAATTAAAGACTTGGAGATACATTGGAATCACCAAGTCTGTCCATTGATTTATCAACTTATCCAACTTTTCAAACCCTGATCTATAACTTTTATGAGAAGAAATATCAGAGGTTCATCATTAATATGACAATTGTTTAAAAGAGGCCCTTTGGGAGTTTTTAGTCTGCTTTGGACAGTTATAGTTTTTAAGCTGAATGGACAGTCTGCACCATCATAATAAGCATTCCTTTCTTTGTTCATAACATTTTATCCATCCTACACTGCATGAAAATATATTAAATTCGTATTTGAATGTTCTTCATTAATTGTTTCTAAAATACTTAAAATTGTCTAAATGAAAAGTGGCTAATTATGTACCAGGTACTTTTCTCATAATATAATCCTATAATTGTTCCTACATTAATATCACATGGTTGATAAGTCTCTCTAGTTCTGTTTGTATGGGTTGTTTTTCAGTACGCCACTATGTGGTAATGGTGGAGACAGGAACAGAAGAGAATTCTGGGACAGACGCCACAGTTCACATCACCTTGTTTGGTACACTGGGGGATTCTGGGAAACGTTACCTTGTCAACAACAAGGAACAGAACAAAAAATTCAGAACAGGAAAAGTAGGTCACTTTATCAATGATTGATTGATTGTTATTTCTGTCCCTTTAAGAATGTTACACTCATATCAAAACAGGGAATTTCTCAAACAAGGGTGTCATTGCCTACTGTACAAAAAGAGATACCTGCTCTAAATATTGAAGATTTTGTGATGTGGTTTGTGACACAATCTTTACAGGTGGACACTTTCATTGTGGAGGCTGTTGATCTTGGAAGATTGGAAAACATCATCATAGGGCATGATGGGAAGGGTGAGGAGTCGGCCTGGTTCCTGGAGAAAGTGTCCGTCAAAGAGGGAGCTAATGCCAAGCACAAGTACATCTTTACGTATGGCAGGTAAGACAGAGCTTGTACTTTTTACCCTAAAATAAGATTCATTTAGAAAAGTGGGCAAAAGCTCAAGGAAATGGGATGGGGAAAATTGATGTTATTTAAGAAAAAGAGAATAAGGAAGTCTGTTTATGAGTGAATCACTGTAACCTTTTGTTGACAGCTGGCTACAGGACGACAAGGACTATGGAGTGGTTGAGGTGGAGCTTTATATGGACAGAATGGAGAAAGAGAACTCTGTCCTACAAAACACAGTGGAAGACACCCAGAGGAACAATGAGGAATTAGAGGGCACTGGGGATGTTAATGGTGACCAAGGCAATAAACAGGGTGAGGACACAAACAGGAGCATGGAGGACATAGTAACTAATGGGAAAGAGGACCCAAACAGAGAGGATGAGGACTCCAATCAAACAGAAAACATTACATCAAATGCTGACAAAAATAAAGTTATGGAGAATAAAACTGAAGACAACAAAGAACTGAAAGAAGACAGAACAGACAGCAAACCACGAAGTAATGAGCAAAATAGTGTATCTCAGGACCAAAATAAAGAAAGGAATGAGCAAAGTGGGGAGGAAAATAAGGCTAATGAGGACACAAATGAAAAGGATACCAAGATAGGCAGTGAGGGAAATAAAACACCCTCTGATGACCCTAGTAAAGTAAATGAGGATAAGGGAGAGGAGAGTTAACCCAACCTCAAGTATTCTTATCTAGAGAAGAGGTTCACATTGTAACAAGAATGAATGGATCCACAACGGTACAGGGTGACAATACGTCCGTATACTTCATTGTACCACGACCAACAAAGAAAGCTCTCTACTGAAGTAGTGGGTACAGGTGCACTGATTGCTGGAGGAAGCATGCAGTAATATAGAAGCTCAGTCAGAGAGATTCTTTACACTGCAACCTGCTAACTGTTAATAATGGGCTAATCTACTCTCCCCATGACAGATGCCAGCAACCTTCTCTCTCTTTGAAAAATCAGCACTTCACTATGCAATTTCTGTCTTATTTCACAATATATAACAAAGTTAACATTTAGTGCCAAATGATATGTCTGTTGTAAGCCATTCCTTTATTCCTCACACTCACCAACTTTTACTCTGATCTTTCTTGCCACACATTATCTATCATGCTACACTCTAATTTATTTACTTCATTTATAATAGTAACTGTATTGTCAATGAAGAACAGTCTGTTTCACATTCCAGTGTTTCTTGTTTTTCTTTCATTAGTCAGTTATGTGTTAATTAGTAAAGAAAATGTCTGTGATATAATTAATAACTGTGATAGCAATTAAAGAGCATATCGGTGTTTTAGAAATTTTAGTGTATTGGTACATTTTACAGGTAGCAAAAAGCACATATCAGAATTTATCTATGTATCAAAGATTTAATGAACAGTATTTAGTATATAATGTATGCATATACCACCTGTTTAGATACTTTTTACTATATTTATGCAACTTGCCCTATAGATGTATAAAAATATTTTTTGTTGTTATTTTTTATACAATATACATGTAGTAGTGTAGGTATACATAATTTCCTTTTTTATATGTTGCATATGTACATGTACTCTTATAAATATTTATAACTATAAAATGTAGACTCTTTTACGCGTATATATAGAAACAAATTATTCATTTTTTTCATTTTTTTTCATTCATGATAGAACTCTTTATTTGGCATGACAAATTACTGGTAATTATTTTAGAAGAAGAAACAGCATGTCAATCCATTATCTTTTGGTTACTGATTGGTTTATTATATTGTTTAACGTTTACTAGGTTTATCAAACAATATACCGGTTTATGTTTCTGTAAGATTTTGACCACCATGATTTCTAAGAGTGTAGTTGTTTTTACTCTTTGACTACCAGTGTCTGCTCTAGATAGCTAGTCTTATAACTCGATTAATGACACCTTAATTACTAAATAGAATGATATAAAATTATGTCAGATAGACCAACTGAAGAATATTGAACATGCCAATGTTTTGTTTTTATTCTTTGTTTATATGTACCTGTATGTCTAAATTAACAGTTATTAAATATTAAAACATACTGTAACAACAAAGTTAGTCTTGTCCGTTTTTTAATTCATTAAATTACAGTGGTACGGCCTTGAGTCTCGCATACACTTGCACGAGACTGGCCGTGGATTTCCAACGATGTATCTGTTCTTAACATGCTATTTCCTTGGATAGGTCTTGATTTTGTACAATTTATTTTATTTATGAAGCAAGTTATCCCAATTTCTGTTCTTGATGATAGAAAATTGAATTATTAGGAATATATTCAATAGCTACAGAATTTGCTCTCATATCAACTGGGTTGGACAGTTTAGTATGCATTAAACCAAACAAACCACGCGCAGAATTGCACATACTTCACAGTTTATTAAGAGTAAACTGTCCAACCCAGTTTATACATGTATAAATTTTGTAGCTATTAAATTTATTGCTATAGTGATTTTATTTCTATGATAATTTAAATTAAGGTCATTAATAATGTAAATTCAAATGAATAAGGTATGTCATATATTGTGAAATGAATAAAAAAGACCAACTATATTCTTCAAAATCTAATATTTATATATTTTATTTTGCTGCTAGAATTAATTGCTAATGAGTTAAAAAATATATAATTATGTTTGAATTAGTCATAAGCAAACAAACAATTCAAACTACGATAAATTGCTCTAAATATAAACATACAAAATTTGTATAAACAGTAGATTTAGCTTTTGCAACTTGAAAATATTTTAATAGAATGTTGAGTATGTTGTGAAGGGCTGTCATGAAAAGCACCTTTGATTGTGTCATGGGAGAGCATTAAGTCTTGTCAACAAAAAGATGCTATTATTAAGTTAAAGCCATCATGATGGTAAATTGATCAAACATCTAAAATTATCATTGTCATATAAAATTGGTGTAATTCTTCTGAAAAAGGACACAATATTTATTAATTAAATAGGCTAAATATTAGATCAACAATATAAAATATCAATTAATACAGTAAATCTCATACAATCAGTGACAAAAAATGAGGCCAAAAATAACAATTCTCTAGATATCTTAGTAAACAGAAATAATGCATGGGGCCAACTGATAATAACAAAGAATTTGACATTGCACATTCTATCACAGAACATTTGTGTTGTGTTACAAAAAATTCAGTAAAAATTAATAGCTTAATTTTAAAGTACAACAATTGGGTATATGAAGTATTGATTAAGTAGGTACCATCAATATCATGCTGTAGATCTGTTATGATACAGTAAGTAAATGATGAAAATTAAATCTCATTACATATGTAGTACCGATAGATATAATATCAACAGAGCACTAGCTATATAGTCATTTATGAATACAGAGACATTGATCCCTCATTTGTAAGTGTCAACATTGAGCTACATAGGAAAGGAAGAATGCCGGTCTATAACGATGTCCGTCCGTCCCTGCCCACTACACAAAGACCTCTACAGTCTGACGTCGGACAGACTGACTAAGAACTAGGTCTGCCAGGAGTTGCTATAGGTTCTAGCTGCCACAGACCTCTTCGTTGTCTAGCTAAATCTCCAGTACCAGCTGCTAGTGTTGAACCATATTCATGATATTCCTAAACATAAAGAGAGATGGTGATATTTTAATTCTAATTTACTAACTATACTGCAGGCATGATTGTTATATGTTGTATTCATTACACATACATGTATATATCTATTCCAGTCCATCAAAATATAAATGATGATAAAATGTGAACATTCTATTACCACAAAAACAAGAGGGACAGACTGTAATATGTCGATCTGTGCATGAGTGGACTCAATGGGATATGACAGACTTTAATATGTCTGTGAGTGGACTCAATGGGATATGACAGACTTTAATATGTCTGTGAGTGGACTCAATGGGAGATAAACATCTGTATACAAGGAATCACTGAAAATATTTCGGTAGACTTGGTGTGGTGTATGACTTAGTACCTGCTCTACAGGTACATGTATCTCCGGGACATTCGGAGTTTATCCATTTCTAAGTCTTCAAGGTACCGTGCTTGGGATCGTCTCAGATTCTGAAAGAGAGGTGTGCTATCATTAAATGGAGATATTATATTGAGAGGAGACTAAAATACAGGCTCTTCATTGAAGGATTATAGTGAAAGAGGCTCTATAATAAGGACATTGAATATTCAGATTATGAAACTTAAAACATGTATTGGCTATATACATGTATATAATTATAAATGTACACCTAAAATTCATTAAAAACATCTTGTAGGCCTCATGACCAAAATTGTTTTATCAGTGTGATATATATATATACTCACATTTTCTAATTGTTCCCGAGCCAATCTCTCACGTCTTTTTGTTTCTAACTCCAGTTCCAGCTTGGCGAGTTCGCGAGATTTGTTGAGTGCCTTGAGATGTTCTAGTTCCAGTTTTTCCATGGATCGGCTGCGCTCTAAAGCTCGCTCAGTCCGTTCTAGATCAAGTCGCTCCGAGGCTGTCAGGGGACGTAATCCATACCTCTCGGGAATGGTGGGCCTGTAGAGCAGGGTGTCAGTCACTGTTGGGCGGTACAGGGGGGAGTCGGTCACTGAGGGCCGGTACAGGGGGGAGTCGGTCACTGAGGGCCGGTACAGGAGGGAGTCGGTCAGTCTGGGTTTGTACGCCAAGGAGTCATTAAGGGAAGGTTTGTACAGAGGTGAGCTGGACAGTGACGACTTGTAGAGAACACTGTCCACTTCTGGCAGAACAGTTTCTGTGATGTCTGTTACAGATGAAAACTCCAACCATATAGGATTCTCACCCTGCAGAGAGAATACATGTATGGTGCTTCAATAGTAGCAATAATCAAAGTACTGATATGTATGGTGCTTCAATAATTAATGTAGCAATAAATAATTATGCTTATTTTCTACAGGTAATCATTTTTCTTTGTGTTTTTAGAAACTGAGAGTCTTATATTTGACAAACTAAGCTTATATAAATACTTGACAATGTATAATTTGTCAAAATATTTTAAATTTCTACCACATTTTTCTTTTGTAAACATGAACATTTATATAATCATTTAAAGTTTTTTTCCTACAGAGCTAAGGTTATCATTAAATAGAGTAGAAAGTACAGATAGAAGACAACTTACAGGGAAGTCAATGAGTCTGCGTAGAGGGATTTCTCGGATCTCGGAGGAATGGTACAGGGATCTGGAAGAAAATGGGAACAGAAAGTCCCTGGCATTAGCCGAGTAAGAGGCCAGTCTGACGGAACCTCCATACCGAGACATCTGTACCAGCTCAAACACAATGAGTTCATCTGTGGACAGAATCATACATTGTATCATGTGATATACCAGTAGCACATGGAGCTTAACAAAATTACCCAACAAATTACTATAATGATGGACAATATACACCTGTAGACAGAAATGATAATAAGAGGAACAAATAAATTATCATCATAATAGTCAATCTCTACAGAATAAATCAATATAATGATGGCATTCTATAACATTGCCATACATTGATTTTGTCAGAATAAAGAATGTCCTCACCTCGGAGACGGTCCAAAACTTCAGATGACAACACTGCTGAGTAGTAAGTCTGAAACAGAACAAACAGCATTGATGGGAACTTTATACAGATCCTGACTTGAAGCTGAGTAATTGATAGCTAGGCTGTATTGTGCACTTTTAAGCTGTTGGAACTCATTAGGCTGATGGTACCATATCCAGCATCGGAGATGCCAATGTATCATTATATGACTAGGTACAGCCCAGGACACTGTAAGTCCATCCCTTGCATAAAGGGCTGAGGAGACTGAATTTACAAATAAAGTTCCTTGTCCGAGGAAAAATCAAGTGACTACCCTTTAGATCTGAATAGGGGACCTTTTAGTTACTGTTTGACCAAATGTATATGACCACACAGCCAATGGCTGGGCAATAATGAACTTTGTGCATGCAGATTCATAATTTCAACTGTGTATGAGAGATGAAAACTATAGCCCTCTCTAGAAATCATAAAATATAGCTCCATGTGTTATTTAAATTGAGCTCATCTAAGTTTAAGCCAGTATCACTTTTCACTCTATTGTATTCATTTTGTAAAAATTTAGACTTGTATGAAAAGTGAGCTTTCTAAGTTTAATTGGCCCACGAGCTAGCCTGGGGTTGGAAAAAAAACTAAAACAAGGTTACTTTTCAGCCTCACTTTTGCAGTAAATTCAGAAGTGATATTTCAAATCCCATAGAGGATTGGTAATTGTCATATTGGTCTTATGGAGTAATGGTATCAGATAACCCCCCCCCCCCCCCCCCCCCCACACACTACACCCCGGGGGGAGTACCTTATCAAATACAAGCTCCTGCTGCACGTAGAGCGGGAAGTCTGCCGTCATGAGACGGGTCCTCTTGTTGTGTCCAAACAGACTGACGCTCAGGTAAACGTCCTCTCGGCTCAGGAAATACACACCAGGCGCCTTCACCTGTAATATGTCACTTGCATTAGGCCGATCGATACAAAAATGGTCTTTAAATAGCGTGTTCAAACTTATTTATCAATCATATCAATATTAAATGACTTTTATCGCCGTTTGTATTTCGTTTGATTGAAAGTTACAACATGCAATAAATTGATTCGTTGAACGCTTTATAGAACACTTAATACACAATAGCGCAACCTACAAAGGTGATTATTTATAGCTTATTGATCGACATGCTTATAATACAGAATCCAAGAAAAAGAAACATCTTAAACTTACAGCTTTCAGTTTTAAGTCCACGACACAGCGAACGCGCGGCATTTTGTTTGATCGGGTGGTTGCTGCTGTGAACGATATGATATATCCCTGGTTAAGGATTCCCCAGTACCGCTGTTGTCAAGGACGCACACCACAGATCGCTCAGCAATAACAGCTCGCTCTTACTCTTGTCAAGGCATTTAAATCGTATTGTAAATATATGGAAATTCCGCGCTTGGACCTTTTCACTCGATTTTTTTTGTTCACATTGTTCAGTGGCGGATTCAGAGGGGGGCGCACCCGGCGCCCGCCCCCTCTAAAATTGTCAAATTAAAGTTAAATCATACTCCTGTCATAATTATGAACTTTTAGGGATTTCTCTACATTAATCTGATTTCAACGGTGTGGTATGGAAAAAAACCGTGTGTAACATACATAGAAAGCCCATTTTAATTATCCTGTCCTTGGGTTCAAATGTGACCAGTCACCCACCTTAAAGTAATTGGTTATAATAGCCATGTTTAACGACTCTTCCATGTTAATTATACAATACAAGCTGGCATGGTTATCTTTTATTCAACTTCATAAACATCGCCCCATTGAACTTGATTTTTTAAACTGATTAATTTACAGCAATTCGTAAGAAAAAAGTAAAAAGAAATGTTTCCTATATTTCTGCATGGCATAGGGTTTTACTGGGATTTTGCGGGTCTTATATTTACCAATAGTTAAAAAATTAAAAATCGTCCCCTTGGCCCCAACCAGGGCTGTCCAGACCCCTTGCCTAAAACTGGCGCCCCCTCTAACTTCAAATCCTGGATCCACCCCTGTTGTTATCAGGTGCGGATCCAGAGATTTTTTTTCCGTGGAGGAGGTTCGAAAGAGTTTTATTCTTGTGGGGGTGGGGTGGATGAGTGGAAGTAGTCCTTTTTAGTATTTATACAAATAAAGTCATTGTCGCTAAATCAGTGTGCCCTATACTTTAAAACATTGTTTTTAGTAAAAATATCATATATATATATATAGAAACACTGTGTATAGTTTATATGTGTGTGTGTGTGTGTGTGTGTGTGTGTGTGTGTGTGTGTGTGAGAGAGAGAGAGAGAGAGAGAGAGAGAGAGAGAGAGAGATTTTGAATGACAAATTAACGTTTTCAATTTCAAACTTTTGAAAATCAAAAATTTAGGTATGGTTATGAGAAGAGGGAATATAGTTTTAGGAACTTGAGATCTCTCAATCCGGGGAATTCCATATTGGACATGTTCTGTCACACATCACAGATAACTAAAGCTAACAAACGTCGAAGTGGTGATATATATAGATTATTACATCATAAAAATCATAAAATTAAAATCAGTATAAGAACATATTTACCTCATTAACAAGTGTATTTTAATTATTAATGCATCTTCATATCTTACAAATTACTGTTTTGTAAAATGTCGATTGGTGCTTTCAATAAGTAGATAATTTTTCAAATTAAACAATTAAAATTAGGTGCCTCTGAATAGCAGACGCTGGCCTAACGTTTTTTTTTTTCGAATTGTTTTCGTTTGCTTAGCTACATTTCGAACCCAACGTAATTAATATGCAGAATTATTGCACGCGAGGGTGATATAACAGTTTCGGGAGGGCAATATAACTATTTCCTGTGAAATATAACTGTTTCCGGGAGGGCAATATAACTATTTCCGGCGTGATTCAGCAATTTCTAGGGCATAGGAATAAAATTATCTCATTTGTGACATAACGCGAAAACTTACTCAAAAATGTTATATAGATGTATTTTAGTCCATTTATTATCTCCACCCCCTGTGTTTGTTGTCATTTCTGAATTCGAAAACGTCTAGTACATGTGTATGTCTAGGGAGGTCTGAACAAAGTCCTCTCTATTCAGCAGAACTTTTTGATTAAGTTCAAAACTAGGAATGGTAGCCATAACAGCTGCTTGTACTGAATTCATGCAGTTCTTCCCTATCTGCTTCCTTTAGACCTAACGGCCGTTGCCTGTACGGAACGTTTCCTTTAAAGAATGGTTGTGATCCGTTATATGAGCTAGCGAGAGCCTACAACAGCGGCGGGGACAACTTTCATTTTTGAAAGCAACGGTCCATGCACGTTTAATTAATTGTCGCCCCGTTTGTTCCGCCAGTGATGTGTGAATATGTAGGGCAGAAACATCAAGAAGCCGTATATTGACTTAAAACACTATAGATGACGACGCTTCATTCTATGCCGATTAGGTCCGGTAAAGATTTACTTTAAAATGACCTGATAAATAAAGTCAACGATTAGCAACGGAGGTTTAAGAGTTTGTGTTATTAATACACAACTTGGTAAGCCTGGCGTGCAAATATTTTTCATCCTTTCATTGAATTTTAGAAAACTTATATCTAACGAATGTCGTTAGACGACAGGACTTTTCCACATAATTTACCATTTAAGAAAATAAATATATTTTCTTAAATAGATCAAACTCAGTGTAATTATCTCTTGGATTCATTAACAGGGATTTAATAATGTGATTATGACCAATCCATTCCCTATATAATTTTGTGAAAAGTCGATTTAAAGCCCTTGTATGCGTTGATGCGTATAGACTTTATTGTAAGTCGACAACAATCTAAAGTAACCCAGGGTCCTGATTTTAGTCGTTTCCAGTCCAAACCAAACGCCAATCTTTCAAATCCCAATCGTGGGGGTGGGTGTCATATCTTAAAATTTTGATCTATACGTTAAGTAAACACTGTCTAAAAAGGAAAAGGGTAACTGTCCAAAAAAGTTGAGGGGGGGGGGGGGGGGGGCAGTTCGTTCAAAATTTAGTTTTCAATATTAAAATTAATGAAAAGTGTCTGCGCGGGTCTGAGAGGGTGGAAGGGGTTGGGGACATACCTTATTAAGTTGGTTAGAAAATATATCTATGTACATATACATGTACAAATTATTATAAAAGATTTTCTTTATCTTTTTCTTCTTAGAAATAGTTTTGGAATTAAAATATTTTTTTAGAAGAGGGATAGGGTATATACATATACATATACATATATGTAAATGTAAAGAGATCTGATGATTCAAATAGGTTCTCAGTATCGGATATCTACAAATATGAGGTATTCTAAAATGTCATTAGATAGAAGGCATTTCTATGATGTTGAGAGGTCTTTATAGTTCAATATCATGTAGAAGAAAGTTCCCTTTGAATTATATCTATCATTAAGAAATAAGACTCAAAATTGACGATATACCATATATCTACATGTACCGGTACATAATTAAGGTGGCTCACTACACCTTGATAAAGTTTCTCTAATCAGCAGAAAATTACATGGTTATGATAGAAAGCATAATGAATACGGTAAGATGTACACAAGTCAAACGGACAAAAAAATGCAATTTTAGATCAAAAATAATCTTTTCAAAAATTTAGTTCATGCAGTCAATGTGAACAAAAGGCCCAAGCGGATTCGAACTCATGATCTACGCTTCACAAGCATGGTACTTCAACCACTAAGCTATGATTATATACAACCAAATTGATAAATACAAACAGTATAACAAAACATTTAAATTGCCATCTTGTATCGTAATGTCATAAAAATTATGTCTTGGTGTAGTGAGGTACCTTAAGAGGAATATATCTTTCAAAATGATTGAGAGAGTTACCGGTACTAGTGACTTATAGTTTAAGACTATATTAATTGTATCAATCTACGAAATGTATAATCTACAATTGAAATCTTTATCAGTGTTGACCTATAGTAGAATTTGAACCCTATTTAATGAGAACAGATTCTTGGCACCTTTAGCTCAGCAGTGATACTTTACTTGAACTTTGACAGACTGTCATATACCCACAGTATAGTGACAATTGTCTTGACCTTACGCAATGTTTGGTCAAGATTTGTCTTCACAATGATTAGTGCAGGCTGCAACAAAAACGCCACAGACAAAAAACACCAAATTCAATATATAAGTATTTATTATAATTAAATGCTGCAATTAATGTATTCTAATAAACATAAATATAAAAATAATTATATAGTTATAAAAAAAACCCCAAAATAATCAAGTTTAATTCCATACAATTATTCATGTGTAGGCTGGTGCTAAATAAATGAGACAAATTGATAAATATAATTTATTAGTAGGAGACAGAAAGAGGGCAGTCAACCCTGTATAACCCACAGCCAACTCCTAAACCATCCGAACCATAACCCACAGCCAACTCCTAAACCATCCGAACCAACAATCCCCATGGCAACGCCAGCTTCCATTCACACAGGGACAGATGCTGGGTGATGCTATTTCGTTCCATCTCCCCCCGAAAAATGAAACATCAAACTGGCCACCCTACAGAGTATTGTCAAACACAACAAGCAGGGATAAAAGTCATGTAACAAAAAATACTTTACTGGCAAAACTTGCAGGAGCTGAGAGAATATTCAAGTCAGGTTAACTGTGAACAGTTGATGATGGCTGACATAAACAGGACCATAGTTTGTATAATGAAGGTTTTCTATCACAGGAACAGTTTGGAGTCACATAGCTTTTATCCTTAAAACATAATAAATACAGACACTATCTAATATCACAGCTGATCAGACTACTGAGGTAAGGACTATCACGGCTTTGCCTGCAGTGCACTCCGGTACATCTTGGAGTACAGCTTACTAAGACTATCGTTAAAAACCTGACGATGGGATTTTCCTTGAAATTTTGCTGCTCTTTCTGACCAATATGTTCCATCATCCAAATGCACTCGACATGGGCTGAAAAAAGATTTGGAATAGCATATATTTACACTGTCCATTTAGATTATGTATGCCAAGTTCAGTTAAGCATTTATCTTTACTGAATGACACAATATGTCTACTTTGTTCTTTCCCCAATGATCCGAGTTGGACAATGGAGAGAAGAGCCTGAGGGACATAGTGGAGATAGTAACCTGAGCCGGTTAAAGGAACGTTTTCCTGGACAAGGCAAGCCTTGTGTCCAAGTCAAGATCTTCCAGCTCTTTGTAATACAAGTACCTGGCTCGGGCTCTCCGCAGGGACTGAAAAATTAAGGAAATAATAAATACAGAAAACTGTATGGCAAAAAAGACTTCATGCAAATTAAAAGAAAATGTCATTCCATTAGATCATAGGAAACTCTCTATTTTTTTTGTGAGTGATCTTATTTAGTTCAGTTTTTGGCTATGGAGTGATACTCCCCTACTATTATTAGTCCTACCTCTTCCAGCTCCTCGCGAGCCAGTCGCTCTCGTCTCTTCTCCGCCAGCTCTAGCTCCAGCCTGGCCATTCGCTCCCTGGATCTACTCCGGGCGCGTTCCAACTCTAGTCTTGTCCGTCGTTCCCTGGATCTGCTTCGAGATTCCTCCAGCTCCAGACGTGCTAGTCGTTCTCTGGATCGGCTTCGACGTAGAGCTTGTTCCACTCTTATGTCTAGATCAAGTTTTTCTGTGGGTGTAAGAGGGCGTAATCCATACCTCTCCCTCAAGGAAGGGCGATACAAGAGGGGGCTCGGGGAGCGAGATCGATGGCTGATACGCAGATCATCCAAAGAACCGGTCAGTGCTGCCACCTCAGCATCTGTTGTAATTATAGAACATACATATCTGTAATATTGTATGATAAAAGTATGATCAAAATGAAAAAGACCTCTATCTTAAAATAACAAGAATGTAAAGCTCAGCACAAACCATCATCATCGCTGAGGAACTGTTTGGGAGAGACTCTGGGGAGGGGATCTTCATCATCCAATGAGGAGGTCTGTAACATATTGTAAAATCACAGCTTGAACCATTACAGCCAAAAGTATCATCCAAAGTCAAATACTTTCATTGAATCTTTTTACAGTTTATGGTATATTACTTTAAAATATATAACTATAACAAAAAATATAGAAAATTTTTGATACTGATCAGTAAATTACCTTCTTTAAGCGGTATTTGTGTGTTAAACTAGTAGGATAACTGGTGTAATCACTATAGTAACCCCCTGTAAATAGAGGATCATGCAGAACATCAAACATCTAACATGCTTCAGAAACAGCCAAAGACAAAAAACAAGTACGCTCACAGTCGAACAAATCTAAATACTGTAGACTCCTTATTAAATGCGAGGAATCAATATATATAAAATTGCAAGAAGCACATCTTGCGGATTTAAAAATCTTGCTTTTATTTTTCAGACTTATTGAAACTATGATAAAAATTAGGCATTCAAAATTTATTTTCTCACGATTATGATGCGTGCAAAACTGTTGAATCACAGAATTAAGTTCTCATGTAAAATAAGGAATCTACAGTAAAAAAAACAAAACATAAAACAAAAGACCTGCATTTTTAAAAACTGTGTATACCAATGTATATATAAACTGAATGATTGATTACTATAATTTATATTTTGACATTTAATAGAATACAATAGTATCAAATGACAAATGATATGTATTTTTAAGGAACTTGTGTGCTTGTAAGTAAATAAAAACATTAAGAAAGACAAACATACAATGATGTGGTTTATATACTGTAATGATAACTCCAATATAGTGACAAGAGTCAAATGTAAACTTTAAATTAATTAATATTTTATATTTTATATTTGTCTGAGTAAATTTGTTTTGAAAATGCTGACCTCTAGGGAGCAAAATGGTTAAACCAGAAACTTTCAGGATTCTTGAACAATAGAATATAACTGTCAGCAACTCAGAATTTACAAAACCATGAATTTGAAAAACTCCAAACATTAAATCTTCATTCAAAATGAATCTATTTGGGAATTGTGCAATTCATGCTTCATTTACACAGATTGCAATTAACCTGAATGATGCCCTGTGGGGGGTAATGCCTGGGCAGGCAGGGTCTCCTAGGGCTCAGTCTGGAGGGACTCAATAATTCCCCACAATGCTTTGGACTCGGGGATCCATCCTGGCTTTTAATTCCCTCGGGACAGACCATTGGGGCATTAAGAGATAATCTCTTAGGTCTGAGTTTTTGTGAGCTCATACATCCTTTGGGTCTGGAGCCCCTGGGACTGGAGGCCCTAGGGGTCAGGCCTGTGGGGTGGTAGTTCAGAGCATGACCCCAGTATTGTTTCCCCATGTGTTTCCTGTATATTCTGCAAACACAGCACTTGGTCTCTGGTACGGAACACATGGAAGCATGGAGTGCTAGGAACATTACAGAAATTTCAAACACTAAATGTAAATGCATATGAAGCTTACCAGAGTCTGACATGTCATAGCCTGCCTTTGTTATCATAATAAAACTTACCAGAGTCTGATATGTCTTTGACATAGTTGCATGGTCCTTGTAATCATAACAACGCTAAAATTACCAGAGTCTGTTATATCTTTGACATAGCCTGTCTTTGTTATCACAATGAAGCTTACCAGAATCTGACATAGCACTGACATAGCGGGCTTTGTTATGACATAATAATTAAAGCTTACCAAAGTCTGACATAGCACTGACATAGCCTGTCTTTGTTATCATAACAAAGCTTACCAGAATCTGACATAGCATTGACATATAGCTGCCTGTCTTTGTTATTATGATGAATTTTACTAGAATCTGACATAGCACTGATATAGTTGGTCCTTGTTATCATAACAAAGCTTACCAGAGTCTGATATAGCATTGACATATAGCCTGTCTTTGTTATCATGATAAAGCTTACCAGAATCTGACATAGCACTGACATAGCCTGTCTTTGTTATCATAATAAAGCTTACCAGAATCTGACATAGCACTGACATAGCGGGCTTTGTTTTCATAATAAAGCTTACCTAAGTCTGACATAGCATTGACATAGCCTGTCTTTGTTATCATAATAAAGCTTACCAAAGTCTGACATAGCATTGACATATAGCCTGTCTTTGTTATCATGATGAAGCTTACCAGAGTCTGACATAGCACTGACAGAGCGGGTTCGAGATCGAGATCTTCCTAGCTTGACTTTCTTTTTACTTTTGGCTTTTACACCACCATCATCACCAGGAGTTCTTCCAATGAGGGATTTTTCTAGCTATGAAAACAAATTTCTGTGTCAAAACAATAATACATGTAAAATGAACAAAATATAGAAATTCCTGTACAGTGCACTTTTTCTTATTCTTGGTAATTATAAAGCAAGGATATCAACAATCCAACATTGCAATACACATCTGCATGATATTGAACTACGCCAGCAACGATTGCTTACATGGCGGACAACAAACGGAGGTCTTCCCTCGGTACTGCTGAGTCGCGGAACTAGGGCGTCATCACTCTTCCAGCGGGTGGCGGGGGAGGGTGACCTAGAATGACAAATAGAAGAAATGGTTGGCTTGTGGTAGGTTTTAAGGTCCTCTGCCGGGTCCACGTCTACAAAAGTCCTACAGAAAAGACAGAGAGAAATAGTTAGGCAGTGACAGGGGAGGCAGAGGGAGGCAAAACCCAAACTAATTTTACATTGATCTTTCCAAGTCTTACTCGTGAGAGAAGACGATACTGATAACAATAGTGTATGATAAACAGATTATAAGTAGAATGCTGATTCCAAGAGCCTTAAGAGTATAATTTTGTGTTGGGACTATAACAAAGGTTGATTATAGGTGTACAATATCAAGCATAACACTGAGCCAATCACCATAATTAATGAAAGACAGATACTAGTATAAAGAGTCCTTGCATGCAGTAGAGATAAGATAGAGCATTGAAGAATTCTAGAAACATGTGAAAATACAAACCAGCTGATTATGGAAGACAAGCACAATTAATGTATGTATCACAGCATGTACAGATTGTATTGATATTTTTTTTAATACAGACACAATTCTTTGTGTATTTAATGACAATAAACTTAAAATGATCTTTGTTAGTGAATATATGCAATTTACAGAGGAATAATTTTTTTAATCAGCTATCTCATAGACAGTAAGTTTATCTCACCTCATGGAGGCTCGAGATGAAGGACGGCTTGCTGGACGAGATCTACTGCGGGATCGAGAATGCCTTCTAGATCTCTGAAAACAAAGGAACAAAACAAATACATGTAATGTGGAACAATTTCATTAACATTCAATGATATGTTTTATGTCAACACTTTCTTATTGTCAAAACTTTCATTGATGACATTTATCATTTAATTTAATAGCATAAATGATAACAAGTATATAATGTCAACAGTTTCTTAGCAATAAATGATACATGTCTACAATTTCAAGGCTCAACTGATCCCTTACCCTCTCATCTTTAATTGAATCTTCTAGAGCATCCAGTTCTGGTGACAGAGATTCTTTGATGTTGGTAATGGAGACAAACTCTAATTTTGGAGAAATACCCTAAAATAGCAAACATTTGAGTTAAATATAAAGATATAACTGCTCCTATGCATCTAATCAAATTGAAAGCACATCACTTGATGTCCCCACTTACAGGAAAATCAATTGACCTATGGAAGAGTATTTCCCGTGCTCCAGAGGCATAGCAAGGCGCCAAAGACGGAGCAGGGTACAGGAAGTCACGGGCGCTTGATGAATAAGAGGCAAGTCTGTTAGCTCCTCCAAACTCTGATAATTGTAGCAGCTCCAATACTATCAATTCATCTGTTCAGAAGGCAAAATAAAAACTAAAGACAATTAGCCTATGAATTACCTTTTATACACATTATTTACAATTGTTTCCACATTTCATGAAAATTTAAGACAATCCATAATGTAATGCAAACTGACCATCCAAATAATCAACAACCTCTGCTGGGTCCAGAGCAGTATAGTAAGTCTAAAAAGAATGAAAATTAAGAAAAGAATCACAAATTAAATTTAACTTGCAATGAAATTATTACTGATAATAGACACATATAACACATACATATTACAATTAATTATTTAGATAATATTTAACTTTTGGATCAATATTCAGAACTCACTTTTCAAACTTGTAGGATATGAAGACTGCAATATACATGTAGTTGTATACATATAACTTTGATGGATAGCTGAACAAGACAGTGAGAGTTATCATACATGTATATATACATTAACTAGCCACAATTAAGTAATACCTTTTCAAAAGTGAAATCTTCTCGAATGATTAATGGAAACACAGATTCTACCAGACAAGTGTTTCTATATTGACCAAACAGACTGATGCTGACATAGACATCTTCCCTACTGGGCAGCCACACTCCAGGGGCCGTCACCTAAGGTCACACAAGTGCATTCAATTAAACGGTCTTCTCGATCATTTACATGAAAAATATTTATTCATTTTATTAGCAGTGAAAATGCAGAGAAAATTTTCACGAAATGGATCATTTAAGGGGTTTAAAAAACAAAACAAAAGGGAGGCTTAAAAATCATACTTTAAGAATTGTTTAACAAAGCAGTTTCATTGCGGGTTTTGTCAAAACAAGAACCGACTTGACACAGATACTCACGGCCTTCAGTTTCAGATCTACAACGCAGCGTAGCGCCCTTCGTGGCATTGCCTTTGTGTTTAGGTTCGTCAATTAGTCCCTTGAAACAAAACCAGTTGGCTTATAGTTGGCTAGAAACAAAACTACAACCAAATTGTGCGGTCCCTTTTGCTTGGTGTCAGGGACGCGATGGACGTCAAGGCGGGTGCGAGATAAGTCGATCGTGGGCAAGTCGAGGGCATTGTTTCGCACTTCTCCATATAACAGTAGATTAATTACTAGTTCTGCTAAAATATGAAGACAAAAATAACCATAGAAAAGGAGTAGAAAACGAATACAAATTTAGGATCCCGGACAGTCTAAATTATTTTATTATTTTTTGGGATTCTTTTGGATTCTCTTGGGTAATTAACCGAATCAAATGGCGGCGTCAACACCGAAAAAGAGATGTGTTCAGTCAGAATTCTCATCCGTAAGAGAACAAGGAAAGGATGACAATAATGTTAGACAATGGATATCAGCTGTGATGAGCCTTTGTACAAACAATACTCTCTGTTACATTATATTGACTCCTCTTAAAATAACTAATTGCAATGCCTCAGCCCATGTTGGTTCCACATTTTCTGGTGCTTTTTGTGAGACCGAATACTTTGAAGATGGACTCGTTTTTGGCGATGTTTTTCTAAACGGAATGGATATGTTAGTGAACTACGTTAAGAATAAGTATTTTCCTGAAAGTAAAGAAAAAATCCTCGTGCTAAACAAGTTGCTGAAATTTATTAACGGAGGTACTGTATTTAAAACATGATTTTGCAAAAAGCATGGCATTTTTAAGCAATCGCATTTATTTTCAATTGTACCTCAGACTTTAAACCAAACATTTATCACTGTTGATTTAAACACTTTAGTGGTGGAATGACAATATATCATTAAACAATGTAAACAGGTGAAAGAAAATATTAATGGATTACCATACATATAAACTTAATTGACAACTATAGTTAACTAGTTAATCAAATCAAAGAGGTACACCCATGTTTGAACGGAAAGTACTGGTTACTAAAAGTAGAAACAGGTTCCTGTAGCAATATGATTTTCGAAACCTAGGTAATGATTTTATAATGGTGTGTGTAACCACTGATTTGTCATAAATTCAGGAAACTTGCATGCATTGAGAAATGAATATATATAGTGTTCTGTGTATAAAGTCTGCCGACATTCTTCCAATAAAATGCAATGAAGAGTATAGTTTTATTGAAGAGATATTGGGTGTGCTCATACTCGGAATTAACGTTAAACAAGAGAATTTTTAAAAAATTAGATAAACTTCAAACTTTCATTTCTTATCATGCTTTAAGTTAACAGAAAAAAAAATTTACTACTTAGTGGAATCGATCCAGTGACTGCAAAATCAGCAAAATCTTCACGTTACCACTAAGCCATGCATAAAACAATTTTATAGGATCTCTTCAGTATATGTGGCTATATGTATACATAATTTGAAAAGTCTCTAATTGAAATATTTGTTTAATTTTCTGTTTAAAGGGCACATTAAACCAAAATTAATTCACTGTAAATGTGTACTACAATACCTGTAGAACATAATTTTTAATTTTAATCTGATTTTCTTTTGTTTAAAGTGGGTCAAATAGTCAAATATACAACTTTTTATTGCATACTAGCTATTTTCCTATATATCCCTAACAAAACCTGAAGATTTTAATGATGTTGTGTAAGATAATTAAAACTCTTTTAACATGGTTATTGTTTAATTTGTATTTCTATGAATATATTTCAAATATAAATATTGTTTAATATTGAAAATGTCTAGTAGTGTTTGGAAATGTGCTATATCATGTATGTTGTAGGGGAAATCATACTGTAAATTCCTTATATTACGCGAGTACTTAATTCCGCGATCCCGCTGTTTTGAGTCAAATCGCGAGAATATAAAATCGCGAACGCGGAACTTTTGTCCACATATCTTATAGTTTTTCACTCTCAGAAAATAATGGCGAGATTTTAAAATCCGCGAAAGGTGCTTCTCGCGATTTTACGCGGATATTAATTCCTCGCGTTTAATTAGGAATCTACAGTATACTAAGTGCCCTATACCTCTTTATTAATTTATTATAAACAAGATTGTAAGAAAAACAAAAAAAACATTGTTGAACATGTACTACCCGGTAGTTATCTAACTTTGCCATTGTTTCTGTCCACCGCTCTGTTCATACCTTCAATTGACTTTAACCTTGGTGTCTCCAAAAAATTATGCTCTAAAAATGTGTGTGATGTAATGTTTTTCCTATTTTGCAGACAGGAAGATTAGTGTCCAGGGTTTGCAAAAGTTCTCTGGAAAGGAGCTAACAAAACTTGTTGCAAACCATTTGTTGGGAAAACTTGCTACATCCTCATATTACTTGGTTGACAAAAACAGCATTGGACAGAAGGGTGATCTGTGTTTTTGTGGAGAGAATTCGTGCAAGATAACAGGCCATTATGGGGACACAAGTGTGGGTAAGAGTTTTCAAAAATAAACTAAAACAAAGATGAAAGGATCACAGATTTATTCATACCATAGCTATTGTTGTAAGATGTGAATATTTATGTAGGGCTGTTGTAAATGTAGTAATTCCACTCTTTAAAGTAGTCCGAGTATCGCACTATGTCATAATTAATACGGATTTTACGATATTGGTTCAACTTTTACATAGTGTTTTAGATACCCAGTATTGATTTTGCTCTACATCGCTGTTTAAACAATGGCAATAATAAGCAATTAGAATGGTAATATATGTATTCTATGAGAGATAGAAATGATTAATGTTGAGGAACTCGATTCTGTTAAAGTAAATTGAAAAACGAAGTTTCTTATTAAACAGGATCTCAGTTATGCTTATATTTTCTTTGTTCTGATGCCGCCCCCCTCCCCCTCCCTGAGACAGAAGCTATTTCGAATTTAATCAATCATCAATTAATTAATGTTTAAACGATATCTAACATTGTTGACAGATCTAAGCAGAAAACTATCGGAAAATGTGATTTTTACGGATTTTTTTATCAGGGTCTATTTGGTTTAGAGCTTATAGTGTGAAAGTAATCCGTCAACATATGAATTATTTTACCAAATCTTTTTTATGAGGTGTCATTCTATAGAATAAACACCATGACTTTAAGTTTGAGTCCATAAAATAGTATAAAATGACCAAACACGATACATGCATCACATTTTTTGTATTCTATTTTGATACATCAGGTCCATAAAGCGTACTTACTTACAACAATTTGCGCAAAATTATTGATGAGATATGACTTAAATAATATTTATACTCTATTTTGTATATCCAGTTCTAATTTCCCCAAAATTTGTAATTATTTTTAGGAAAAACGGATGTCTGGCAAATTTCATCATTGTCAATAATTTTCGCAAGGGGGTACACCCGTCTGAGAGGTGATAACAAACAAACTAGCATGTAAACATACATGTACATATTTTTTTCTGTATATGTATTGCTAGAATTTATATCTAGCATTTAAAGCTAAGCTTTTAATGATTGAGCCCATTTAGTGCCGAGTATAGGACTACCTTAAGTGTGTTAGGTAGGAGGTAGAAGCTATTTTTATTGGTGTTAATTTTGTTATCACCATGTCTTTTCCACATGATCAGTGCTTACCGGTAAACATACTTTCCTTCTTAGTAGTTTATATTCATCATTTATAGGGATGAACAGAACCGAAGGTTTAGATATATTTGTTCTAATCTGTAATAGGGCTTCAAATTTTATTGAAGCACAAAAGCATCAAAATCCTTTAAAAAGTAGGGCCATGATTACTAAGGTAAAACTTGTGGCCCATGATCTTCCTAATGATGACCTACATGTATTACATTGAGTCATTGTCAAATTTTATAGAGAACATTTTAGTGAAAGTCTTCTTTCTGGTAACTTTCATTAAACCTTGGCCTGCCACCAAGCAGATGTTATTAAAAAGACTAAAACTGTGCAAACGAATCATTCCTGTCGAAAAAATTAGGTATAGATTTTAATGTTTGTATTTTATTTTTCAGGAAATTTAGAAGTGTGGCATGGAGATTTAGATATTGTCATCAGTGACCTCGCTGTAGTTCATGTTGAAGATAAAACTGAGAGTGCTGATGGAAAGTCTCCAGTGGAAGTCAAGATGAAGTCTGCTTTGTCTAGAAATCCACAACCTATTGCACAAACTATTGCACAAACTATTGTTTTTTCCTTTCTTCAAAAGAAGACACACCCAGAAAGGGATTCATTTTTAACTCCTTGCATTGGAGTTGGAAGTTCAGAGCTGGTGGTCATGTTCTACGACTCGGAACACGATGTTCTTCTGGAGAGTTCTAGCATACCTTTGTGCAGCGATCCATCGTCATTGGAGTTTTCCTACACTGCTATCCTGGTGTCCTGGCTTGTTGTGAATTATAAATTCTTGTGTACTGGATTACCTGATCAAATGACAGCATACAAAAGTGATTTTTGTGTTCATGCTGGTAAAAAACTCAAGATATATGAAGAAAACCTAGTATTTGGTAATGTTACCAGTTATCAGAGTATAGAAGGTAGACATTGTCCAAGAGTCAAGTGTAACCCAATAATGCACAAACATGAGAGAGCACTACAGGAGCTGCTGTGGAGCTTGGACAGACCATCTGGTTCAAGTGAAAGGGCAAGTGACTTATATCCAAAACCCTCATAAATGCTTTTTTATTTCCAAATATGTGTGCAATATGTAAACTGTACAATATGTTCTAAAGATCTGTCTGTCAAAGTGAATAAAGGATGACTGCACTTAACGCCGGGTTTTGGGTCTTTTTAGGTCGCTTCTGTTGTGTTTATTTCTTCACCTAATATCACTTGTTTATTTTATTAAAGAGTCTTGTCAATTTCCAACATAAATTATGATTTTAGAATGTGATACAATAAACTCATTTTATGTTTTTCTCCTTACAACTTTCGAAAAAAGAGAATTTTTGCTTATCTGCCCTTGATCGAACATAAAATTGATGTTAATATGCATGAGAGGTGGAGCTGACATTATCAGAATGGTACTAAAATTAGACTAGCATGAATAACAATACCATGTATTAAAAAGTATGTGATCACTCTTTCCCCATAGCCCTTTATATTCTATATGGCACAAGTATACTATTTACTATGGATTCAACAATAAGACCACGCCCATGTTAGTACAGAAGACTTTAAATCAATGCTTGACAACTTAACGTGTTCGAAAACATTGTCCTAGTTAGCACATAACATGCTACCTTACACGTCACGTGATAGAATTTTGTATTCACAAAGTTACCTGAGGTGAGAAATCACGTGGTGAATTATAATATTCAACATGTATCAACCCTAGGTTACAACAGAGAAAGCGAAAGTAAGAAGAAGCAGTTTTTTCTCATTTAAACCATGAGCGCATGTTTGTCTATTAATCTCCCTTTGACATAACTTAGATAATGCAAATATACAACTACTGTTAAACGGAGAACAATAGACAAACATGAGCTGATTATGTATGAAGTCAGTATAAAAGTGGGCTTCCTCATTATCGCATGGAGATTTAAGAAATCGTGATGACCCCCGTCTATAAAAACAAATTCGTACTTGGTAACAACATACTTTTTTTTAACGCAATTACGTAAAGTTGCAGTTTGGATGTTGACCCTTTCTGCAATTGAAAGAAAAATTCTTTTTTTAAAAGTTAATTTTTTTGCAAATATCGCATGTCGTTAAGTGCAGTCATCCTTTATTGTTCTGAAGTTCTGTGTAAGAATCTGGGTAGAAATCCCACTCAAGTTGGGTCCCAATTCCAGTGCCATCATTGATAGTTTTGTATAGACTGTATTGAAAATATGTATATATGCAATAATATTATCATTATTGCAAAATAAGTATTATAATAAACCATGTGTTCATGAAGGTTTAGTTGTCTGCATGCTTAGAAAGTTTAAATCTTCAACAACATGTAGTTAACATTTCAAAATTTTGTATACTATTTGTACATACATTGTATTATAAGCATGTACCGTGCTGTTCATAGAGTATTTCAATACAAAAAATACCATCACAGTCCTATGAAGTATAAAAATTCTACTTGTATGTTTCAAAACAAATTAATTCGCCTACATATTTTCAGGAGAAAAATGGGCACTTTTTTCCAAGGTGGAGTCGATTGAGTGAAATGGAGGTTTAATTGACATTCTTTAAAGTTGTTGAAATGAAAATAATGACTTCACCACTACATGTATTTTATTTAGCTTCTTCTAAGGAGAAAAATAAGCCAGCACAGCATAGAATTATAAAAATGAATAAAGATACATGTATGTTAAATTTTGTATTAAAGGACTATATATGTTTTTGGCCTAAAACGGCCCCTTAAAATGAACATAGTCATTTTACTGTCATTCTTTGTTTTCTTTGTACAGATATGCATGTTAAGTTTTTACATAATTTCCATTTTGATTCAAGTGTCCACAATTTAAAAATATGACATCATAAAGTTAACCATTTCCTGCCATTTTCGCATTTTTAGCATAAAACGGTTTGTTTTTAAGCAGTTTTTCTTTCAGAAAGCATTGAGCGCATGCTTGAACAAACAAATATTTTCATTAGAGATGTATCTATCCAAGACTAATAAGTTGCAAAAAAATTTCGCTTGTTCAAAGCTGCACTCTATATATTTCCCTTTCGAAAAACGATAAGAAAAATGTCAATTTTTGACTGATTTTGATTGAATTATAAAAATAGCGTCATTTTTGACATCATATACTGCTAGTAAACACAAATGAATCAAATAAATAGGTGAAAAATAATCTTATATCAACTCTTCGTCAAAATAAAATAATTTAATGTATTTGAAACACTTTAAAAAATGGCAAATTATGGGGGCCAGATTTGACTCTTATCATATGTAGTTCTATGATTTTTAATTGTAACATATGTCTCATATATAAATACTTGATAGAACAAGAGGCTCATGGGCCACATCACCCACCTGAATAACAATTCTTATATCATTCCCTTTTAAAAAATTTTAACACAAACTCTTTAAAGATATTGTAAAAGAAGCTTACTCTGTGGACATCATATCCTTATATCTAAGATGCATCAACTGGCCAATCTTATTATATCAAAGATAATAAAATTGTAAAATAAACTACAAATGAATGAAAAAGGGAAAAATGTCACTGTGACATTAATATTGATATGAGGATATGAAGTTATGAGGATGCTTTCATAGTTATATAACTAATAGCATTATGTTTTATGAGAAGCATATTGTGTAACATTTCTCTTGAATACCTAGATGAACTATGAACCCTTCATAGGGCCCCAGTATTGGTCCAGGGGTCATGATTTAAATAATTTAGAATCTACAATATCTTAGGATGTTTGTATTTTAAATAATTCAGAATCTACAATATCTTAGGATGCTTGCATAGGAATCCCACAAATTGTAGCATTGTAGTTCTTGAGTAGAAGACTTTTAAACACTTTCCCTATAAATTTGAATGTTAAACTTTGAACCCCTCCTGGGGCCCCAGTATTGGCCTGGAGGTGACGGTTTGAACAATTTAGAATCTACACTATATGAGGATGCTTGCATAGTAATATCACAAATTGTAGCATTGTTGTTCTTTAAAAGCATTTTTCCGCTATATTTTTATGTTGAACTTTGAACCGCTCTTGGGCCCTAGCATTGGTCCTGGGGTCACGATTAAACAATTTAGAATCATCTCTATATATACAATCTTTGGTGTAAATGTTGGCATTTCTGGTGTAGTGGTTCTTGAGAAGAAGATTTTTTAAGACATGCACCCTATTTTCACTGTTTCATAATTATCTCCCTTTTAGGGTTTCGCCCTTTATTTTAACAATCCCCTTTCCATAAAAATGCTTTGGTGGTTCTAGGGAAAAAGTTAAATATATGAAAAGTTTACAGACACGGACGGATGACGGACAAAGGTGATCAGAAAACCTCACTTGAACCTTCGGTTCAGGTGAGCTCAAACAGTTCGAAGGAAAAAAAACCCGTCATACTTAGGCCTAAAGCAAAAACTTGTTGAGGGGAGACCCAACTTAATATTGAAAAATTTAATGCATTGCTCACAATCGCAAATTGTTGTGTAACTTGTTTCCATATATGCATTTTTATTTTAAGCGTCCCAAATTACAGCTTCTACCACTTTTTGCTTAATTTAAACAACAAAATACTTTCTTTTGTGCTTTATGCAAGTATGAAGGTAGCTAGCATTGCAGAAAAATTATATAACCCGCATTAGCGGTTTATGTAAATTCTTCTGCGATGCTAGCTCATAACCTTCATAGCCCGAATGAAACATCAAAGAAGGCATTTCATTAAGGTCTTCCGTTTTCAACGGAAGACCTTAGTGATTGTAGTGTTTTTTCTTTCTTTCTTTCTTCTTCTTATTTTCCCCCCCTTTTTTGTCGGCAGAATTTCTCAGAGATGTCTGGATAGATTTCCCTGAAATTTTCAGGAATGATGGAAAATGATAATATCTCGAGACGTTTTTTTTATTTTTTCAAAATTTATTTCATGCAAGTACATTATAAACATTAAAATACTTTCACTGGTTTAGAATTTTCAAAACAATATTTAACCAAAAAATAGGTTTTAAAAAATTTCGGAATGGTAAAAATTTTAAAATCCCCAGCGGGATTCGAACTCATGACTTACAGATCCATAGTGAACCCTCTAACCCACTGCGCTTCGCTGTTAGATAACAATTTTGGGAAAGGAAGTATTTATAAAATTATACTTGATTTTATTGTTTATTTCGATAAATAATACGTCACAACAGGGAAGTGTCCCATATCACCTTAAATTGTTACACAGAAGGAACTATCAATTTGCCATAAATGTGAAGGTTGTCATGGAATCTACAGTCTTCTTGAAGATCTGAGCTCAATCCGTGCAATTCCGTGCTCTCAATGTAGGTTTAGTTTCAATCGATGAAAATTAATGTGCCATTTTTCACTTTAATGCAACTATGGCGCGTGGAAAGATAATGAAAGGAAACTAGTGATTATTGGAAATAATCAGACACATGTAATTGATTAATAATCGGTTATAATCGGAATTATCATGCAAATTCATTAAAGTTGAGGAGTTTGTTATGAAACATTTGTTTTTGAATCAAACTTTTGATTGTATTTGAGTAAACCTGGTCTCCTGCTATAAAAGTGTTATCTAAGAATTTATTTGAAAATGAGAATGTTTCATAATATTTGTAAGAACATTGCAAGTACGCTGACTGCCTCTTTCAAATGTTGAAAATCTTGCACTAAGGGTCCATACATCTAACATTGTATCATCGCCAGGTATCAATTTTGTAGCTCGTTTCTAGTTGTTTTACTGTTTTTATCTAGTCCAGTCTCCACAGTCAAGTCCTCGTAAGACATTGTTTAACTGTTTTTAATGAGGCCAGTCTCCTCAGTCAAGTTAGTCTGTAACTCTTTTTTAGCAACAGTCATCTTCCAATACTTCCGTCTAGGCATCTACAAAACAAAACTTTTAAAGGTAAATAGCATGCAGACACACACACACTTGTTGAGATAATGCTTGGAAAGTAATTTTTTTAAATAATTTTTTTTTCGTAAGTTCAAGAGGCATAACTCTGTCAAAAATCATCGGAACAGAATTAAATTCGAACTCAACATGTGTCTTCTTATGAAACATCTATTAAAGTTGATAAGGATAGGAAAGTGAATGATGATGGAATCATAGGACACAAACGAAACACGGTAACACTACAAACAAATTTTAAAATTGCCAAAACACTACAATCATATAAAAGATTTTGAATTTCATTTACATTAATGCCCAATAGGGTCATTTCATCACTTTACTTTTCTTTTATGCTCTTATTAGCTCCGAAGAATTCAACATTGAGAAACAAAGTTTGCTTTGTCAGTTGATAGAATACTTATAAGAATAAAGAAGATGGGTGGATAAGGCGTGTACAATTCCTATACACGGATGGATAACTGAAAAATTAAAATATCAATAAGTCTTATATTCTTAAAAAAAATATTCAAAACAATATATATTTTACATATCATCGATTTTTAACCTTTAAATATGTTCATTATTTGGAATATGTTGACTCAAACAGGCGTATATGTATCAAAACCTCCAAATAGTGTAATTTTTTAAAACTTCAAGGCCTTTTCTTTAATAGAGTGGGTCTGTGCTCCATATTTTCTCATAGTTTTCTCATAGTCTAAATAATGTAAAACAAACCGATTTCAATCAACAAAAACGTGGAGAGATGACCCACTATACATTAAAAATATCATTTTGTATCCCAACAATTGAACGGTTTAAAAAAATAATACAGGTCCATAAATTTGTGGGCAAAGTCACATGTATAGTATTTAAAAAGCCTAGTCGGTGTGTCTGAAATGGCTCAGTGGTTAGAGCACCAGACATAAGCTAACGTTATTTAAATAGGGTTTTTATGTTAGCTAATGTTATTTAAATAGGGTTTTAATGTTGTGGGTTCGATACCACCAAAAAATTAAGAAATAAAGACAAAAACCTCTGTCTGGATGTATTTATTATCCCCTCGCGCAACTTGTTGCGAAGGGGATATAGCATCGCTGCTGTGCGTGTGTGTGTATGTATGTGTGTCCATTTCAGCCTCTTAAGCAAAATTCAAAGAAAATCCTCGCATGCATGTCTATCAACTTCGTACACTTTATAAGCATAGTTAAAGGACAAACCCTATTCATTTTCAAGAAATTCTGTTAAATAATTATTAAAATATCGTTAATTAAAATACTTAAAATAAAAATTATATGTAAGACTTGACAATAAACATTTCCTGTTCGCGAAAGTAAACATTTCAAACCAACAACTTGATATTTTGTTGGATTTAGGCCCTTTAAAGGTAAGAAACAAACGTTCTTTAGAAATTGGAAGTTAGAAGGATGTCCAAAGTGTAAAATTGAAGCGAGCAGGAGATTAAGTTCATCCCAATTTAATCAAAACAAGCAGCTGTGTGAGACGAATTTCGGGCTAAATTTCCCGAAAATACTAAGAGAAGAACAGGTTTATAATTTAGAAGAGACTTTGACGAGTATCGTCAACAATATTAACCGGGAATTCATTTCATGTTAATCGCTGTAGATACGTTACTCTATTTAAAATATCAGGGTTGAAATTACCACGTTAACTCGAATTTTTTCCATAGGGCCGACTACAAATCGCTAGATCTTTAGCTACGTTTCATATTCATTATGAAAATGCGTATTGTACTGAATAAAGATAATATACCTATTTTACTAAAGTTTAAAACATTTGTGGTGTGTTTTGTTTTCGCTAGTTATGGGAGGAATTGTACAATCACGTAAATGTAGCCCCCCCCCCCCCCCCCCATGGATACACCTCAGAGCGTGCATGGGGATAGGAACAAGAGGCCCATGGGCCACATCGCTCACCTGAGCAACAATAGGTATGATAAAATCAGCTTCATGGAGTCATAATACAAAATATCTGGACGATGTGGTATAATACATGTAGATCCTGTATAAAAAAAATCCGTTTCCCCCTGGATATTCTTATATTTATAATCTAGTCCCTTTTCTAACCTGATGATTTTATAGTTATATCACATTCAGCATATCAGTTCTCAAAAAGACCCTAAACAATTGTTTATATACAGGATATAACCCTACATCAAACTCTGAACCCCTTGTGAGACCCAATAGTCGTCCAGGGGCAAAAGTATAAACAATTTTAAAGAATCAGCAATATGTAAAAATGTTTGCATATAAGTAAAAGCATATATAATAACATTTCAGTTTTTGTGATTAAAATGTTTTCCTTTGTACAACTGGATCCCCAATGTGGCCCGACCCTACTCCTAAAGATTTTGTTTTGATCAAATTTAAATCTACACTATCTGAAGTTGCTTTCACTAAAGTTACAGCTTTTCCAGGCAAATGGTGTTTTTTTTTTTTAACAAATTAAAGGATTTTAAAGATTTACTATATATTCCTATGTAAAAAGTCGACCCCCACTTTGATGTTCACAACTTTGAATCTTCACTACCTGAGGATGCTTCTACACAAGTTTAAGCTTTCCTGACCTAATGGTTTCTGAGAAGAAGATTTTTAAAGATTTACTCTATATATTCCTATGCTAAAATTCGACCCCCCCCCCCCCATTGAGGCCCCACCCTACCATTGGGGTTCATGATTTTCACAACTTTGAATCTACACTATCTGAGACTGCTTCCACATAAGTTTCAACTTTCCTGGCCAAATGGTTCTTGAGAAGAAGATTTTAAAGATATACTCTATATATTCCTTATGTAAAAATTCGACCCCTATTGTGGCCCCACCCTACCCCCGAGGGTCATGATTTTCACAACTTTGAATCTACACTACCTGAGAATGCTTTCTAAGGTGTCCAAGTAGTGGACAATGCACTTGCTTATCACCGCTGCGACCCGAGTTCGATCCCCGTGATCGACAGTGGTTGTATGTGATAGGGTATGGCGGTCGCCCGCTTGGACACGTGGGTTCTCTCCGGGTACTCCGGCTTCTTCCCACACAAATGACCCCCTCGCGCTAACATCCGTGCCAAAGAGAGATATTAATATAAGTTGTAGAACTTGTTTATCAATCGTTGTAAAATAAATAAAGTTCAGTTTTTTTTAATGCTTTCACATAAGATTCAGCTTTTCTGGCCAAATGGTTCTTGAGAAGAAGATTTTTAAAGATTTACTCTATATATTCCTATGTTAAAATTCAACCCCCATTGTGGCCCCATCCTACCCCTGGGAGTCATGATTTTCACAACTTTGAATCTACACTACCTGAGAATGCTTTCACATAAGGTTCAGCTTTCCTGGCCAAATGGTTCTTGAGAAGAAGATTTTTAAAGATTTACTCTCTATATATATTACTATGTTAAAATTCGACCCTCCATTGTGGCCCCACCCCTTCCATCGGGGGTCATGATTTTCACAACTTTGAATCTACACTATCTGAGACTGCTTCCACATAAGTTTCAACTTTCCTGGCCAAATGGTTATTGAGAAGAAGATTTAAAAGATATACTCTATATATTCCTATGTAAAAATTCGACCCCCATTGTGGCCCCACCCTACCCCCGAGGGTTATGATTTTCACAACTTTGAATCTTCACTACCTGAGAATGCTTTCATATAAGATTCAGCTTTCCTAGCCAAATGGTTCTTGAGAAGAAGATTTTTAAAGATTTACTCTATATATTTGTATGTTAAAATTCAATCCCCATTGTGGCCCCATCCTACCCCCCAGGGTCATGATTTTCACAACTTTGAATCTACACTACCTGAGAATGCTTCAACATAAGTTTCAGCTATCCACGCTCAACAGTTTCTGAGAAGATTTTTAAAGATTTACTCTATATATTCCTATGTTAAAATTCTACCCCCATTGTGGCCCCACCCTACCCCTGAGGGTCATGATTTTCACAACTTTGAATCTTCACTACCTGAGAATGCTTTCACATAAGATTCAGCTTTCCTGGCCAAAAAATCTTGAGAAGAAGATTTTTAAAGATTTACTCTATATATTCCTATGTTAAAATTCGACCCCCCATTGTGGCCCCACCCTTCCATCGGGAGTCATGATTTTCACAACTTTGAATCTACACTTCCTGAGGATGCATCCACATAAGTTTCAGCTTTCCTGGCCTAACAGTTTCTAAGAAGAAGATGTTTAAAGATTTACTGTATAAAATCGACCCCCCCCCCATTGTGGCCCCGTCCTACCCCAGGGGGTCATGATTTTCATGATGTTGAAAATGTGAAAAGTTTAAAGACGGACAGACAGACAGACGGACGACAGACAAAATGTGATCAGAATAGCTCACTTGAGCTTTCAGCTAAAAACGAAATATTTTAATTCAAAGAGGTTTTAAGAAGATAAATATTTGGTCTCTTCAATTACTTGTATATCGTAAATAATGCATTTCCTCCACAATATTTTATTTCGCGAGGGGATGCTCCGCTTTGCGGTGCCCTTGTATCAATATATTTTAAAGGGTACCTGCAGCCCAGCCCATGTGAAACTTATGTCATAGAATTTATTTACCAGAATTTAATGCAAAATACTGCATCGAAATCGATGCGAAAATAACGGAGTTATGCCGCTTCAAAGTGGCTATTTTTACCTGGTTTGAGAAATCCAATCAAGAGAAAATAGAATTAGGCGAGAAAGAGTCTTCAGCGGAAGTAACGTCACGAGGTCAACAGAAGGGTCTTACAAGCTATACAAAATAAATTCGATTTTACAGCCAAAGTGATTGATTTAGGTCTGATGTTTTGACGTATCTAGTTATTTTAAGTATTGTAGATTTAGAAATTTGTATCCGTATATATTTTGTTACAATCAGATTTTTTAAAGGATGTTAAAAATTTCTATTCGCGTCGCCTTTTTACCGATGATTTCGATATCTTAAAACACTTGCATGGGCAGATTTATGTTCGTTATTCATTTTTTTATTACATTATATCACTTCACACACGAATGATCAGAGACAATGACACAGGTAAACAGATAAACTAACGAAGGTATTGCTCCAGACACGTGTGTATCTGGGGTATGTATACATGGTACACGGGTCTGGTGAACAAAGGGGGGTTTCACACCTCTAGACTTGTAAATTTATTTGTGTATAATTAGCTATTCAATTATTATCAGATAACACAGAAAAATAAATTAGACTGTGTAAAATCAGGCGTTCATAAGCTAATACATGTGTATAGTCCGTCAATCAGTGGTTAAAGAACCCTGCATATGAGACTATCAAAAAGCATAGACATATAACGGAGGGATCCGTTATACAAAAACGGAGGTTGCCTAGACCTGTTATATGCAAAAAGTAACCATTGTTCAAAATAAGTGCTTTAATTGTTACTTATCTAATCACTTTAAAAATGACAAAATTTACAATTCAGCAATTAAAATCTTTTTTTTTTATGTAATTAAGTAATTATTTCGAAAGTTATTCCGTTGATCATTAATTTGGTCTTAATTTCTTATCTAATAAAGTGCAACTTTCTTTCGAGCGCTATGGTCAGCAATTACATTCCAAATAGCCGAAATTGTTATACTGACACAGAATCATTATGAAATCTGAATAAAATTGAAAATTTTGACAAAGGATGTAAATAAGTGTGAAATGAAATCATTATCGTATTTTAAAATAATACGAGACAGACTTCATCATGCAGCCATCTCAGTGGACTTTCGCCCTGATCCGTTTATGATCGTGTGTTTGTTGAAATATGCATGCTATTTTGATTGTTATTGGTCCGAAATCAATATTAATGAATAATCGGGCGACATAGTTATTTTATGTCTCATACGAGGAATAGACCCCGCGTTACCTTTTACAAAATATGTATTATCAATGTTATTAATAATGTCATGGAAAAATCATCCGAAAGAACGACAATATTAACAAAGAAATACAAAAACATGTTTCTTATAACAATAGTACTTTGATTAATTGTCATTTTGCTACATAGACTGTGAGTTTATCTGCAAAGTGTATTACATATTTGACTAAATTCATGAGGCAAACAATTTTCCGAATTCGGCATTTTTGTTTGATAAAATAGGGTTTAAACTCAAACAACAGTATATTTAGTCATCCAGGGTTGATAAGGAAATAAAAAACCCAGAAACAACTGTTCATATATCGGTAAAACAATGCAAGAAAACGAACAGTTTTCATACGATTTTCTTTTTTCTCATATAGCGGCGTTGACCCCGTGACGTAACAGTTTATCTCGCGCCAAATCGGCTTGATTCAAAAATCGTTCAGGTGTGAAATCGGGGTTTTCCCCAAATATCTCGAAAAGTACTTATGCGATCGCAGTAAGATTTTCAGGATGATGTTTTTTCACATAGATCTCCATAATATCAAAAATTGACCGGTGTTGTATAGCAGTTTTCCCTCATAGTAGCTTTTCCCCCACGGAAAACCTACTATATAGTAGCCTTTCCCCCCGGGGGGAAAAGCTACTATATAGTAGCTTTTCCCCCATAGTAGGGTTTCTCCCTCACGTTTTTGGTTCAGATTTTATAAAAATATTTATGGAAACCCAGTAAGGATTAAAATCAATGTTTCTACACTCCCAGGTTGCATATATCTGCATTCATCTGTACAGGTTAAGTTTCGTTTTCCCCATTTATTTTTTTTATAGACAATGCTGAAAATTGAACATGTGTGTAATGGAATTATACATAGAACTTAATTTAGGTAATTAATTGAAAAAAGTACTTGGTTTTACAAGATATACACTTATATGCATAATTCTGTGTTCTGAATTTGTAAGTGAAAAATGTTTTGAGATTTTTTAATAAATCTATCAGTCCGTCTGTCTGTTTGTGCAAATTTTATCCAGGCTAAACCTCGTTTAGAGAAATTTTGTTTCCGATGTTTCAGAGCCCGATGTTTAAAATCCTTTAATAATGAATATAGTGCATATTCTTTAGGGTCCCATATCTCATAAACTAGAGATGACCACATCACCATATTTTCACAGTGGCAGTGGTTTACACCTTGTAGATGACTCTGAAAATTTCAGCCCTCAGGGTAGGGGCCCTCGATGTTTCAGGGCCCGATGTTTAAAACCCCATTTTAATGATTGAATAGTGTTCTATAAGTGGGGTCCCGAATCTCAAATTCTAGAGATGACCACTTAACCATATTTTCACAGTGGTAGTGGTATACTACTAGTAGATGACCCTGAAAATTTTAGCCCCCCAGGATAGGAGCCCTTGATGTTTCCGAGCCCGATGTTTGAAATCCAATTATAATGAAAAGTGTATTTTTTAGGGCCCCATATCTCAAAAACTAGAGATGACCACTTAACCATATTTTTACGGTCATTTAAAAGTAAAAACATCATTTAAAAATACACACTCACTCATATATTTCTTTATCAAAATGGTTGAAAATTACGTTTAATTCTGCTTTTCTTTTTAAATTTACGAACAAAAATTTTAAAAAGGTATGCGGGTAAATTCATTATTCTTCAAAACATTTGATCAATTCATAAGATGACTAATGATATAATAAATAACTAGATAAATAAATCAATAAATTTTTATTCATAAAAGTCGCAACCGAAAAACAAAAATAACCAACAAAAGCGCACTTGACATACGACTTTTTTTTACTTGCTAATTGATTAGAAGAACAAGCTTATATTTAAAAAAATAAGTCAGCTCATCACAAAAATTGTGTTAGTTTTTATTTCAAATTACCCTTGATTCATTGTTCGAAGAAATAATATGGCACACAAGTAAATCTTTATTGCAAAAATATGAAATGAATAGTATGATAAGATTTTTAGGTAAGTGAATCGTATATCTTGTTTTATATGGCATCGTTTTCAAAATTGTATATTTATAAATCACATTGCAAAATAAAAAACGGAAAAATTAGCACGCAGTGAATGATAATATAATGATAATATATACATAAGGTTAGTTCAGGCTCCATTTCTTTAAAAAAAAATGTTTACATCATAAAATCTTGCGTTTCATAAAAAATGTGCTTAAAAACATGAATATGAATATGCGTGACTTTAAAACAAAATTGTAAATACTAACTTTACACATGCCTTTAATAATAATCAATAATAATACCCCTTACCCATGATTTAGAACCCCACCAATCGAAGTAAAACATTTCAGTTTCTCATCATATCATTGCACCCCGTCTCTCGTTTGATATTTAGAAGTAGAATTATATGATTATATTTAAGATCGTCATCTCTAATGGTATTAATTTAAGATTGATAGCCTTTTAGACGAAGGGAGTAATGTATTTCCACTTCTTATTCCCTTCCTCTACAAAATTAAGTCAAGATTGGTCAGTTAGTTTCCTGGGAGGAGCTTATACATAGATGATAATACATGGGAAAATTAATGTTCCAAACCGGCGTATTTTCACTCAAATGTATCCTGACGTGTTCTGTGAAAAATGTCAATGTCATAACGTCGAAGTTAAAACTTCGAGGTATTCCAAAATCCGTGTAAAAGGTGTTCCAAAAAGGTGTAACAAAAGGTGAAATAAATGGTGATGACACAGGAATGTTATGAAGGCGCGTGCCTTTGTTCATATCAGGGGTGAAAAAACCATGTATTTTATTTTATGTATTAATAAATGCCTTAATTATCCTTTATTATGAGAAATTAATATCATATCAGTTATTGCAAATTATTGCCACGAATGGTCCGCCATGAACATGACCGGAATGTAAAAAAGGGGGAAAATGTACTATATAGTAGGTTTTCCGTGGGGGTAATCTGGCTATAAAAAGGGGGAAAACCCACTATATAGTCAGCTTTCCGGGGGGAAAAACTGCTATATAGCCATTTTTCCGGGGGGACAGATTGCTAGGGGGAAAAGGCACTATATAACACCGGCACTACAGGTATCCTCTAAAGTTTTTACTATCAATTAATTAATAAATTCTGTAAACTTCGTTTGTGGGGGTATAACTAAGATATAATCATCAGAGGGCACCAGCTCCAAAAACCATAACCTCGTTCAGCCTCCAAAACCTATAGCTCAAATTTAGCATTCAATGCTATAAGGTGCATAAGTATTATAAAACGCACCACCCATGCAAGTTTGGTGAAGTTAGGACTAGTATTAACTAAGATATAATCATCAGAGGCACCTGCTCCAAAAACTTTAACCAGGTGTTTGGAGCAGGTTAAAGTTTTTGGAGCAGGTGCCGTTTGATAGCAACTTCTAAGTTACTACTTATCCTAACTTTACCAAACTTGCATGGATGGTGCGTTTTACGATATTGATGCACCTGACAGGCTTGAATGCTAAATCTGAGCCATAGGTTTCGGATGCTGAATAAGGTTAAGGTTTTTGGAAGCTGGTTAAATTAAATTAAATTAAATAAAAAAGAAATGTGATATTAGCAGGAGCACTGCTAGCTGGAGAAAGTAGCCCCTGGTCTGGAAAATTTGGATGGACGTCGAACATTATTTGAGTCTTTTAAAAACATTAAAGCGCCTGATAAAATGAATTTAAGATATCTCCAGACTATTTTCTAAAGATATCTGCTGTTTACTTGCTTCAGACTTTAGTCCGACACTAACTTTTAATCACCCTAACTACTTGCCCTGTAATGTCAACTGGGTTCAATCATGTCAATAGCAAGAGCTGCCATATTTCAAATGTAAACGATTATGGACTTCTTCATTGTTATGGGTCAGAATAACCCTGAATTCCAGCAAAGATCAATCACAAAGATTAAACTTTAAACTTAATAATTTATTTACAGTAATATATATATAAATACAAAAATACAACTTACACTATAAGAATCCTAACTAAAGAGTGTCCGTTGATCAAATCACAATGTCCCAGTAACTAGATAACTGTTCTCAGTTTAATGTCTTCGAACAAGAATTCAAATGAGAATCTATCTTATGAGCACTGTTTACAGGTTATTTATACTAAACTATAAATCAAGCAAATTCTAGAAATTATATGTACAAGAAGTTACATGAATTACCTGGAAACTCAAGAATGTTCTAGAAAGAATAACTGACCACTTTAGAATAGTCCAGAATATTCTATTATACAAACCTACTATATATAACACCTCCCCCCTTAAAAAAAGTTTGAGTGCCAATGAAAACTTGTATTGTCCAATTAAACAAATACAAAAGTACAACAAATAATAATCATGATACTTTTGACAAGGCATCTGCAATAACATTGTCTTTACCTTTGATATGTTTAATAATTATATTATACTCTTTTAACAACAAACTCCATCTAATAAGTCTTTGATTCTTGTTTGACAATTTATGCAAAAATGTCACGGGGTTGTGATCTGTATATACAAGGATAGGATGTACAGTAACATTTAAATAAACGTCAAAATGCTGTAAAGCTAGCAACAAAGCAAGACATTCTTTTTCTATGGTAGAATACTTTTGTTGACATTTGGTAAGTTTCTTAGAAAAATAAGAAACAACCCTATCTACACTATCACTATGTTCTTGAAACAAAGCTGCCCCGATTCCTACATCACTAGCATCAACAGTAAGCTTAAATTGCTTAGAAAATTCTGGAGTTGAGATACTAATAAGGACAGATTTTATTTTAGAAAACGATTTTTCGTAGTCTTTTGTCCATTCAAAGTTAACCCTCTTTTGTAAAAGATTAGTAAGTGGATTAACTACAGAGGAGAAGTTAGGACAAAATTTTCTATAAAATCCGGCCATGCCCAAAAATCTCATTAATTCTTTTTTGTTTGTAGGAATCGGAAACTTTGCAATAGCCTCCACTTTAGCCATAATTGGAGTAAAATGACCTTGACCTACTTTATGACCCAAGTATTCTACATAAGCATGACAAAAATCACTTTTTACAAGGTTCTAGCTAAAATGTCAAATGATACACACATGAATCGAAGATGTTCCTCCCATGTTTTGCTGTATATGATGACATCGTCAATGTAAGCCTCACATCCTTCGAGGTCCTGGAGAAGGGAATGGATCATTCTTTGGAACGTAGCTGGTGCGTTTTTCATGCCAAAGGGCATTACTTTATACTGGTAAAGTCCATCTGGAGTTACAAAGCAGAAATTTCTTTTGCTCTTTCTGTTAATGGTACTTGCCAGTAACCCTTCAACAGGTCAAATTTACTGACAAACTTGGCATTTCCTATTTTGTCAATACAGTCATCAATTCTAGGAATGGGGTAGGAATCAGTTTTTGTAACGGAATTCACTTTTCTAAAATCGGTGCATAATCGATAAGTACCGTCCTGTTTTGGTACAAGAATACATAGTGAGCTCCAGTTACTTCTACTTGGCTCAATAATGTCATTGTCCAACATGTATTGTACTTCTCTTCTTAGGTACTGCAACTTTATGGGATTTAGTCGATAAGGATGTTTGATAGGTAAAGCATCACCCACTATGACATCATGACAAGCTGCATTTGTTTTCTTTGGGACATCAGAAAAAAGTTGTTAATATTCATCAACCAGCTTTTTAACTTGTTCTTTTTGGTGAATGCTCAAATGTCCAACTTTGGTGTCAAAATCAGCAAAAATTGTTGAATTTTGTAAACGGGCACTCTGATTACAATCTTTCTCATTCATATCAATACCCATATCACTTTCAATACAATTTTGAACTTTCTTAACATTGGCTAAAGTGGAAACTGGTTTGACAAGATTTCGGTCACACCTTTCGTGATATTCTTTTAAGATATTAATGTGACACACTTGTTTTTGTTTTCGTCTATCTGGTGTCCCAACTACATAGTTTATATCACTAATCTTACTTTCAATTTCATAAGGGCCATAATATCTGGGCTGTAAAGGATGTCCAGGAATAGGTAGAAATACAAGAACCTTATCTCCTGGCTTAAAATTACGATTTCTAGCATTTTTGTCATACCCTACTTTCATTTTCAATTGAGAACTTTTTAGATTTTCCTGTGCTAATTTACAAGCATTGTAAAGTTTTTCTTTAAAATCAGACACATAATCTAAAAGATTAAGATCACTATTCTCAGTCAGCCACTTTTCCTTCAGCAACTTCAAAGGACCTCTAACTGTATGACCAAACACCAGTTCAAAAGGACGAAACCCAAGAGACTCTTGAACAGCCTCCCGTGCAACAAATAGTACAAGATGAACTCTTCATCCCAGTCTTTCTCATACTGGTAACAATAGGTCTTCAACATTGTTTTAAGTGTCTGATGAAAACGTTCCAACGCGCCCTGGGACTCTGGATGGTAGGCACTTGATCTATACTGCTTAATTCCCAACTCATGCATAACTTGCTGGAACAATCCTGACATGAAATTCGAGCCTTGATCAGACTGGATTGCCTTAGGTGCCCCCACAAAACTAAAAAACTTGGTTAGCGCCTTAACTATAGTCTTTGCCTTGATATTCCTAAGTGGTATGGCTTCTGGAAATCGTGTCGATGTACACATGATGGTAAGTAAATACTGGTTTCCAGATCTAGTCCTGGGCAAAGGTCCTACACAATCCACCAATACCCGGCTAAAAGGTTCTTCAAATGCTGGAATTGGTTGGAGAGGTACAGATGGAATCTTCTGATTTGGTTTACCTACCATCTGGCAAACATGGCAAGACTTGCAAAACTCAGAAACATCCTTTCGCAATTTAGACCAATAAAAATGACTCAAAATTTTATGACAAGTCTTATTGACACCTAAATGACCTGCCACAGGAGTTTCATGAGCTATAGCCATGATGTCCCTACGATACACAGCTGAGACTACTATCTGGTAAACAACACGCCACACTTCATCAGGGGAAGCCTCAGGTGGTCGCCATTTTCTCATAAGGATGCCATCCTTCAGGTAAAAGCATTCTCCGACTTTGATGACCTCTTCTGGTGGAAGGGCTCTTTTACTTAATTGAATGATATCAGGGTCTATATGTTGTTCAGCAAGTAATTGCTCTAGGCTGAGGATGTCATTTTCTTGTTTCAATGGTAGATTCAACTTATCATCATTGCCGTTAAATCTAGGTAATGGTATATTCTTTACCATTTTTCTAGTATTTTGTGGTTCAGTGCTTGTTTTATAATCATCTATATTGGAAAAGAAAGTGTCATTTAAATCAATATCAGTTGAGGAACCTTTCGTAACTGCACCTGTAGAATGGTCAGCCTCCATTTCTCGTCTTCTGGCCATTGCTTTAGGAACAGCACAGGCTGGATATAAATCATCATCTTCATCATCTGATGTGACATTGGACGAAACTCTCTCACAGACTATAGGATCGGGTACAACCTTTCCACCGGCTAAATCA
>WFKH01007768.1:3044925-3056619 GCA_016163765.1 Magallana hongkongensis | reverse complement strand
AGAGAGAGAGAGAGAGAGAGAGAGAGAGAGAGAGAGAGAGAGAGAGATTAAGATTACATGTTTAAGAGGAGTAAGATATATTTATTAGTACTTGTACATGTTTTTTTGGAGTTAGTCTGTAGGTGAAAAATAGAGGGTATGAGAGCGCAAAAATACATGTTTAGCAGGAAAAGCAAGGAGATGAAGAAAAAGCAATCATTAGAGTAACTTTTTCATAAGACCGCCCCTTTTTTGACGGGTTTTCAATCAGATGTGACATCAAGAGTCTGACAGAATGGAGGAATAAGATCTAGAGAGCAATTGTATATGTTTATGTGTAGCAGGAAAAACAAGTACATGGCTGTCGAGGGCTGGAGTTGAGTAAGCAGTACAACAATAGAAATCGTCTTTCAGATGTATTAATATTAATATTCTTTAACAAAGTAAATATATGGATTATGGGCCAAGTAGAGTACAAAAGGGGATCTGAAATGTTAAATATATAGTTAACATTGATTTACTCAAACATTGAATTTGCACATTTTTCTGCACATAATACTTTGCATAATGATATATGCTTTACTAAACATTTACTGTGATACACACTTTACTCGTACACATACATTCCTTTTAACTTTAACTTAAATACTCGTGTACTACATGTTGACGAATACTTTTTTGGCAAATACTACATACATACTTCTACAATACAACACTCCGTCTACAATATACTTATATACTTAATAACACATACTTTACTTCACAATACGCATACTTTTACATGAGCAAATGCGAATGTATCCTAAATGCTATCAAATAACACAACAATATATAACAATATATATAACACAGTTATCTGGTCATTTCAGGAATAAATACAGCGTGAAAACCGATTAAACAAATTAAAATAAACTTACCCAGAATAGTTGGAATCTGGTCTTGTATAAAGATATGACCAATATGTAATGTTAACAGAGGGAGCTGGAAAGAAAGGTCAATCCTCTCCAATTGCTACGCCTAAATTGCCTATAATGGGGTGACAATACTATAAACATTTTGATTTAATGTACCACCCTACCTCACGGCTAGTTAGTACTTTTTGGGAAGATATAAAATCAAGCATTAATTTTCACCCTGTCGTAAACATTTCTATGGTCAAAATTTCAAATAATTAAAGGTCAAATATTAATGACTAAAATATGACCAAACATTTACAGACTGAAATGATTTGTAAAAATTTGCGAATTATTTATCAATTTTAAACATTGTTATAAGATTTTTGTTTTTGTAAGTTGTACATATTGTTATAAAACAAAAATATTTATCTATAATATCTGTTTGCCTGTTTGTATGTTTAAGCGTTGTTCTTCAGATACTTATACATAAGAGGTTTGAAATGTTATTTTATATGTATATTTGAAAACAATCACACACAATTAGAAATGTATCCAATAAAAATGAATTTTAACACGTAGAAGACCAATTAAGTTAAATAAATATAAATGTTTATATAGTAAGTGTTGACACTTCAAATTAATCGAGATTTTTTTGAAAAGTGATCCAGGTACCTAAGAATAGTTTATATCTGGTAAAAGAGGCGACATTAAATTTATTTTTTCTTCTGTTTGTCTGACTTTGCTAGAAATTTATGACTTCAAATGTCAATTAAATAATACAAAAATTATTTTCTTGACGTTTAACCAATTGGACACAGGGCAAAGCTTTGAACAAGCAGGATATTTCATACAATAATAAGTAATGAAAGTATAAAATATCAAAATGCAATGTATTATTTAGAGGCTGCATTCTATGATTTTGAGATATGCTAGAATATTAATAATTTTTCCAACATTGAAATGTAAAAGCTATCTTTTATGCATTCCCCCCATCATTATCAAATTGAAAACCACGAATGGCATTTGTATTCACAGGTATATCTGTACAAGTTAAAATTATATTTTCAATTGAGTATGACAATTTAGAAGAGAATCTCATCGGCATATTGTCGTACGTAATGGGTCTCAAACTGTAATTTAATCGCATGTCTGTTAAATACACAGTTTAATTCTAAAAAATAATAAGTTTTATCCACTGACACAAATACGATTTATTTCGAAAAACTTGTGCAATGAAATGTGCTACCTCAAATTCAAGGTCTTCCTTTCCAACGTTAAACCTTATACTAATTCTGTTGAAAATTCTTCATTACTATTAGGGTCTTCTGTTTTCGACAGAATACCTTATTGTTTTCGTACTGTTTTTATTATTAAGATATTCCGTTTTAACGGAAGACCTTATTGTTTTAGTATTGTTTCTTCTTGTTTTTTTAATTTTTGTGCACGTGATTTACTAGTATCAAAAACTATTCGACCGATCTCAAACATTCCTTCATGAAATATTTTTGAACTTAATCTGTCGTCACTTCCGGTCCCGATTTTTTACGGCAGATTTTGTAAATTTTACGACCTTATTTTGTGAAGAGCTGATCTCAGAAACTATCAGAGATATGACTCTAAAATATTTAGGAAAGGCCATTGACGCCATTTCTTGGAGCGCGCCTTGGCACAAAAATTGGGTACGATTTTTGAATCAAATTTTCTTACGTTTTGATCTGTATCTTTTAATCAGTTTATATTTAGCTATAACATATATAACAAAAGTGGTAGTGTATTAAAAGTTCTTTGCAACAAAATCAAGAAAACTGGACTGGCCCCTTTAATTAGGGGCCAAGAGACTCGTCAATTCTATTACAGGTAACTCAAAACGATCAATTATTTTATAATCCATTATAGAAGCAAAGTTGTTGATCGTTACAACATCTATTTAAAAAACTATTGCCAAGCCCATTAATGACGAAATAAGGAATTTCTATTTATTATCAAAAAATTTCAGGAGGGGGGGGGTGCTATTCTAAAATTGTATCAATATTTCATGGTCCTATTTTTGAAAAAAAAAAACGGACGGGAGACCTACTTGTTACTTGTAAGGAGATCGTATCTAGTTTTCCGTCTTCGTTTTCTTCTAGACGTTTCTGCAAACCTTAATATTTCGCTTATTTGACGATTACAAATTATCAGAATAAGGCTTTTTTATGTGTTCAGGTTTTTAAAACTCAATTTTTGATATTTGTTCTTTTTTGGTTAGGTTCTTATATTGAAACTTTCCCTAAAGGGAAAGAAGTGGAAAACTGTTTAGCCTATCATAACTATATCATAATTCCATTCTAAATACATCCTTTTCCGTAAGATCTGTGTGTATGATTACGTAACTCATTACTCACGTGTGGCCGAGGAGAGCCATCGGGTGTGGATCGGCTAGCGAATGGCGGTAATGTAATACACAAGAACACGTACCTTATGTCACATACAGTGTATCTGACTCTAAGAATCCCTCCCTTAACATTTTTTTTTTATGGTTTGACTTAATATTATCTTCAATGTAGACTGAATTACAAAGATAGTTTACAATTTACCAACGCTTTCAAGTGCGGTGGCTGGGAAAAGTTTAAAGAATTATGGATTCTGTAGTCATTACAAGGTCCTTGAACAGAGTTAAAAAAAAAAAAGAGGGTTTTTTTGTCTTTAACAAAAAGGAAAGGCTTTTCGACATCGCTTTTTCATTTAATATGTCAAAAAATCATATCAATTTTTTTTCTTCAACGTCTTAGTGTAACCAGTTTCCTAAATAAGAACTTGTAAGTAATGCAATGTAAAAAAATTTAAGTCCAGGGGCCCGTTTCACTAAAAGGCGTAAGATACGACGAAACTTAAGTTAGGCCTCGGGGCGTACGCCAAAATTTAGTCCGGCGTAAATTGCGTTTCACTAAGAGGCGTACGCCTGGCCGTAAATACTAGTATCGGACTAAGTTAAGGCCAGACTTACGTCCTTGACAACAAGCTTATGCACATGCGCATACAGATGATAAACAGATAGATAGATAGATAGATAGATAGATAGATAGATAGATAGATAGGTAGAAACTTGTCATTTATATTTTTGTGATTGCGTGAGAGAGAGAGAGAGAGAGAGAGAGAGAGAGAGAGAGACGCAAAGTTTTTAGGCACATTGGTTACATTTATTGCAGTACATTGTTGTTAAAAATTAATCCTGTTTAGTGACAAAATCACACAACAAAATTGCTAAAATGTTTTATTTGAAGGATATATTTTCATCAAGCTAATAGGATATGTTCAAAACTACTTATTCAGAACTATTTTTGTTATCGATATCTAGGGTGATTTCACCATGCATCGGACACCTTGGAATTTTCTTTTGATCATGCGTCAATTATGACCCGAGTATAAATAATTTTTTTTAAATTTCTGGTTTCCCCTTGCCTAATCATTGAAATCAGTGAATTTGTTTAAACATAGAAAATAAAGCGAATTAATGCAGTCATGAGCTATTTAACCATGGATCAGACAATATTAAGCAAGCATTGAACAACCATACAGTAGATATTAAGAATAACAAAATTTTCTTATTTCATGCAAAAAAAAACCCACAAAAAAAACAACAACAACAGAGGTTTGGATGGATATATTTATTAATTTGATATTTAGATTTGTGTCAATGTAATATGTGGAGCAAAGGTGACCTAGGAAATAATTGATGAAATTTCAAGGTTTATTATTTTGTTATCACAATTTTTTTCAGAAATTAGTTTTTTTTTCGAATTATTTAAGTGAGAGGGTATATTTTCACGTAGTCCAATCAAATTAAACTTTTGTGTAAAATGTGTGTAACCATGTTTCTAATGATGGCGTAATTTACGATGCCTATATTGCTACATGTATTTCTTTGACAATGTGATAGTCAAGTTCTTGATAATAATAAAGTTCATCAGTTCTAATTCAGGAATAAATGAAACAATACAAAAGTGCATGCACGTTTATTTGTAAATGTTTAACCAAAGTTGTCCGAGCCAAGGTAAATATGTATGTGTCCGATGTATGGTGAACTCAACATAAACTGCCCAAGTACACATACATGAATATTTAGTATGTTGAATAAGGCTTCATACAAATTTTAAGTTAATATAGAGTAGGTGTATGTAACCTACGAACAAAAATTCTATTGAAACTGGAGTCAGTGTTTTGCTTTGGTGGTATGATAAATACATTATCTAGTATTAAAAAAATTAAGGACTTTTGGCAAGTCTAAAACACAGTTGGAGCTTTCATCATATTTTAGTATTTACATTTTAACAATACTGAAAGATACATTTGTGATTTACCTTTAACTACCTGAGCATGACACCTTTCACTCATCAACTATGAAATAAAAAAGGGGAAAAAATGAAAGCCAATAAATTCATTTAGTGAGTTTAAAATTTCAAAATATCCCGTTCACACATCATTTCTTATACAAATGCACCTTTGCACTATATGTACATCATACATGTATATTTTCTGCATTATTCATTGCTCAGTCTACTAAAAAATATGAAACGTAAATCAAATAGTCGAATACATCGATTGTTTATCTAAATATGTCGTTTTAACATGTATACGGCAAGTGCAAATATAAATAATGTATATAAATCATGGCAAGAAAGTTTCTGTGCGAGAATTGATACTACTATCAAAACTCTCTATTTTCTATATTTCATATAAAGTTAATCAAATTTACATGACAAATTGTACAATTTAACATTACGGTCAGCACCGATATTCTCAGCAACAGAATTAGCAATCATATTATGTTTACACCAAAAGTTACGACTACCCTTGGCTAGGCGTAGATTTTTGGCTTAACTTAGGTCGGGCGCAAAGTTACGCCTTTTAGTGAAACGGACCTTAGTCCAAATATTTGACTTAAGTCCGAATTTACGCCAGGTGTAAGGTTACCCCGGGCGTACGACTTTTAGTGAAACGGGCCCCAGAACTTTATAAGTAGGTATACCTTTAAGTTCTTAAAGAATACATCTATTTTCAAAAAATCATACAAAATTTAGTATTCATTTCCCAGACGCAATACTTGGTACATCTATACCTAGAGTATTTATTCTCTACATTTTTTAAGCAAAGTGAAAAAACTCTCTCTAAAAAAATTGAACTTAAAAAAATATGATATTTAAGCTTTTAGAACCCCTATAAGGAGTTAAAAAGTTGCCCCACGGACCACAATTTTAAAATTGTTTTCTTTATTTAAACTAGAAACCGAAAATATTTTAAAAACGGACGAAAAATAAAAAAGTTACAGCTAAAGGACTGTCTTTAACGTTGGTCCCTGCAAATCCCTTATTTTGTCGAATCGTCTACCCAGAACCTTTTTCGATCTGCGAATTGTGTGTGTTATTACACAAATGAACTATTGTAATATTTACTTGAAAACTTTTTGAGAAAACGAACGACGCGTGATTTTGATTTAACATTGAAACTCCCATAGACTATTTTCATCGACTCATAAAAACGGAATTACTCCATAGTTTTTATTGAAACTTCAACATTTTATGTAAATTACTTCTATTTAAACAATGTTTAGGTGTCTTATAAAATAACTTTTTCAAATTTCTTTTTTGTTTTTTCATCCCCCTTCTAGCAAGTATGGGGCCTTATATCTCAAAAACGGTAAGATAGAGAAAAATTCCAACGCCAACAATTTTGTACAATTAGACAACTTACATCTAATTCTAAAATTAAAATGCTCTAACTCCAAAGATAAGCAAGATATTTTTGGTCATTTAATTTTTAGTATTTTCTTTGTCAAAACCGGAAGTGCCGAAACCGGAAGTCCAAAACCTAAAATACACTTGTCATTAAGAATTGGTTTAAGATTATTAAATAATTGTTTCATATTGCTTTCTGTTTTTCAAAAATTGGTTAACATAAACATAACATAAATTCTGTCGAGAATAATAATAATAAAAGAAAAAAACAAGAGGTCTTTTAGATCGAAGTCGAAAAGCCCTAACTAGACCTGTTTTTGTCTTCAAAAAGCCCTAACTAGAACTGTTTTTGTCTTCAACAAAAACAAAGAGTGCTTTTCGACTTCTACTACTTTTTTTTAAAATTATCCAAAGGAAAAAAACACCCGGGTTTCGAACCCGCGACCATTAGCTTTGCATACCCAGTAGGCTAACCATGCGGCCATGGCGACTCTTATGAAGTGAATGTTGATTGTCAATTGAATGAATGTGATGTGACGCATTACAATACCTGAAATCTCACATAACATCAATGCTTACTAAAACATGGGTCATTTTATGACATATTTGATAAAATACATGGGAGCACTAATATACTGCATTTTAGTGTAACAAATCTTATAGACTTTGTTACAGATAAATAAACGTCGATTTTTGATGACAGTATTGTTTACATCAGCCGCTTGATTCCATGTTTAGATTGAATAAGGTCTTGATAATTTATTGATTTTAGAGAAAAAGCAAACTTTGAACATTGGTTGTGCAAACACACCAAAAATTCTATTCATTTTATATTCTTTGAATCTTTGCATAAGAATTATCCTGTGACCAGCGCACTGTGCAAATCAAAGTATGACAGGTACAAGGGCCATTATATTACAGTTTCAACATTTGCAGGGTCTCTGAGCTCATGATTTGATTACAATATATCAATGCTTCTGCATAAAAAATATATTATAAGGCAAATGCAACATGTTCCTCGGAAAATTTAAAGATATTGTCTGAGCATTAATTATCATGAAAACATTTTTTACTTTCAGTAACATTTTTGATTTAAAAAATTGAATTGATATAATGTTTTTATTCTTTAAACAAGCACGGATCCAGAAATTGTTCAAAGGGGTGGGGAGATTAAGCAGAAAATTAGCTGAATCTGCGTTTTTGTTTTGTTTTGTGGGGTTTTTTTAGGCACGAGAATTTGGGGTCCCCTAGAGATGTTAAGGACAAAGAACTGGTAGGTGACGGGGAAGCTTTCAAAGATGCTCTCATTTGTTTAAACGGTCAGTTTCAGGAATGCTAAACAAAATACGTGGATTATGGATAAAACTGTTGAAACGTTGCATGATATGATTTGGTTGTAAATCATGCATAAATAATACATTACCTTTAAAAATTGTCATTTGCCAGTCGTTTTTTTTTTCGTCTCGCAGCTGCAATGGAAGACTTATTTTTTGCGATGCAACAAGCTTTGCTCTAGTTGTTATTTATGATTAAAAATAATTACCCTAGTGCAGTATCCATAGCAACAGATCAATACTAGCAGAGATCTAGATAGTATTGGTGTTTAAGTGGAACTATTTAGTGTTGCATGATATCAGATTAAATGTATCAAACTGATAATAGTTTTATTAATTTGTATTAATAAAATGTAGTAAGTAAACCAAAAGTACAGTATTATTTGCTTTTCTTCTTCGTATGTGTACGAAATATCAAACACATTAATTTCAGAAATTATAAAATTATTAAATTGTAATCTTAGAACTCTTCAACGATTTCATGAATCAATTATAGATAAAAGTAAATATTTTTTACATGTATTAAAAAATCTTGGCAAACAATCTTAAGTACAAAATATGCTAATTTCTTCACTTTAGTTGTCTTATAAATCTGATTTAATGAGAAATCTCTGAAAGTTAAACGGAAAAAAATGTTTGCAGTTGAGTTTGCAATTAAGGAAAAATACGCCATATCACCAAGTATGTCGATTTACTAAATCAAAATTATTTTTTTTTTTATTTTTATCATAACTTTACTCTGAACATTTCTGTATATTGTCTGAATATCTATGAATCATTAATGAAGTTGCTTCAGTATTTGTGGATACGATTGTCTATAATCACACACAGTCTTAGCTAATCAGGCATGTAACACTCTCGCATAAACAATCCTTCTTGTGTTCAACAGTTTATGAATACCAGACTTTAAGTTGATCGACGTTTGTTTTATTTACAAGACATATATGAAAATATATACTTACATCGGACTTTTAGACAACAATAACTGTTATATCAAAAAATATCTTAATTCAAATTTTTAACAATGAAGAACAAGAGCGGTTGACAATAAAGAAAACGAAAAGCATTGAAAACACTAAAATCTTTGATTTTTCCCATTTAAAAAAATTGACTTGAGAAAACTTTACGACCGGACAAAATGTTTGAAAAGGGTGATATCTTTAAGAAAAAATAATTTTCAGCCGTGGGGTATGCCGGTCCTTTTAACGCAAAAGTAAGCATCATTTCCTACCTTTATCAGGACTAGGGTTAGAGTAAGGGTTTTGTACTCGCCAAGTAAAACTTGTTAACTTAACCTGATAGTACAAAAACAACTTTGGATACTATGAAATAAAACAAGCATTAAAGACAAGAACGAAGACAGGTCAGGACATAACTTGTGACAATGGTTGACTGGTGATGCCTGAGAGAGAAAAAACAGAGAGAGAGAGAGAGAGAGAGAGAGAGAGAGAGAGAGAGAGAGAGAGAGAGAGAGAATACAAAGAGAAAAAAGAGACAAAAAGATATAGCAAATATACATGATTAATACAAATAAAGAATGCCGGAGTACGTATTTAAGAAAATTTAAGAAAGACAAAGAGAAAGAAAGAGAGAGAAAGCAAGACTATATGTTTATCATGGAAATCATGAGAAACAGAGATTAAGAGAAAGGAAGAAATAAAGTGAGCAAGAGTACATGTTAAGTTTGAGACTAAGTAAATGTTAAGCCTATGGGAAATAAAAAATCCATTTTAAACTAAAATAGTCCTTATAAAATTCGATTTTTAATCTATATAACAATAATAATTCTAAACATCTTTATTTTCATTGAACAGGTTGTGACCTAGACCCTCCGTAACATGGACAAATTAAGCTCCATTTATAGTGTGCATCAGTGTTCTAAGTGTCCAGGGAACACAGAGTACTATTGTGTATCGTGTCCATGTGATCTGTGTTCCCAGTGTAAAGAGAACCATGTTAAAAGTCTCAAAACAATAGACCATAATGTTGTGTCATACCGTGATAAAATCAACTACATCCCAACACAAGAGATCTGTGTGAGACATCCTAGCAATGTTTATATAAAGTTCTGTGAACCTTGTCAAGTTCCTGTCTGTAATGATTGCCAAACACATAGAAAACACAAAAAGATAGATGTTATAACAGCATATAAAACAAAACAACAACAACAGAAAGATATCATTTACACTATCAGAAGTGATGTTCTCTTTTACAGAACTGTTCTCCTGACAAGAATCAAACCTGATTTCAAAATCTGTCACACAGAATTCTCCCGATATCAATTAGAGGTGTTAACAAAGCCCCAGAGACTGAAGAATCTCATTGACTATGTAGTATATGATCTGTTGAACAATGTGTTTTGTGACTTTGATTTCAAACACAGATGTTTAAAACAGAAGATAGTAATGAACAGACATATCGTCAGCCTACAGAGATATGTACATAGATATGAACAGATAGCATTTGTTTTCAGTGCGCTACAATTCCTCTCATCCATAAAGAAAACCCACCCCCACATACATCTTAAATTTCACACCAGCAAGCTCTCCATGATTGAGTCGCTCAACAATAAAGATGTGCTGGAGTCACTGAGTGCAATCCAAATTACAGAGAGAGGAAACCGACGCGTAGAAAACGATTGTCTCCTGAAAACGATGTATTATGCTAAGTTGCATCAATCTCTCAAACTGACAAGTGTTGGTCGTTGTTATCACATATCCTGTGTGACATCAGACCGGGCGTGGGTCAGTTATAGAAACAATATCATATTGACAAACATAGCAGGTGACCTTCTACATCGTGTAGAGGATTTATGTAGTGGTTATATATTTGGTAATGGATCACACACAATGAACAGTGAAAGTGAACTGATTTATATCAATAGTAATTATAACATCATCAAACTCTCAAAGGATATGAAAACAACCACCACATTTATAGAGAGAACAGACTCTACATGGCGACCGCTGTGTGTTTACTGGTCACCGTCCACTGGAGATCTACTGGTCGGAATGTATAACACTGAAACTGAGACAGGCAAGGTAACCCGGTACAGTCAGAGCGGACAACTGACACAAACCATACAGCATGACGACACAGGAGGGCGACAGTTTAGATTAATTCGCTATATAACAGAGAACAACAATGAGGATATCGTGGTTTCTCAATGTGATATTGAGTCTGGTGCTGTCGTGGTGACAGAGCGTGGAGGAAAACATCGTTTCACCTATAAAGGACCTCGATCAGGACCATACATGTATATGGGGCCAAATGAGCCACAACTGGAGCCAAATGGAATATGTACTGACGCGCTGTCAAACATCCTGGTGTGTGATTGGAAAACTAAAACTGTGCACATGCTAGACAAGAACGGTGAGTTCCTGACACATCTACTTAAAAAATCAGAAGAGATGGGTAAACCACGGAGCCTGAGTTATGAAGTCAACACTCACCGTCTCTGGGTTGGATCAGAAGACAACAACAAAGTGTTTGTCTACAGGTATATTACCAGACAGGATCCTCTGACAGGTAGGTCTAAGTCATTATCTTGATATTGATTAGATATGGATAATTAAGACACACAGCCCGTGTTAATTAGCAGCCAATAAGATAAATGAAAGACATGGTTATCTGTGATTGTTTGTCAAAATAAAAGGCTAATTTTTACATGATTAGCTTTAACTTCCTGACAGTAGGATTAATTTCTTTATCTATATGGCTAGAAATTAAATATATTATTGTATTTAGTTGAGTAAAATTGCAGGACGTTGT
>WFKH01007768.1:3019361-3030073 GCA_016163765.1 Magallana hongkongensis | reverse complement strand
TATATATATATATATATATATATATATATATATATATATATATATATGATTCCTCATAATTTGCGATGGTATATGTCTTTTACTGTGTGTTTTCTATCCCCGAGCCTTGTCGAGGATATAGAAAATACGCAACGAGTTGGATAAAAATCATATACTATCGCAAATCATGAGAGATTCTTTTATCACATGTTTAACCAATTATTTTGTTAAACCTCATTCTTGTCTGCAAAAATTATGTGAACCGCACAACACATTTACTACAAGACATAAACAAATTTACGCATGGAAAAAAGTTCCTTGAAGTTTAACAAACATTTCATTTTTGAATATATTTTTATCAATTCATGTTAAAATAAAACAACATTAAATGCTTTACATTTATAACTCTACACTTTTAAACTGAATTATTTGTTACTTTTTCATTCTACGTCAATCAGTCGCCTAAACATACGTAATGTTTCCTTTTGACGTCACGTTGGATAAGAATACACAGAATTTAAAAAAGCAACTGCGTTTTGTAGTCTTTATAGTTGGTAGTGTTTGTTTTAATGCTTGTTTCATTCATGCCATTATAAGTGCTCTACAAATTCAGTACACTGGCCCAGCACCCATTTATTAGATCCGACAAAGAGCACACGGCGGGTATTAGTCACTAGAGGATGCTCATTTGGGAATAACTCAATTTAGTTTTCTTTAACTAAGAATGAAAAGAAAATAATTATTCCCCTTTTTAAAATGTTCTTTAGATAAATTACCACTTAAGAGCTGTATTGTGTTTGTATAAGCGTTTATTGGAGTATCAGTCGATATAATTTAGTAAAATGTCATGATTTGTATTGTTGGAAATTGAAGAAGACGGACTTGAAATTTGATAATACCTATTTTTTTATACATGTACAGGTAGTTTGAATGACAACATATAAATAGTTGATGTTAGTTTTTAGTTCAAATATATTGCACTGTTCAAGTGTAGCAAATGTTGCATGACTACTTAATTATCATATATTGCTATTGTGCTAAAAAAGTAGGTCATAATAACTCGAATTTGAATTATATAACTTTTAATTGAAATTATATGTGGACTATTTCTATTTGATAAACAAATAAATTCTATCTTTAAAATGATGTACAATAAGACATTCTAGAAGGCTACACTCGAACAGTGTAAACTAGTTGAACTAAAAACTGCTATTTACATGTTGTTATTCAAACTACATGTACAGTACCTTAACAAAAAATATCTGTATTGTAGAAAATTTAAAGTATGTTTATAGCAGGTTCCAGTAAATGTTCTACTAAGCCTTTTCTTTACTCCTAACTTAAATTCTTACAGTAGTGAAGGAGAAACTTCAAGAGTACTGTACAACAATATACGCCAGAAGCAGTGTGAATCAGATGTGGATACTTAAAAACTCTAAAGAATTATTAGAAACTTTGAGGTCACAAAATCTTACCAAAATTAATAACATCAAAACGTACGATATTTCAACGCTTTATACAACCATTCTCCATGTCAAATTAAAATCATGGCTTTTTGATATCATCGACAGTTGTTTCTTTAATAAAAATGGAACTCAAAAAGTTTCTTACCTTGTCATTGGAAATCTAAAAAATTATTTTGTTAAAAACCATTCTGATTGCACATCCAAGTACTCTGAAGTTGACATAAAAAAGATGCTTGAATTTCTGATAGACAACATCTATGTAGTTTTTGGAGACCAGGTCTTCCAACAATCAGTCGGAATTCTCATGGGCATAAATTGTGCCCCTCTATTGGCTGACTTATTTTTATATTCTTATGAAGCAGAATTCATTGAAAAGATTGTGCAAGAAAAGAATAAAGCTCTTGCTGTGGCCTTCAACTCCACATTTAGATATATTGATGATGTCTTATTCATTAACAACTGTTACTTTCACTCAATATATCCTAGTGAGCTTAAAACTAAAGATACCACAGATTCCGAAACATCTGTTTCATACCTGGATATTTTATTAGAAAAAAGACGTTAATGGTAACCTAACAACAAAACTATATGATAAACGTGCTGATTTTAATTTTTCCATCGTCAACCTCCCTAACTTATGTAGCAATATACCATCATCACCTGCTTATGGGGTTTATTTATCTCAGCTTATTCGTTATGCAAGAGCATGCTCTACATACAAACAATTTTTAAACGAGGCATGCTTCTTACCAACAAGTTGTTGAAACAAGAATATCAAGAGCCTCGATTAAAATGCATCTTTATGCAAGTTCTATGATCGATACAATGACCTTGTCAGCAAGTATAATGTTTCATTAGGACACAAGCTGACTGACATTTTTCATACTTGTTAGACCTTTGTTTATACACCGGACCGACTACGGTTTCTTCCGTTTTTCATTATCTTGACAATGAGCACACGGCGGGTGCGACCGGTCGGCAAGGGATGCTTACTCCTCCTAGACACCTGATCCAACCTCTATCGTTTTAGAGGTCCGTGTTGCTCTGCTTTAAATTCGTATTTCGCTATATGGATTTTTGAGATGGTTGACAGTTTGTTATTGACAGTTTGTTATTGTCATTTTTCATGTTTTATCTTTTTGTTGTATTTACACATACCATTGAATATATACTTCTTGTATAAAAATGATGTTTGTGATCTGCAGCAGTGATATTTCTGTCTTTGTCTTTTTTTATAGTCAGGCAGTACTGCTATATTTAATCCAACATTGAGGACACAAATTAATAAGACAGACGTCGACTTCACCATTGTTCACGGATCAACGTATTCAAGCTGTACTGTAAATTTATGTACAAGAACTAGAAAATTATTTATTTAGGTTAACAAGAGTGTACAGATGTCGTTATATATTCACAGCGGTTTTTTTAAAAATACCCAACAATGAATTAAAAATTTGACTCACCTCTAAAGGCTCTGAGTTTGTTAAACCAATTCACTTTGACTGCTAGGTTCATTTGTGAGCAATATTATTAACATATTTATAATGATATAGCTTTTTGCATAAGCATATGATAATTCAATATCTGTCATAAGATTTTGTGATAAACCTCGCTATAAAAACCCCCCAAACCCTATTACCCTCTTTCCCACAGACACGTTCTTTAACACATATGTCATTACACTGTGTCACCATGACCAGGCTCTCTGATCTGTAATACCAACACATTTTATATACAGTAAAATATTTACATACAATAAATACAAATAAACAGCAAGTCAACAATTCAGGACGCGAGACGGTCCATCGACGTCAGCTTCGAACATCTCGTCTCCGCCAGTCACCACGATGATATCCTAAGCTAGTGTCCACTGTGTAGTCCACCTCATGGTCAAGGTCAAGTCCCTGTCATCCTCAAAGTCCCGGAAACTCTTCCGTATGTCCACCATGGGTCGTCAGTCCTCATCAACACCTCTCAGGCCAATGCATAGAACCTCGTCCATACATTAAATGATACTAAACCCCCGGGAATTTTAACAATAAAGCTTACATAAGTATAATGTATTAATGAGTCTGTTGAGTGAAATTTTCTCTTTAATGTCTTTAAAAAATTAACTTCGGGGATAATTTAATAAACTGGGTTAAGATTTTGTATACCAATCCAGTCTTTAAAGTGAAAAATAATGGATGAATGTTCAAATCATTTAAAATGTCAAGAGGAATAAGACAGTCAAATTTCAGCAATGCTTTACATTTTTATAGCAGAAATTTTAGCATTAAAACTAAAGAGCAATAATACGATAAATGGTTTTCAATTTAAAGATATGCATAAAGATATTAAATATTTGCAATTCGCAGACGATATAACTCTAACTTTAAAAAACACCTCATCTCTAAAAAAGCATTACAGACTGTTGAATTATTTTGCTGTCATGCAGGATCAAAAATTAATTTGAATAAATCACAATGTATACTTATGGGCAAATTAAAAGAAAAACATGAAATAATAGAAGGAGTAAAAGTAACAAACAGTGCAGTACGATGAATTTACCTCGGTCATGATAAAAATCAATGTAATGAGTTAAATTGGATAAAAACTTACAATGACATGGAAAAATTCTTTGAGTCATGGAAAAAAGAAAACTAACTATATTTGGCAAATCGTGTGTTGTTAATAATTTAGCTGTGTTAAAATTAATTTACATTACATCTATTCTCCCACTTCCTGAAAATGATTTTATTAAGAAAGCCAATAGAGCGATTTTCAATTTTATTTGTAACAAACATGACAGAATTAAACGAAGTACTTGAATAGGAAAAATAGAAGAAGGCGGGATCGGTGTAATAGACATAGAACTTAAGTTAAGAGCACTAAAAACATCTTGGGTTAATATATTATCGGATACATGTTTGATTTCTGAGGTCATTAATTCTTATTTGAAAAGGGTCAACCTTAATTTGAATTACATATTAGAGAAATATAGAAGATTTAACAGTTATTAATCATCTTCCTAGATTTTATCAAGAAATATTTTGATGTTTTAATGGTTGTAAAAAACAAAAGAAACATTCTTAACATGTCGAATGAAACATTTGTACAGCAACCTTTATGGAATAACGAACTGTTTAAGTATAAAGGCAAAACGTTGAGTTTTCTAAGATGGATAAAAAGTGGAATATTATATGTAAAAGATCTTTTTAAGAAAGATGGCAAAATGAAAACACTAAATGAATTATCTGATATTTGTCGGAAAAATGTAATTGGTTATGTGAATATAATATTTCACGAAACGTTATAAGACAACAATGTATGAATTTTGATATGACATGTAATCAATAAAAAAATAACCAATGTTATGAAAAGCTGTACATTTTATTTAGGATGTCATACAATTACAGACAAAAAATGTAAATTCTTCAATGAAAATTTGTTGATTACTAAGTTTCAAAAACCCATTTATCAGTCCTATTATAAGAACATGTTTAACTTTCCAAAAGAAAACTGGAAAAGCATATACATTAAGGTCTGAGAGAATATGTAAAGAATTATTTAATAAGAGATATGAATTACATTACAATGTACTTAAAATCATCGAAATTTTCAACAAAACTTAAAAGCTTAATAAGTATATTGTTATTACTGTTGTATACCCTAAAAACTTAGGGTCTGCTTATGTGTATATGTGCTTCACCCGGGGACCATGTGATGGACTGTATGTAGATGTGTTTGTCCTCCGGGTAAGCCAGGGTATTACATGTACATGTACATTTGCTTAATATATTTCTATCGATTACTAAGATAGCTTAAAGGAAGTGAACATGAAAAAATTAATTGTTGCTTAATAAATTTTAAAGGCCTATTGACACTTAGAAATGAGGTCTGTAACTTTTTTGTTTATTTCTATCATGAGATTTTATCAATTTAACACTTTCAGTGAAAGGTTTATGGAAGTAGTCCAATTTCCCCCAGCATACATCTGTTCTCTGACGTAGATAAGCCACACTGCTGCTGGTGACTGGGTCATTGTTTATACAGAGTTGATAGAATTGGGTCAATGTTTATGGGTTGATAAAAGTTGCTAAGAAAAATTATGCCTGGATGTAAAGCAAAATTTTGTACTGTCATGAGAGGACAAGGATTCAGTATATTTTTATAACTGAACCTTAGGTAACTATATATGATTTTTGCAAAAAATTAGAAAATTTGTGAAATACGAGACCATCGCATTCCAGATGTTTGCACGGAGATGTGGCAGTCAGTGTTTACATAAATAAAATGCTGTTTGTAGATTTCAAATAAATATAAAAATGTAATTTCATTTTTTGGTGGGGTTTCTTACCGTTACTTTTTATTTAAATGCTCTAGAAATCTTTCTTTCTGATTTGTTTTTATCTTAGATTAGATCTTGATGATTCGTATGCCGGTTCGGTTTATGCTGTCAGAAGAATAACAGAACTAAGACACATTTTAAAAATCAGGATGCTGAGCAATGCACCTTGTGTGCTCATTTATGTAGCACACATAATGTTCAAACTCATAACAACAAATTAAGAAATTCTTAAGTGCAAGAAAAAATAGGTCACAATAACACTGAGCAAGGGACTTTCCAGTCTAGTTACATGTAACATTAACTGCTGGTGGGAATGCATCATTCTGAGATCCAAAATCTTCCTCAATAAACCCTGTTACAAAATTACAACTCTTTACATCCATTTCAAGTTTCAATTCACATTTTGATGATGGCATTTTATCTCTGTTACTAAGCGTGTGTAAAAATGCAATGTGTCTCACAGATCAGCATCGGTGCTGCCCTCTCATAGATGCCTAGAGATAGTCCAGGAGGGAGGTAATAATTTAACAATATGGCAGCGCTCATGGATTGCAAGAATTAGTTATTCGAATTGGTATATCTTCTTACTAAGGAAAGCTCTGTCTAAATGGTTTTCAGATATCATTATATAAATCAAACAGACAAATTTTAGCCCTTGATAATTTTTTCATGTTCACCTCCTTTGATTTGTACTTAAAGAAAGATGTATACCAGTTTTTCCTAGTTTTATACACAAGCGTTTTTTTGTGTACACATGTATATTACACGCAAATATTATGAGTCCTATTTACATGTATGCATCTCTATAGATTATAGACTAATCTTTATTTCATAAACAATAAGGAATTATCTACCAAAAAAAAAAAAACCACCAACCCCCCCCCCCCAAAAAAAAAAACAAACAAAAAACACCAAAACAAAAAACCCAAAAAAACTTTGAACTCATGAATATTCATTAGATATGTTGTTATATTTAGTAGGTTTGTATAATAGAATATTCTAAACTATTCTAAAGTGGTCAGTTATTATTCTAGAACATTCTTGAGTGTCCAGGTAATTCATTTAACTTCTTGTACACATAATTTCTAGAATTTGCTAGATTTATATTTTAGTATAAATAACCTATAAACAGTGCTCATAAAATAGACTCTCATTGGACTTTTGTTCTAAGACATTAAACGGAGAACAGTTATCTACTTACTGGGACATTGTGATTTTATCCATTCGGCAGATTGTAACGGACACTCTTTAGTTAGGATTCTTATAGTGTAAGTTGTATTTTTGTATTTATATATATATTACTGTAAATAAATTATTAAGTTTAAAGTTTAATCTTTGTGATTGATCTTTGCTGGAATTCAGGGTTATTCTGACCCATAACAGAATTGGGGGCTCGTTCGGGAGATCAAATTTCGTTAATTTGGAGATTGAGTTTAAAATTTGTTGTGTTGTTGAATTAAAAATTTAATTATCCAGCAGAAATCAACATGGTATTTTCGGTCACAGACTTTCTTGCCTCGCCAGAGGTACAGGTTTTTGAAACTTTGAAAAAGGATGACTTGATCGCATTAGGTATACACATTGGTTTAGATGTAAGATCTCCAATGAAGAAGCAAGAAATTAAAACTAAAGTTGCAAACAAATTAATAGAGGAAAAATTTTTTGAGACACGTGATTTTCAGGAATTTTTAGATAAGAATTAGAAACTTATAAAATGTTAGAAATGCAGTATTAAGTAGACTTAGAAAAAATCCAATTAGAACGAGAAAAATTGGAAAGAGAAGACCCAGAGGGTGAAAGAAAATTTGAATTAGAAAAATTAGACAGACAAGAACGAGAAAAAGAGCGTGAACTGAACTTTGAGTTAGAGAAATTAAAATTACAGCACACAACAGAACATTACTCTATTAGGGCTGAATTTGATGCAGCTAAAAATATTAGATTAGTTCCAAAATTTCAGGAAAAATCTGTAGACAAATATTTCCCTTTATTTGAAAAAAATAGCAGAAAATCTGAAATGGCCGCAGAAGGTTTGGTCAACTATGCTACAAATTGTACTTATTGGTAAAGCAGCTGAGGTAAACTCTGCTCTAGGGGTAGCTGAGAGTTCGGACTATGAACACGTTAAGTCAGTTATTTTAAGGGCATATGAATTTGTACCTGAAGTGTATAGACAGAAGTTAAGATAGTATAAAAAGTTTTATAATCAAACATTTGTTGAATTCTCACGAGAGAAAGAAGATTTGTTTGATCAGTGGTTTAGGTCTAAGAAACTTGATAAGACTTTTTCTAATTTACGTCAAGTCATTCTGTTAGAAGAGTTTAAGGATTGTGTTCCTCAAGATTTAAAAACACATTTAGAAGATAAGAATGTAAAAACTCTTAAGGAGGCAGCAGTCATATCGGATACTTTCACTCTTTCTCTTAAAAAGAATTTTTTAACAAGATCTCAAAATAACAATTATTCTAAAAGTTCAGACTCTTGTAACAAGAGTATTCTAGAGTCTCAGTCTTTCACAAGTTCCCAGTCTTCACCACAAGGTGGTTCTAGGTCCAGTCCAGGACGTTTTGAAGGTTCTGGAATAGGATCGCTTCCTACTTGCAGTTATTGCAAAAGAAAAGGTCATCTTATTAGTGAATGTTTTAAACTCAAAAGAAAAAATGACCTTGACAAACATCAACCACTTGCCTGTGCTGCAGTCAGAGGTGATCAAGGAGCCTTAGTTTCATTTTGTTCTGATACTCCTGAAGTTCAGGGTTCAAAGTCCAGTTCTACTGATTCTATGAAGGATTATAAGCCCTTTTTGTCCCAGGGATTTGTTTCACTTGATGACTCCAGCAAAACTCACCCTGTTCAGATTTTGAGAGATACTGGGGCTGCACAGACTTTATTGTTAGATGGTGTACTACCTTTGTCTAAGCAGACCTTTACTGGTAGGTCAGTTTTAATACAGGGTTAGGGTTAGGGTCAGGGTTAGGGTTAGGGTTCGGGTTAGGGGTTTGGGGGGGTTAGGGTTAGGGGGTTAGGGTTAGGGTTAGGGTTAGTAGTTGACCTGCCTGCTTGATCAAGGAATCCTGATCAAGTTTCTAAATATAACTTTAAAACGCCGTTGTCTATAAATAGATATTCTTATGTACTCGTCCTCGTCTATTTTTATATAGTTAGGCATGCGTGTTGATTTTCGGACGCCATTTTTCATTTCTTGTTGCAATACACGGAACTTTCTGTTTGTCTTTGAGTAAGGTAAGATTTTATACCATTTATTTATATCTATATGCAATGTAGACTACTGTGAAGAAAGGAAATTAAGGAAAATCAGAACATAGTTTTATAAGATAAAATATGGTCAAAGAGAAAAGTTAAGACTCAAAATTCCGAGTATCCTCTAATGTCGATAAATAGTTGCCATGTGCTCCTGATCGTTAGCTGAAGAAAAAAAACCGAAACATTGTCATTTAAAATTTTAGCCAGTTTGGTGATTTAGATATTTCTTTAACATTTTAGTCAGCATACGCCTTTACAATTAGAATAAATATTTCAAAAATATTGCAAATAGACATTCAGCATCGTTTGTTCTTATGGGTAAACACAGAATATTTTGCACACATTATTTTGATGTTAATTAACAAAACTATACAAATATTGCAAACAACAGATTTGTTATTGAATACCGAAAAGTACTTTTGTACAAAAAGCACATGGCAACTACTTATCGACAGCAGAGGATACTCAGACTTTTGAGTCTTAACTTTTCACTTTCACCTATACCTTAACCCTTCTAAACCCCTAGACCATAGACCATATACCTTAACTCTTGTAACCCCTACACCCTATACCTTAACCCTTCTAACCCCTACACCCTATACCTTAACCCTTCTAACCCCTACACCCTATACCCTATACCTTAACCCTCTAACCCCTACACCCTACACCCTATACCTTAACACTTGTAACCCCTACACCATATACCTTAACCATTCAAACCCCTACACCCTATACCTTAACCCTTCAAACCCCTACACCCTATACCCTATACCTTAACCCTTATAACCCTTACACCTTACACCCTATACCTTAACACTTGTAACCCCTACACCCTACACCCTATTATTAATAAAGTGTATGAGTTTTATAAGTTACGGGTTTTATGGTGTATGAGTAACAATGATAATGGTGCAGAGTTAAGGGGCTGTAGGGTTAAGGGTGAAAGTTGTTCCAGGGTTTAAGAGGATATACGTTGTAGGGGTTAGAGTCTTAATCCCTTTCTACACATACAACGGGTACCATAACCTATGCAATTTTTAAACCCTCACTCATGTAACTTCCACTGCATTTACCCTTAACCCCATAATCCTACAAGCCCTATACCAATTATCTAAATCCAGATAACTCCTATATCTTATACCATAACCCTAGTAAACCTTATAACCCCAAAGCCCTATATCTCAACCCCTACAACCCTGTTACCCTATACAATAACCCTTATCTGTCTCAAAGTATCAAATATTAATCATATTTTTTCTTTTGTTATAGGCAAACAGTATGGAACAGTTATCAGAAAACGAATATCAACAAGAAGAGTCTTTTCTAAAAGTTGGAAAGGAGAACTCAATATCATTTTGTTCAACTTTCTTGAAATATGAGAACGTACATTCATTTATTCATCGGTCTGAGGGAGGTTTCATATCAACACGTTGTGTAAATACTACGTTTGGAGAAATGTATTGTTTATTACACAGCAGTCTCGACATTGACGGAATTGTACTAGAGATAAAGGATTTGACGGCTATCAAATTCCCAGTTTTTTACATGAACATTTTGGCAAGAGGTGATGGCAGTATTATATCTCTATACCCGGTTCTTAAAAAGCACATAGATATAACTCGATCTCAAAAAGAATCGCTTTCTTTATTAAAAAAGTGTTATGGTATACAAC
>WFKH01007768.1:2971691-2989479 GCA_016163765.1 Magallana hongkongensis | reverse complement strand
GGGCTTACATTCGATAACCTGAGGAAACAAGTGGACATTGTGGACCCCAGTATCCACCGTGGGCCACACTCTACCATCTGGCTTCATTCCCAGGTACAAGCCTCTCTGTGAAGCAGACTGCAGGCTGACATATCCCCCAGATCTACGCTTCTCTACAATAAAATGTGAGGCCTCATCCCGGATACCCTACATAAAGAATAAAATACAAAATCAGGATTATAACTAATGATAACTGATTAAAATCTTGACAATCTATTGGCTAATACAACACCTCACCCGGACAATCTATTGGCTAATACAACACCTCACCTGACAATCTATTGGCTAATACAACACCTCACCTGACAATCAATCTTTCCATCCTTCAGGCGGATGTACTTCCCAGGATGTGAAATGCTCTCGAACATTCTGATTCCATTGCCCGCCACCTTGTGAACCCTGAACTGTGCCATTTTACTGGATGGTGTTCCAAGGGCAGTCATTGTTAGGTCTCCATTTATGTTGATAGCTTGATATAACGATGTAGCCAAAACCACCACTCCGCGGTGCCTGAACATTCCCTATTATAATAAAGAAAAACAGGTCATCTTAGTATATCAATGTAAATCATTCATACCCTTTTTAATAAACATGTATTATCATAAGGAGTTTTTTTGTTCATAAGTTAGCAAAAACTGCTTACATATGACATACATGTATATATGACAAGACATAATCTACTTTACAAGTTTGTCCTTGGCTCTCTCCCTTACCTTGCAGTAGACAAAGAATCTCCTAGTTTTCTCCTTGTCCAGGATCCCCCGGACGTCTGCTGGGTGACCTTCCTCATCAAAGGTCAAGAACTGGAGCGGGTTCTTCACCGACTCAAACATAATAGAGCGGTCTCCTTGGACCCTCAGTCGGAACTCACAGTAAGGGCCACTGCCCTTCTGCAATGAAAAAAATTATTCCAATTATCATCTGTAGACATTTCCTGATTTTGCAAATCATGAAGGTCAATGAAGTTAAATCTATAACATCAATGGATTTGAAATGATACAGTCATGACTTTTCCATTCCGAAGAGAAATACCACCAGTCATTTGAAAGTCATAGATATTTTTTGTACGCTTTTGTTTTGCCAAATTCACACAATTATCATGTAAATATTGCTAACTGACTTACATGTGCAACCATCTTGCCATTATCAATGCAAACAAATGAGTTAGGGTCTGGGACACTGCTGAACATCCGGACCATCACTTTCCTCTGGACCACATTGAACACAGCTGTTAAAAATAAGGTCAAACCATTGAACAAAGCTGTAAAAGACAGGATCAATAGAGGTTCAAACCGTTGAACACAGCTGTCAAAGACAGGATCAATAGAGGTTCAAACCGTTGAACACAGCTGTCAAAGACAGGGTCAAACAGGGACAAACCATTGAAATATAAGACAAGGTAGATTTCTATGTCTGATATAACAAACTCTTCTTTGATCAATGTTCATGCTTTAATATCTATGTCTGTTGCAATTACCTTCCCTACCCATGTCCATGTCACGTCAGCTGTCACTTTTATGTCTGATACAAGCATATTTACTTCCATGGAGGTTCATGTCAGCTTATATTTCAATGTCTGATACAACAGTTTTACTACCAGAGTGTGTATGTGTACTGTAAATTCCTTATATTACGCGTGTACTTAATTCCGCGATCCTGCTGTTTTGTATCAAATCGTGAGAATATAAAATCGTGAACGTGGAACTTTTCTCCTCATTTCTTATAGTTCTCAACTCTCAGAAAATAATGGCGAGATTTTAAAATCCACTTCGGGTGCTTCTCGCGATTTTACGTGGATATTAATTCCTCGCGTTTAATCAGGAATCTACAGTATATAGAAAAAAACAGATGGACGACCTTGGAGCTACAGTTCTATATGTGTTAAAAAGTTGCAATTTACAGCGCACAAAAAATTGTGCTAGTTTTGGATTGATTAACCTTATTTATACACAAATTCTGTGCAAAAAATTTGTACCATTAAATTCTTCAGGCAATTTACTCCTGATATCGTCACTTTATTTGCCTCAGACTTTCTCTAAAACATGCTAACAGACCTCGAAAAATGAAGTACCGGTATGTTAAATTCATGTGCAGATCTCGAATCGCCATTTTTACATGTAAACAAACTGCACCACTTCACTTTATGGGGCTGGTGATTTTGTTAAAAAGAATATCAGAGGCAAGTAATGTGACGGTATCTGTAGTAAAATGTCAGAGGAATTTTTTTTAATCAAATATTTGTACAGAATGTGTTCAGAAATAAGATTAATCAGTCCAAAACTAGAGCAATTTTTTGTGCGCCATAAATTGCAACTTTTTAACATGTACAGAACTGTAGCTCCCATATCATCCATCAGATTTTTTTTAGACCGGGAGCTACAGACCTGCAGCTATGTCTAATAAAACCAGCTTTATTTACATAGAAGTTCATGTTGTAATATCAATGTCAAAAACAAGAAGTTTTACTCTCCTGGAAGTTCTGCAATTTCAACAAGCTTTTCTACCATGGAGGTTGTAATATCAATGACTGATACAAGTTTTACTACCATGGAAGTCTTTGTTGTAATTTTGATGTCTGATACAATAAGCATTATTGCTCTGGCAGTCTGTGTTCATTGTAGTATATTTACTTCTACCGAGCATGATTCCCTCTATTTCTTATGGAAACTTATAGTTAATTCATAGCTCTATAGAAACATCTACACGCCCTGTCTATCGATTGGTCGAAACCTACAGCGACTGAAACTGACTGGACTGAAATCTACATGCCCTGTTTATCGATTGGTCAAAACCTACAGCAACCTAAGAAAAATCACGGACTGCATGAAATAGTCATGATGATGTCAGACTCAAATTCCCATAGGAGATGATTTGGCTGTTTCTTTTAGCTAACATGCTGATGTACATTAACAGTAATTTAGTTAATTTAACTTAATTTTTACAATCAATTTATTAATTCATTAAAAGAAAGATGTAAATATAAACAATAAAATGCTTTCTTTGATGATTCATGCGGGTTTTGTAGGTAGCGATCATTGCAGAAAAAATTTACATAACCCGCTAACGCGGGTTATTTATTTTTTCTGCAATGATCGCTACCTTCAAAACCCGCATGAATCACCAAAGAAAGCATTTTATTGTTTAAATATATATATGACTGATACAACAAGCTTTACTTTCATGAAATTTCAAATTGTAATTTTTATGTCTGATACAACAAAATTTATTTACCATGGAAGTCCATTTTGTAATGTTTAGGCCTGATGCAAATTTTACTACTATAGAAGTCCATGCATGATGTAATTTTTATGTCTGATACAACAAGTTTTATTGCCACAGAAATCCATGACGTAATTTTTATGTCTGATACAACAAGGTTTACTACCATGGAAGTCCATGTCACTGCCCAGTGCGTCGATGGCTCCGCTCTGTTTGATCCTGACCGCTTTCCCGGAGGACAGCGAGAACAGTTTTACCTGGCAGTCTTTCTCAAACTTCCACTTCTCGTACTCCCACTAGGAAGAAAGGAGGCACATTAGTGACAACACAAAAACTCCAGAGGTGTTCAGCAAGTTTATTTCAGATCAGTGTTAGTGTTAGTCAGTACATATAGGATCACTCTGGGTTTTACATTCATAATACATTACACACAGGGAAAAAAATTGTTAAGCATTCCAACTCCACTATCAAATTAATTAAATGTGATAATTGCTCTGTATCCCCCTCAATGAAACAAAATGTGCCCATCATAAAAAGTGAATTACTGTTGAATTAACTTTATACTTTTGTTTGCTACTTAGCCACTGCTAACTTAAATTAAAATATTGATCCTGATCAGGCTCTGGGCCATAAAGCTAATTAAAAATAGACAAGCTTACCTTTAATCTCAGCCTCACTTTTATGTAACAGATAAATATATAGCTAAGTATCAAAGTAGACTGAGATCAAAGTAAGCTCATCTACAATGTAGGTTTTATATGACAATAGTGGGCCAGTTAAATAATGTGAGCACCAATAGATAACACGTGCACAGGTCAAAGGTGAAGTGCAGGTTGTGAAAAAAAGGCACCCAGGGTAAAGCTCACATAGTCCACATCCAGGGGGCTGCAATTCTGCAACTACCAAGACACCAGCAAATCATACACATCAATTGGTTGGACTGGTATGTATTAATGTTCAATGTAAAATTTCGAGTCATAATTACCAGGAATGAGTTGGTGGGCGTATATAGGTAGGATCAATCAATAACTGTCATTTACTACTTTGGTATAAGTTTCCCTACTAACAAGTTAAAGGGGCATGGTCACGATTTTGGTCAAATTCTATTTTTCTGTTTTTATTATTTACAATGCTTTAGGAATGCATTTCTAATGATCAAATGAAATTTGAGAGTCAGTCGTAGAGTTATAAGCAAGATACAAGGCTCACAATTCTTTGGTATGTAAACAAGGCTTGTGCCCTGTTTTTTTTTTTTTTTTTTTACATAGGTTCAATATACCAGTAAAAAATCTTTTTCAAGCTGATTTGTCTATCTTCTTATTCATTGTAAGCATAAAGAACAGTTTCTAATGTTTAACACATTCATTTTAGGTCTAAAACTGGAATTTTCACTTGAACATTCAAAATGTAAACAAAAACTTTGTTTACATAGCAAAGAGTTGTAAGCTTTGTAACTTGCTTATAACTCAACGAATGACACTCAAATTTTGGTTGCCTATTAAAAATGCCTTACTGAAGCATTGTAAACATTAAAATTGGAAAAATAATTTTTGACCAAAATCGTTACCATGCCCCTTTAACATCATAGGAATACATTTCCAAGAAATATGACACATATTCTAATGAGATCATTGCATTTGCCAGCTGCTACCAAAAGACTTCTACTGGTCGCTTATAATAAAGGAATAGAGGAGCTTCATTCAAGTAAGTCTCAATCAAAGTCTCTAAACCTTAAAACCGGGGTTCTCCATAACACACAATGTACACAGGGTCACAATGTACACAGGATCTACGCACATGATATACACACAAGGGACACATAAATTAAGCTACACACATATCCATAACAGAAAGAACCTACATCATCATTGTGTTCTTGTTTTTCACTAAACAAGTTCCAGGGCGTTAATCGTTAAATTAAACTTGAAGTGATTTAATCAACAGCATTCTTAAAATTCTTACAATTGTGTTTGCCCAATTAAGTTTCAAATAGGTAAAATAAACAAAAATATAAGGATATAAAATATATATGGATATTCAACCAAACAAATAAATTACAAAACAAATCAACAAAACATAAACTACAGACATCATATCTAATACCTTTGCTTTCTCCAAGAATGGGAAATTGCATCAAATATTTATAGTCTCAGTAATTAAGATAAATCAATCAAAACAGGAATGTTCCTAAATGAATTACTGTTTAGAAGAATCAAAAAGTATTAGTAAAAGAAACAAAACAAGAACATTAATTACCTTAAAAAATGTGATAATGGAGGGATTAATTAAATATTTGAATAATACCAGTATATAAATAAAACCCGATGCCTTAATAACAAATTATTTAAAAAGCTCAAATTAAGTTATGCAGACAAAAGAAATATAAAGTCAGAATGGGAGAGTTCTTCAAAATCTTACTTCCCAATAAATCTGTATAAGCAATATTTATTCTATAATTATATTGCAGTAGTCTTTGATCAAGAGATTAAAATCAATGCATATACACCAATTTGTCAATTGTTTAGAAAGCAAAGGTCATCAATGTAATACCAGAGACCACACTACAGAGAGTACACAAAACAGTGAAGCACAAACAGACAGACAGGCAGCACGCCGTGCTGGCACAAAGCACACCAAGATGTGCTGGACTAGCACAGGGTCTAGCACACTATCAGGTGTCTGGGGAACTCACATTGCGCTTCTCTAGGATATCATCCATGTACTCCTCCTGAACCTTCAGCTCTCGCACGATCTTCCCATCATCCTGTCCCTCATCCAGCCACCTACAGGTAAACAGTGTCTCACTCAGGAAAATCGGGGAAATCTTTACATTTACCAGTATTTGGTTTTAATAACGCCTATTTTTAAGTGAAATACTGTGGATTTACTGAAGAAAGTCTAATCACCAGCTAAATCAAGAAAATCCCTTTATAGCTACATAAAACTTCTGAATTATATCTCTTGTATAGAAGACTGTTCTTACTTTCCACAGTGAAATACGGACTCGTCTTTTCCTCTGCCACCAGAGGGCTCCTTGACCACGATCTTCTCCAGGTGCCAGCCATTCCCTGAACAGAATCAAACACTGTGTTCATCTATGAAATATAATTACTAATCTCATATGTTTATGGATTACATTATTTGAAATGAGCAGTGACAGGACAGTCAGATTCTAGGGAAGCTGAGTTACCTGCCCCTGTTCCATCGTGGCCCACGATGATTCTCTTCAGGTGACCCAAAGACACAGCCTCCACAGTGAAGGTGTCGGTCTAAATGCAAACAGGAGATAAACAAACACAGCATATTGACAGTATTAGTGCACTGCTCTGTGAGAAATAACAAGGGAACTTATTGATTGTAACTTAAATGTAAGGTGATAGAAACATTCTGAGAGAAATAATTCAGTATGTGATAACATTCTGACAGACTGTATCAGTTCAGTCTATGGTCTGACTTTGACATAATAAATCATTAATACCAGTCTGGGAGGACCTACCTTGCCCTGTTGGAAGCAGCCCTTGCTGGGGGAGTAGAGCTGTCGGACACCCGTGTCGCCACGGTCACCATACATCGTCATGTACACATTGGCCTCGGTGCTAGCCCCCCACAGGTTACCCGTGGTCACGTAAACACTGTACCGCACCACTGTAAACCAAAAAACAAACATAAAACATTCCGTACAGCATTAGTTCAGTTCTGTTATAAGCACTGTTGTTCTACGACCTGGCAGGATTGGTTCTCCTTTTCTGACTGCAGGCAGCTCGCGACAAATCTCGTAGTCGTCTTCATCTCGTGCGAGCCAGCGACGACAGGTGAAGGTCAGCTCCTCATCTGTATCCTTGTCACTCATCTTGACCTGGATAAAATAAGAAAAGGTCAGGAATGGTATGATGGTGATATGAATGAGACACCGGGACTTTCTAGCTTTCTTGATGGCTCTAACACATCTGTAAGATGTAAGTACTAGGACTTGTGTAAGTACTAGGACTGATAAACACTATACCTCATCACAGAGCCAACCTGGAGAATCCCCAGAGTTATCATGACTGATTCGGATCTTGTAAATCTCTCCCACATTTCCTACAGAAATCTACAATAATAAGAGCAGACATGTATATCAAAATCCTAGCTTATAAATCAATACAATACCTGTATTATATAGTTCATTTCAATCTTGCTTACATCAAACTCATCTGTGCTGCCAGATTTGAAGTTGCTGCCATCCCCGCTGCCGAGAGAGATGGGTCCTGAGTTGCCCTTGTGACCGTACACTGTGATGGTGACCTGGGCCTGTGTGGAGGCGGAGGCGTGTCCATTTGTCTTAATGCTCACCTTCCACTCTCCCTCTGAAGGAGTCAAAATATCACTGTTATTAACTTGCTTTAACTTCCAAATAGAAATAGACTAGTGGGTTTTCAAAAAAAAACTCATTTGACATTCTCTGTATCCTTTATTAAAAAAAACCCCATTCTTCAAAAGGCACATGACCTAATAAACTAAAAACCGTTTTCTTTATTCCTAGATTTTCACTCACTTGTATTGGTCATGCGGTTTCTCTTCACTTTCATACGTTTGGCAATAGAGTCTGAGCCTCTTGTATTCAGGGAGACGCGTGACATAATTCTGGGGGTGGCGTAGTACCCTCCCCCATCCATGTGTCTGAATGGCTCTGTCCCACAGCACACCAAGGTGTCCGGTCCCAGAAATAGTTGGTTCAGCCCTCCAACCTACAAACAGATCCACCATGAACTACATATGTATCAACCAGTGCCTGATACAATTCCTGTCATGGCATCAATTGACTTACATTGCTGAATTAAACCCTCACTCACACATTTACCAGTTATTTCATATCATTTATGCATTAATGATAAACTTATATAAGTTGACAAAAGTAGTGGACACAAAGGCATCAGATTCAAATTCATGACTTACCCTTTTCCCCTCTGTTGTACACAACTTTCTGACAGCAAACTTGAACATCTCACTGAGATCGTGTAACACTTGTTCATACTGCTGCGCAGTTCTGCGATTTAACAGCACCACATGCCTGTAGGTGGGGTCCCCATTCTTCAGGACTGTAATCTTCTTTGGCTGGCTCTTGTTATACACAGTAGCCATGTCATATGGCTTCTTGGACTTTTTAAAACGAGGCTCCTTAAAATCGACCTCTTCCCTCAGAATCTGGTTCAGCACCCGCCGACCGCTCGGAGGTCTAGCATAGTGCCACACATCACGTCCACCCACGCGATTCAAGTCTAATCCGTGAACTGTTACTCTACTGGAAGAACAAACATATTTCCCCTCATGTGTCAGCGCGTCCAGGTTTGATATCCTGGTGCGACCAGTAGGAGTTGTGATTGATCTCACCCCAAAACCAAGGCCAGGAATTTTACGAGATAGCTCTAAACACAGCGTGTCAAATTTTTTGTATTTGCGGGGATTGAGCGCAATTTTGACCCCCGGAAAACGATAGTCCTCATCCTTATAGAAGAAGCAGGTTTTGGTGTCATTGCCCGCAGTCATTGAGCTGCGTAAGTTGGCTGTGTCTTCTTTTTCGTTTCCCATCTCCACTACGCTCCTACTGTCCGTGCCTACATGCTTGGGCTTCTTTCTCTCCGTTGGAGGCTTTGCGTCTTTGGTCTCAGCTTTTTGTCCCCGCTTTGGGTTTCGACCTTTAGCTTCATCTCCACCATCCGCAGCTATAAATTTCTTCTCATCTGGTTTCTTGGTGTCTTTTGTTGTCTTATCCATTGTCTGTGAAAAAATCAATTCAAACATAGTTACCATCACTATAAAAGCATATTAATGTAAATATTAACAGATGGTTTTCATTTATGTGCTGATTGATAAAAAGGAAGTGATCAGGGAATTGGGATCAATATGTTGATTTGGAGCTCTAAAATGAAACTCCTAAATAATCCTTTCACTTAAATAAATTGTTCTGGTTGTAATTTACAGACAGAAGTTGTTGGTTTGATTGTCAGAGGACCCCATCATCTGATTGTGTCACAAAAGAGAAAAATATGCACCTTATTCATTATTCACTTGTTTGACTGTTGTAATAATCTAACAAGTCGTTCAACAAAATCAATATGTAATGTATACCTATTGTGTTTCATTTTAAAAATGAGATAAAGGCATGCAATTCATAATATGAAAGAGAGAGTCTTTGGCTGAATGGAAAGCTCAAACAAAACTTGATTTATTCCAATCTTGTGGCAGAATGATATCTCATGTATAAACATAAAAGAAATTGATCATATCTCCATTATATGTGTTAATCATCTACAAAACATATGAACTATATAGTATTTTTATTCATGATATATATGTAGGACTCCAAAGTGCGATGGGACTCTAAAGTCCAATGGTCACGCCAAAGTCCAATGGTCTTGCCAAAGTCTGATGGTCTGCGCCAAACCCCGTTGGTTTGACAAGCCAAAGTCCAAGGGTTCGCGTGCAGTCCCATATTTTGGCGCAACACATACATTTTATTTGAATACAACATAAACTTTTTATTCTTTATTCTCGCAGTTTCCTGGTTTAAAGACCTTCCCCTACTATCACTGTTAATTTACACCACTCATCTCTTTCTCCATTGTGCTGATTTTGAATAGATAGCTGCGATGTCACCAATGACGTCGCCTTGACGTGACATAACAAACGTATTCAGACAGCATAGGACTTTGGCGTGGCAGGAAATCGGACTTTAGCGCTGACCATCGGGCTTTGGCGTGACCATCGGACTTTGGCGTGACCATCAGACTTTGGAGTCTTACATATATAGTACTTGTGGTGAGAGATTTTATTCTTACTGATAATGTACTTATGGTAAAGAATCTTACTATTTTAAATGTGTCATTCATTGTTTGTAAATTCTGATAAAGAGATATTGTAAATTGAAAGGAAAGGGTTGTAGCTGGATAAGGAATAAAGTTCCGACAACGCCTTGATTTCTAGTCACAAGCTCTACCACTAAGCTTCCAGACTTATATCCACTGTCCATTTAGCCCGAGCTTCTACAATTATCATCATGTGATGCAGTATATATATAATTTATAGTCTGTCCCAAGTTATTTTTTCCATCACATTTGGACAATTTTTAATAAAAACACACATACCTGTGAAAGAAGTACAATTGTGAGAGGGAAAATATCCAAGATATCTTCATTGACACATTATCATCAATTTTCACTCGGAAAAATTCACAGGAAAGAAAACAGATTTCTTACAGAGATTTATAATATGGGAAATGATTACATCTTTTCTCCATTCGGAAGTCACTCGGAATACCTTGCACAGTTTTTCAACGTTACCATCCAGGTACTTTGATGGCTTTTGCAATGCAAAATCCCTGTAGACTTTCTATTTTCGGTTGTGTATTGAAACCTAAAGCTATTGAGGGGGCGTTTCAAAACAGATAATCTAGACTTTTTCATTTTAGTGGATGAACGTAGTTTGGGCACAAAGGTATTTATGATTATTGAAATATCAGGCAAAAAGTGGTGGAAGCAGAAACTTGGGACAGAGTATACTGTAGTGTATATATGTTATTATGTACATATTTTATGACATATACGAAAGTAAATAGTATTCCACGTGCAGAAACAAGGTACCCGTTACTGTTACAGTTTAATGTTGTTATACTCTGTAAGTGAAAACATATAAGATACGTATATTTACTATTACAACATGAACGTACTGTATATGATACTAAAGAATAACGTTATCTGGTTATAGGCCACATCCAGCGGTTCTATAAACAGAAGAAATTGGCCACTGTATTAAAACCAAATGACTTTAAGATGTGTGATAAACATTATATTAACTTACGGTCCTCTAGATCAATACACAGAGTCCCATGCTTATATACGAAAACTGTCAATACGTCCAATCGGCTAAGACATGCTCGTTGAAAGCTCGTTTCTAATCACGTGACTTTTCAAAACAAACACCTGCTAGTTACATTTCATAAAGAAATCACCCGCATTGCGTGATTCTGAATAAACTCTATAACAAAATATTAACGTTTTCTGCTGAATTAAAGTATCTCTTTCAAAAGACATGCAACTACTGTCACAATAATGAAACAGAACAAACGAGAAGTTAGCGATATTTCATAAAGTGGCTTGGTAGCAACAACATGGCCGTCACACTCTCAGATTTGGCTGTCAAAAGAATATCCAACTTACCAGTGAGTTTTATTAATTATCAGTTAATTTTCTTCTTCCAAAAGTAAATCCAATCTTTAACGATTATTTCGATATAACTACAGAACCTGACATGTTTTCAGACACGATTACTTATTTCGAATTTTCTCTGTTGTATCACATTGTATAATTGTTACAGCTATATAATGCTCGCGTTTTATGACTGGCTTTGATACATTATGAATTAACTGTGTTATGGTTCTTAAGGGCTGTCCATCTCATGATACTGAAGTAACATAGGTGAATTTTGAATGTACACGCTATATATTAGTACTGATTTATATAAAACAATAATATACCACCACATCTAAAGATTTCCTTACTTTGCATTTACAGAAGAATGAGGGTAAGGCGTTTTTGGCCAGTCAGTTGAAGTTGACATGTCTAGAAGACGATGATAATCTAAGGAATGCTATTTATGTAGACTTTCTGTACGACAACTTAATGTTTGCTGTAGAGAAAGGATTTACATGGAGACAAGTGTGTACAGTGGTGACTTTTTGTGATGGAATTCTAAAGGACTCAAAAGGTATACTATTAACAGTACTAACTCCATGCCTCTCAGCATCAACACATGTGTCATTTGTATCTGCGTGGTGGTAATCACTGTGTTAATCTCTTTTTCTGATTTCATGGTTCTTGATTCTTGTTGCAGACAAAGACATCACAGATGCCCTCCTGTTTCTTAAACTGCAGTCTTTTGAGTTGGCAGACGAACTTGGTCAAAGAAATTTTCCTATCTACACAGATTTTGTATTCCAGACCTATCTCAGACATTTTAAACTGTTTAAATATGTGTTTACAAAAGAAAGAGACATTTTAAAGCCCACTATGTCCCTACGAGTTGAGACTCCCACTGACCTGGGCAGCATGAAACAGAGCAAGCCTGAGTTTGTGTGGGAGTATGAGAAACAGTACGAGAGCATACAGAGGGAGGAAGCTGAACATGCCAACAAACGACTGGAGGAGAAAGCCAAAACTTTGGAAACTGCGGAGAAACAAGCCAAAGAACGACTGGAGAAAATAAGTCGGGTTCAGGAGCCCCTCTCTAAGGAGGTAATAGTGCACAATCATCAGTCAGTACATACAAAGACTGAATAGGAAGTACATGTAATATATGTACCAGTATCTGGAATAATAAATCAAACAGCTCATGTAGAGATCAAATAAGTATGCGAGAATAACCAGGTTAACAGGTGTGTAAATATCGGTCCAATGTCAGGTCTTCATGCTAAGTGGTTAGAGTGCTGCCTGGCGCTGTATGCCAGGAGCCCTGGGTCCTACCCTGTTGACTTATTTACCACTTGTTACAAAAGTAAACCATTTCTAATAGTCCCTATTATTAAATACTACATTTTTTTAAAGCACATATAAAGTAACTTCATTATCCCAAACATTGATAACTCGAATACCAAGTATATACTCAAGTTTCTAAATGAGTTTGGAGTCCCAAACTGTTTCTTAATGTACTCAAACTTCTATATCATTCTTGAATTCTTGGATATCCCAGAAACTTCTTCTCTGTCCTGTCTAGTTTAAGTCTATGATGTTTACATGTATCAATATCTTAATATTCTAAACATGAAGTTTTGGTTTTATTTAATCTTAAATAATAAAACAATTTGAAATTGTTTCATATATAAATGTTTTGTATCTATCTCTACGTCCATTAATGAAGTTTGGTTTACCTTCAGAAAGTGGGCGAGTTAATCCAGGAGATCATTGGTTCCTACTCCTCCCTCGTCGTTGAGAAGGTCAAGTGTAACATTGCAGATGTAAAGGAGGACCTAGAGTTCAAGCTGGCGAGGACCAGTTTACCGAGGCCGCAGGCTTTAGGTATCAGTCTGGTTAATTATCGAGTAAAAGTAAAGTCTCGTTATACAAGGAACAAGAAAGTTAACTCCTACCTCGTTACCACTCATGTTTACATACCAGGGCTTTCAGTTATTCTAAAGTGAGGAGGTGAATTACTCATTTGAATAGGCTTTTTAAAAATTAATTTATTTCCAATAGCTTTTGCCAATTACCAGTATATGAGTTGAAGCTGCTAATTCTTATCATTGAAATGATGAAAAATCTTCTCCTGTTTTCCCTTATTGCAAGCCCTGACATCCAGTTTCTCCCAGTCTGATAATCTTGTGTTCTTTTGTAGGTCCTCCACCAAGATTTAACCTGAAGCCCAAAACACCAGTACCAACCCCCAAGAAAACGCCCCCAAAGAGCCCCAAAAGTGAGCGCAAGAAGTCTGGCAATTCTCGATCCAAAAGTCGAAATAAGTAACCCATATTTGGATAACATTATTTTGGAAGTCCATTCTTTAATTATTGCTGTGATAATCTGGAATGTTAACGATGATACAGTCTTCAAAAAACTGGTCTTAATATTGCATCCATCATCTTGTCCGTGATATTGTAACTTCATAAACTTACATACACATGTAAATTAACAAAATAAATTATTCATAATTGCAGTGGTTTCAGTAGTTTGTCAACAGATTATTTACATGTTCTGTCAACTGATTAAAACAACACTGCTATTGATCAGTTGCATAATCACACCACAGGCACCTGGGCTGCATTCAAGATCATAGCAGTTAGGTCGTATATATCTAGGTCTATTGAACAACCTGCTAGTTTAGCCACTAGATCTCTGATTTTAGGTTGGAAATATTCAACTAAAGACTTATTACATCGGCATAAATTGTTAATTTCAGTGGAAATATACATTAAAATTTATAATAACTTATAGGAAGAACAAAATATCACTAAATTAGATTAATTTCATGTTTGTTACAAAGTGGTAACTAAGGTAGCCATCTTGACTTTGATGCTTAGCATAACAAATTTAGGCTACAAATATCTACGTAGCGGCCAGGCTAGCTTACCATTCAACAGTGTAGCTGCTACGTAGCCCTTCGTAGCAGCTACGATCTTGAACGCACCCCTGAAGTTATTTATTTTTCTCATAATGTATGATTATTGTCGTACCATATGGTAATACATTATTTGGGAAGAAGTGATGCCCATGGATGAAACTCATGACTTCTATTGAACTGATACCTTCATATGCAGTGAGGAGACAACTCTTTGCATGATAAAATATGCTGTTTGTACACTAAGTAGTGAGTTACTTTGAATAGCTCATGTAGAACACTAAATAAAGAGATCTGTAATAACCCAATGGAAGATCATGCTTCTGTGAAATTACAAAATAAATATTCATCATAAATTTTACTATAAATCAGTGATCTTGATCTGTCAATTTCTTAAGATACTGAAATAATAAAGGAGGAAAAAAATTGAAAGAGTTATTCAAAATGTTTTGTCATCTATAGTGTATATGTATAACAGAGGTCAAATCAGAACACATGCTATAAAGATAAGCAGTACCGGGGAACATGTATTATTGATTGGTTTTGGTCTGCAATTTTCTACTTTTGCTTGAAATTCAGACTTATCATTTGAAAACTAGGGACTTATTTAATTAAGTAGCACAAAAAATTGACAGTTCTGAACCACTAGCAAAACTTTGATTGGATATCTAAAAGGATTATAAAGACCTGACCTTCTATTGGGTAATGTCAGCCCTTTGTTTATCAATCTACTTGAGCAAATCAAATGGATCTGTTTTGATCTGATTGGGAGTTCCTGGATCTCCACAATGGCTCTACAGAAAAGCAACAATGCACCAGAATTTGACTTTCCAGGATTTATTTTCTAAGGTCCACATGAGTCACAGAGGGTCTTCACTGACAATGGTAGTCTATAAATAGTCACTAAGTTCAGATCTTGATCAAAACTCGAAGCGGAAATCAAAGTAACTGGGATCAAAATAGTGAACTCTGACATAGCCGTCTTCTCCACCACTGCTGTAGCTGTGAATGCGAAAAATAAATATGTTTAGTAATCATTAACAACGAAGTCAACTAGCAATAAGCGAAAATAATGGAACCTTTTAAATTCTAAGATGATGCTATGTCAAGTAACATTTTATATGATGAGTTTTAATGACAAATGACCCTGGGTAAACATCCTCAACTTATTTATAAACTGATAGGTACAAAGATTACATGTTCTGAACCCACAATTCTATTTTCTACATTTAACACTGTATGTATTGCTAATGGAAACACTTTACCCTTTGCCATCTGGATGAAATGCTGTACTGTTGATTGGACCGAAATGACCTTTGACCCTCCCGAATTCCTCCTCAAACACGAGGTGGTAGAACCGGGCATCAAATTTGCCAACTTTGGTGGACGTGGTGGTGACATCCATGGCTTCCTGACCACCACCCAGCACCACCTGTCAATAAAAGGTCAAAGTTACAGTCATGCCTTCATTGCTGTACAGTTAGAATTAGATTCTGACAAAACAATTCATGAAATCAACCCTCTGAGTAAAATCTAATAAGAGTTTCAATTTTATGCAATTATGATTTTCTAAAATTGTCCAGTTACTGGTACTTTAAATAAGGAATGAATTCAATAGCTACCTCATTTATACGAGTATACAATGAGTTGGGCAGTTTAACTTTATAAACCGCGAAGCGGTTTATTAAAAAGCATGAACTGTTCCAACCCAATTTATATGAGTATAAATTGGATAGCTTTTGAATTCATTCCTTATAATTTAATTTGATCTTTAAAATGACATTAAATTGTACAAAATTCAAAAGTAAAGTCAGGCAGATTGATACGTTTTTGATGTTAGTCTTACTGTGACATAGGCAACATTCTTGATATGATATAAAGTAATTTTTCAGCCAATCAGAAAGGGCTTTTCAACCAAAATTTTAAAAATTGTATAATAAATGAAGAGAAGACAACCAAACTACTGACATGGTCATAGATAGGAGATAGGGAGGCTGAGTTGACGGGTCGCTCTGTCTTGTAGGTCTTCATGTGAGCCAGTGTCGCTGTCTCAAACAACTGAAATAAGAAATAAAATTAGACAAGGTCATAATCCATTTTCAATTCATTTAGTACATGGTGAAAATTAGATTTTAAAAAGTTTTAATTGTGCACTACAAAAAGCAGGTCTATCAGAGAATCTATTCTGCATAATGTGTAGCTGCTTTTTTGAATTTGTGCTGTGCTGAGTATGTTACCTTGAACCATTCACTATTCAGTCCTTAAAATGTAAATATCACTATACGTATCTTTTCTTTAAATTCCTGTAAGCATAACAACTCCACACACATACATGTAAATATAGAAGATGTGCTCTGGCACTTATATGTTGAGAACATCTAAAGTTGGTCCAATAGTAGTTTGTTGCTACTTTGGGGCAGTGTTTAAGCATAATCTACAAACTTTGCCAAAACTTTGTTTTTTCACACCGTGTGACTGCAATGACTGAATATTACACATAATGTAAGGGTTATTTTTGCATGGACGGTAGCCAAATGATGCATTATTTATATTACATGTTCCACTGGAGTCAGGGGTAAAATGAAGGGAGTATCATTTAATTACCACAGCATAGTGAATATGGTGTGTGACCAATATAGGAATGCATGCAAAATGAGGGATATTTAAACAAGATTTCTTTGGTGATTCATGCAGGATCTAAAGGTAGCGACATTGCAGAAAAAATACATAACCCGGGTTAGCGTGCTATGTAATTTTTTTCTTCAACTGGGAATTTGAGTGCGACATCATCATGAATATTTCATGCAGTCTGTGATTTTCCTTAAGTTGTTGAAGGTTTCGACCAATCGATAAACTGGTTAGAAATGGATCATGTATCTTTCAGCCCTGTCAGTTTCTATAGAGCTATGAATCAAAATTGTTTTTCTTAAGAAATAGGAGAAATTACTCGCTATAGGTAAATATAATAAGATAAAACCTTTACTTTTCAAGTCAGGTGCATTAACTAGCACAGGTGTATAGTTCAAGTATGATGCCAGGTGTACACTTACCTTTGCTGTGGTATCCTTTGAGGCAGAAATGAGCATCGACATGTCCCTGGAGAGCTGAAGGTCATTGATTTGCTTACTGTGTTCTTTACAGCTGTTGATTTTGTCCCCAGATTTGAGGTCGTAATGACAAATCTCTCCGTTTTCGTGACCAGTGATGATGTACTCTTCATAAGGCCCCCACACCGCTGACGTGATCTTACTGTTGGTAATTGGAATCACCATTGTAGGCTCACCATTTCCTGGAATAAACACACACAAATGCCTTAAGTACAGCCCCTGAAACCTTCAAAGACATGCTTTTTATCATTTAATAGTTTGCTTTATGAGAATAAAAAAGAAATTTAACTTTTTAAACATAAAAAAAATTATTTGGCAATACTTGCCACTTGCCAGCG